>JARHVA010001680.1:2430000-2952500 GCA_037957365.1 Torreya grandis | reverse complement strand
AAGCTCTAGGATCTTGATTTAAACTATAAAGATCCTTTTTAAATCTTTAAACATAGACTTTATCATCTGATAGTGATAACCCCTTAGGTTATTTAATGTACACTTCCTCTTCCAAATTATCATTCAAAAAGGCATATTTGACATCCATCTAATATACCTTGAATCCTTTGAATCTTGCATATGCTAGAAACAATATGATGGCCTACAATCTTGTTACTGGTGAAAAGGTATCCTCAATGTCTACACTTTCAACTTGTGAATATCCATTGTATACTGATATATCCTTGTTCCTCATGATTACTCCATCTTCATTCAACTTATTTCTAAAAACCCACTTTGTGCCAATGACATTCTTATCTTTAGGCCTAGGAACTAGTTCCCAAGTCTCATTCTTCTCTACTTTGTCTAACTCCTCATTCATACAACCTATCCAAAATTTGTATTTAATTGCTTATATAAGACTCTTAGGTTAAATCTTGGATAATAGAGTAATATTATCTTGATTTAGATTACTTACCAGTCTTCTCTTTCTTTGCATACCTACATGCTTGTTTTCAATGATTTTAGATTGAAGGTGATCTCTTTTAATCTATCTTGAGGTTAATTTTGAGCCTTTCCTCTCTTCAACTTCTTCTTACTCATCAACCTCTATAGTCTCCTCTTAATTCTTGAAGTCCAAATTCTCTAAAGTGTTCTTTGAATGTGAGTGAGATTTCCTTATCTCATCAATCTTCACATAGGTGCTTTCCACTATATTTTGTAGTCTCTTGTAATAACATCTATATTATGAGATAATTGATGAATATCTGAAGAATATTCCTTCACTAGATCTAGGATAAAAATTTCCCATGTCTTCATCATTTCTTTTGATGAAACCTTTTCTCCCAAATACTCTATAGCATTCTACATTGGTAGGTCTTAACTTCCATAGTTCATAAGGAGTCTTGATGCCATTAGTCATTATCTATCCTCTATTAAAAATGTATACAATAGTGTTTAATGCCTCTCTCCAATATCCATCAGATAATATAGACTCATTTAACATAGTTCTAGTCATCTCATGAACCATCCTATTCTTCATTTCCACTACCCCATTCTATTGAGGTGTCCTAGCTACTAAGCATTGTCTCCTTATTCCATGAACCTCACAGAAGTCATAAAACTCATTAGACCAAAACTCTCCTCCTCTATTAGATCTTAGGCACTTGATCTTCCAATTCTTTTAATTGTCAACAAGAGCCTTAAATGCCTTGAACTTCTCAAGATATTTTAATTTTTAATTCAAGAATGTAACCCAAGTCATTCTTGTGTAATAATATATGATTAACATGAAGTATCTATCTCTTTTAATTCTTTGAATTATTATAGGCCCCTAGATATTAGTGTGTATTAACTCCAAGGGTATTATATTAGATCAATCCTTGGACTTGAACCTTCTTCCAATTTGATTACCATGTTGACAAGCCTTGTAAACTATTTTTATAGGTTTGGTGATCTTAGACATATTTTTCACAAACTTCTTAGTGATAATATTTACTAGATTATTAAATTTTATGTGACATAACCTTATATGCCATATCTAACTTTAATCTATCTTGATCATGAAGCATCTATCCTTATTTATCTCATTCAAGACAAATAGATTATTTTCAATCCTCTTAACATTGGAAATTAGCCTTCCTAATTTGGCTCTCCTTATCTCACACCCTTTCTCATGAAAGGTTAGTGTGTGTCCTTGATTAAAAAATTTAATTACACTAAGAAGGTTATGTTTCAAACCTTCCACATATAACACATTTTGTGTCTTGGTCTTCCCATTATCCAAACTCAAGACACCCTTGCCAACTATATTGGTGGTTATGTTATCTCCAAACTTCACTATTCTTGTAACATTATTTTTCAAAGAGATGAACTTATTTCTATCTCCTATCATGTGGCTTGATTAACCAGTATCTACATACCATTTTATGCCTTAATCTTGAATGCAAAAGGTGGTCTAATCTAGCATAGAATCATCTTTGGTTTTTTTTCCTCCTTGGAAATTAGTCCATCTTGACTCTTGAGCTCAATATGATCACTCCTAACTTGCTTTGGCTTCCATACAAAAATTTTATTCTTATCATGCATTCTAAGAGCTTCATATGTCTTGTTGAATATTGAGGTCCTTCTAACTCTATTAGACTAGAATATTACAATGTGTCATATATTATGATAAATGTAATAAATAATATTTTTATACTTACCTCTTGACTAATTAAGCCATTTCCCATGCTCCCATGATGACTTATAATTTATTACATTGGGATGAATGATTTGTATTTTCATTTTGGTAATATTTACTTGTTTTAACTTCTCATGTTCTCTCTCAAAAATTTTCATTTTGCCTATGAGTTTTTCATGTTCAACCTTCAAGGAATCTATCTTTATCTTTAATTGGTCATACTTCACATTTTTAAACCTAAACCTTGTGTTGACACATTTTAACTAACCATTGAGATCCTTTATAGTCTTATTTTAATGATTCAAGTCATAAAGGGCACTTATGAGCTTAGTTTCAAGGTCTACTTTAGCTTTTCCTTCTTCATTGCCATATTAGACTTCTTCGTATTGATATCAAGACATCTTATGCTTATTAAGATCACCTTCAAGCTATTAGATTTATCTAAAAAGACTAGGATATAATACCAATTTTTGGAAACACAATTAATGAGAGGGGGATGAATCAATCTCTTAAAAATTTCTTTCACATTTACTTTAACATTCCTTGAACCATCAAAGAAATACAAAGATATAACAATGCATAAAGAGTCATTCACATGAACTCAACATAAGAAACACATATATGAGTGGGAAAAATTAAAAGGGAAAAAAACACTAATATTTTAAAATATAATATATTAATATAATAAAAACATCAATATTTAGTGAAGCACCAACTTCATATGGAGCACCAACCCCAATTAGCCAAGCAACCACTTGACTAGGCTTTAACAAGCACCCACTTACAAAGAGGCACCAACCTCCTAGATGATTTAGCACTAACTTATCCAATTTATTAATTTGATAAAATTTAGATAATTTTTTTTCTCAACCAACTGATGATGACCACCTCTTCATATCTTTACACTCTTATCCCTTTGAAACTACCTTTTAAGCCTCTTCGCTCAACTAGCCCTCTTCTTGACTTGATTAGGTCATTTGATCTTGATTATCATACATAATATCCATATTAGATATTAATGATAATTTATCTACAATTTTATTATGGTATAAAATATCTCCTTCATCTCTTTAAATTTATATATCATTCTCTCTAACTCTCTCATCATCTAATTGGTTAATTAGGCCTAATAGGCCTTGTTCTTATACTATGATCTTGTTCATACACCTATTGGTCAGATACATATAATTTCACACTTATATTTTAAATAAAATATTACTTTGGATATGACAAAAACATTAATAAAAAAATTAAAATAGGTTGGTTATAGAGTATGTGACTAAAACACCTTTTAGGTCATTAAGAGACCTAATTCAATTATGCCTTCATTAGCACACATTACCTTTTGAACTCTATGAAATAATTTTAAAATCATCACATAGATGTAACATATAATATGAAAATAAAATATACCCATAATAATCTCATATTATTTTCATAACACCTTTTATATCTAATCATCACTTGAAGCACACCATTAGCACTGTTCACAATTAGGCCTGTACATACTCAAAAAGTCTATCTTGAACAACTAATGTATAAACACAATTTTTATAAATAGACATGGAAAAAAATCACATATTAATAATATAAATTAACTTATGGTCATATCCATGTGATTTATACTTCATAACTCAAGGTAAAAATAATCAAACCCTCATTTGCAAGTAGCCCACTCAGAACTACCAACTAGCCTCAAAACATAGTCATCAAAAAACTGATCTTCAACACTTATAGGACAAATTTTAGATACATAAAATTTATTTATATGATACTATTAGTTCATTATACCATTATTATATAGATATATAATATTTTCAAATAGAAATATTGGTCTTTCAGACCAATCTCATAGTCTTGTACCTTAATGTCTCATTTAAACTAGATAGGTCAACTTATGAGCAACATTTTCATCATATCCAATGAACTCCAAAAATTATATCCAAAATTAAAATGTATTAAAATTCTTGAAAATTTTATCCATGTACTTATATTCATCCCTATTCCATGATAACACATCCCTAATCAACTTCTCACTTATGCCTAGTTTTCTCACTGTTTGCACCATTAGGCCTGTTAGCGACTGGTTAACTTGAATTATAAATTTATCACACTTGTAGTATATAAAATACTAAAAAAAAATAATTTTAATAAAATAAAATTAAAAATATTTGTCCTCAATCTATTTAGCTACTTTGACTTGGTCAACTCTGATTGTTACAACAAATCTTCAAGAAATAAGACCTTTCTTGTAGGGTCCACTCACTCACCTGAAAAACCAATCACGCTTGGAGGTGATTAGGATATTTTAATAAAAATTAAAATAGATTAAATATCCATAAAAAACCATAATTATCATTTTATAATAAGATCTTTCACATCGGGTCATTGTTAGGGTTTTAGAGAGGGTTAACACTATTTCTATTGTTAATGATTATTCATAAAGGATTACCCCTAATTTCCAAAATTAATGCATATATATCATATATAGAAACATTAAAAATATATAATTAACATATAAAGTTCCCATGTATATTTTACATGTGCCAATGACCACTTAAAAGTCCTTCTTAGGTTGAGAACCCTCCATTCTGTACACTTGAGAGACCTCAAAACACTTTTGCAAGCCCAAACCTTTAAAATTTGACCTAAAACTTGGTAAAAATACTTGGAAAAAAATATAAAACTAATTAAAATTATCATATTCTCATTTTTATTTTTAAATCTAGATCTCATACCTCATTTGGCCACCATCTCTCTCTTTGCTTGCTTAGACCTTGACCTACAAGTCACATGAGGCCTAAAAACTAACCTTATAACCACTACCCAAGATATAAAAACCTCATATGCATGATAAAAAAAATCTCAAATTTTCAAAAAATTTCAAACATCCTTCATATATATTATTGATAGCTCATGATGCCTCATTAGGCCAAGCAAGGTCAAGAGGTAGTCTAGTTACATACTAGGTCTATAGGTCCTACCCCTATAAGCTTATCCTAAGACTCAAATGAGTGATCATATAACTCAAAAACATATTAAATAAACCTCATACATATTTTTATTCCTCTATTCATCTATCTCATCAAGCCACCATACTCAAATCTTCTCACTAGGACTCTTCATACTGTGACTAGTTTCATGACTAGGCTTATTAACCACTTGAAACTTGACAACTACCTTTGAAACAATTATTGATGATATTATACCTTGATCACATGTCTTAAATTATCCTAAAATAATTTCATACCTCTCAATGATTTTATCAAATAAGAACATTCTTCAATAATGTCATGAACACCTTGCTTAAGAACCTTTGACATCAATGATAACATCAGCGCTAAACTTCAACAATAGGAATAATGATCAACATGACTATGGACATGTAAATAAGAATTATCAGATAGTTATTTTTTTATTTAAATAATTTTTTATGAGCTTGGAGTATGAGATGACCCCCTCCCCAAGTTCTTTATATACATGTACAACCCTCTTTTCAAAGGGTTGATGTTTTGGATGAATATACATGAAGAAATCAATAAGTTTATTATCATGTAATTGTGTTTGTTATTTCTTATTTCCTTTATATATTAATTAATTTAAAGTTTATTTATTTTTAATTATTCAATAATTCATATGTGTTCCGATTCTATGGATGAATTTGATTATTTTATTAATGGATATTAGTCTTAGATGTGAAATAACTATTGAATATTGATAGATTTCACTAATTTAGATAGTTAGTAAAAATTTAATTAATAATACAAGGTGTGTATAGGTATATTTTTAGGTATAGTCTTCTATGTATGACCCATATCTACCCTAGATAACTTCTTGGTCCAAACTGTAATCTCTTATACGAAGGTGTGCAACAATAACCTAAATAAGAACAACCTTTAGTTGAGACTAGTTGAGCATCCTATATCTAATTATCTTATAATTATAACCATGCTTATTCATGAATGTGAAAAAGTTAAAAATAGAAAATACTAGTTTATGAAATAATTTTCCACCAAATAAATAAACATAGAAACTCCTTTTCAAAGACAAAATCTTCTTTTCTACCTTACCCTTCCTTCCTTTTTGAGTTTTTTTTAATATATACCCACCATAAGATAATATTCCACCCATCCAACTCACCTATTGATTTATCATTTTTATTATAATCTATGCCTCTTCCCATAAAATTGGTTAAACAACCCATGTGGTCAACCTACTATCTCACTGCTCAGTTGTTTTGACCACATACCTACAACTCATGCCCCAGAGTGGAACCTAGTTCCACAAAGATCCAAAAATGTTAGAGTTTACCTAATTTAAAACTCTTTGAGGTGTGCATAAAACCCACATCAATAATATCTTACTACCTTATCTATTCTAAATTATAATTTCAAAATTAAATTATTGGAACAATAATGTTCTAATAAGTTTTGCCAAGATTAAGAGTAAATTTGGATGATGATCTTGTTAAAAATATTTTTTTAGCTATTTTTAATGGTTTAATCAAATATAAAAATATAATTTATGTACCTAATTATGGTGACTTAAATAATATTTTATTGAAATAAGTGCATGCATCACCTCATTTCTCTCATCCAGGAGTCACAAAGATGACTCGTGAACTAAAAATGTTGTATTATTAGCCTAGAATGAAACATGAAGTTACTAACTTTGTGTCAAGATGTTTGGAATGCCATCATGTGAAATTTAAACATTTCCATCCAAGAGGATTGTTTTACCCTCATGATGTACCATGAGGTAAGTGGACTATGATTTATTTATATTTCATAACTAGTTTACCAAAATATAAAACAAAACATGATACTATTTTGGTTATAATAGATAAATTTATAAAAGTTGGTCATTTCATTATTGAAAATTTGACTGATGATGCTTCTATGTTTGCTTCATATTTTGTGAAATAGATAATATGACTATGATATGTGTAATGTTATTATTTATTATCAAGATAAAATTTTTACTTCAAGGTTTTGGAAAACTCTAACTACCACTTTTGGTATATGGTTGAATTTTATTTCATCTCATCACCCAGAAATAGATGGTTAGATAAAAAGATTAAATTAGTTCATGGAAGACATGCTAACAATATATGGTAAAGATCAAAATGGTAATTGGGAAGATTATTTATGATTAGTTGAATTTTCTTATAATAATACATATCATTCAATGATTAAAATGGATCCTTTGAAAGCTTTGTATGGTCATAAGTGTATAACTTTACTTGGATGGAAAATTTTAAAAAATAATATTGTTGTTGGTCTTAATGTTTTTCAAGATTATGATAAGTAAATGGAAACTATAAGACATAATTTAAAGGATTGCTCATATAGACAAAAGAGTTATGCTGATTTGAAAAGTACACCACATGAATTCCAAGTGGGAGATAAATTTTTTATATGTGTTAGATTGCAAAAAAAATTAAATAAATTTGGTAATTATTCTAAACTATCTCCTTGATTTGTGGGACCTTTTAAAAATTTGGAAAAAATTAATCATGTTGCCTATTGGCTAGCCCTTCTACATTGTTTGTCTTGGATTCAAAATGTGTTTCATGTTGCTTTATTGAGAAAATATATTCTTGATCCATCTCATGTTTTGGATTAGATTCATCTTTAAGTTTTGGAAGAGAAAAATATGCAATTAGATCTAGTGAAGATCCCAAACTATCACAGTTTTAAATTGAGGAATTATGAGATTTTCCAAGTGTTGTTTTAAATGGAATTGTCTGTCAAAAATAATTTCTACTTGGGAAGATGAGAATATTTTCATAAAATATTATCCTTGGCTATTTTAATCACTGGGATGGATCTTTTTTAATTATGGGAGGATGTCATGACCCTAATTGACTCGTATTTAATTCATTTATGTTGATACAATGTAGTTGTGAACTAGTTAAGATATATTTTGTTATTTTTCTATGGTATTATAGTTTAGTGATATGGATTGATACATTTTCACTATAATTACTGAGATAATTATGGATTACATTTTATATTGGGAGAATAAAATGGATAAGTAAAGCTACAAAGGACATTATTTAGATATTTATGTATTATGTATTCAATTGTCAGCTATATTTATTTTGTCCTATCCTCCATGACTTGAAAAATGATAGAAGATAAACAATCCCCCCCTTTTTGGTGCCAAAGTATGATAACAATGCAAATAGTTAGGGACTATAAATGACTATAAATATGTATACTTATATGAAGAATATGATGAACCTTTGTAGAGATCAATATAGACTATTTGGTTATAGTTACCTAATGTATTTCTTATTTTGTTATTTTTTTCCTTGCATGCATTATCATGTTTAATGTTTATCTTAATTCTATCTACTTTTACTCCAAATGCTCTGTAAACCTTAATTAATTACTGGTTTATCTTAATTCCTATCCACCACATGATAATTCATCTTTGTTATGTTTTTATCTTCCTTGTTAAATATGAATTCTATGAACTATCATATTCACTTGTATAATACTTATCTATCCTCATCTTTAGCACATTTTAATGTATTAAAAACCTCTGATAACAATGGTATGGTGAGCATGGAAACACTTCTTATGGAGGAAACTATGCTAATATGGTTATTAAGGAAGTGATACATTGAAACATGGTTAGAATAGAAAGTATGGAATTTAATAGAATAAGAATCTAAAAGGACCAGTACTACCACAAGTGAAATTATTCAGGATCATATCTAGAAATAAATATATGAAAATTTATAGTAAAAATTACCTAAACTAATAACTAACTGGTGACAAGATTTAAATATTATTGCTTCAATCTTGAAATGAAAGAAACAATTACATGGACTGAAGAAAAGATAGACTAGTTATCAAAACTAGAAACCAATTGGATGAGAACCATAGACTACTAGGTTTCTACCACCATAGATGGATACATCACCAAATTTTCAATATAAGGATATATGTCATTTGAAGCTATATATAACCATTTTATTTGAGGAATTGGAGGAATTTTTTTGTATCAACTACCTCTCTTGATATAGATGTTGGTTGTGGATAAGGAAATGGTGCATACTCTATCCAATATGGAGTAGTCACTTTGGGTGTATGGGGGTGTGTGTGAATGATGATGAATGATGGATAGATGAGTAATTAAATCTTGAACCTAAATTTATAATGGATACATGAGGAAAGAAGAGTCATAAGAAAAGTCTAGATTCAAAAAGATAAATACAATAATAGAATAGATGGAATAAACAAAATAATACCCAAGTAGCTATGAGTAAAGGTAAAAGTAGTAGTAGATTAGATTATGAATGAGTGTGAAGATGTGATGAGCAAGAGGATAAATAAAGAATGAAGAAAGAGGGTGATGAATTATATTATATAGAGAGAGAGCACAAAGAATGAGATGAAGATGAGACGTTTGAAGAGGAAGTCAAGAATAATTTAGAATTATAATAGATAAATTATAGATGTAGTGCATAGCTATAATAAAGGGTATTTTTAGAAGATGAAGAATTATGAAAAGAAATGGAACTCAGTCATAGGTTAAATGTAGGTTCAAGTGCATAAGAAGAAGAAGTTTTAGGAAAACACCATTCATCAAAAGAACACACTTCCTTAAAACATAATCCTTTATATTCTAGTAGAAGCTTTTAGCTAGGTGGATATGAAGGTGATAGTTGGGAAGGACCATTTTCATAACATGTGACCCATTGGTGTGCTAAAATTCATACTATTTATATTAGAAAGGTTTTGAATGCCATAAAATTAGTTGAAGCTTAATAACAAAATGAAGGAAGTGTAGATAAACAAAGTGAACATAATAATTCTTTTAGTGGGTAGAGTAGTACATAGGAAAGATCACTCAGAACATAGCCTCCTTTGATAATAACTACATAAAAGACTCCATCTATACTAGTCAACATTATGACTCATCCAAGAGGATTCATAAATTTATCTAACTATTATGGGTTCATGGATCTTGAACAGTACCTACTAACTTGCAAGATGAGATGGCAAGATAAGGGAATCACCGATGAAGATATTCAAAAGCATGAATTAGTAAGGTAACTAGTTGGAAAAACACTAGATTTTATATACCAAAGAGACCTTCAATAGGCAATTTTTAAAGATGTTGAAGACTAGCTCATTGTAAAATTAAAGATTATTAAATGCATCAGTCAAACTATATAGGACCTAAAGGTGATATGACAAAAATTTGGGAGAATCAATTTGTGACTATGACCATAAATCATCTGAAATGATGAATAAGGTAGAATTTATTTTAGAAAATAAATACAAAGTTGCATGGTTTGTTTAAGGAATTCAATCCAAGATAAGGTTTACACTATGAAATTTTAGTATGCTATGAATATAGATGCCAAATCTACTACCCTTTGCATAGAATAAATTGAATATTACAGAGAAGCTCATGTTTCCAATTCCAAGATTAAAAATACACTATACACATTTATGAAAAAAATAGATCAATACCATGAGGAAGATAAGCCTAAATTGAATCTATGGTGTATGAATTATGGAAAATAAGGACATAATATAAACTATTTTCTTAAAGTCAAGACAAAATTTTGTGAACTCTATTGAGTAGAAGGGAAAGCCACCATGTAATGCCACCTTTTGTAATAATATATCAATAACCCATATAATTTGTATTAAAACTTCTACAAGTCATCTAATAAGGATGAAAAGAATTGTTAAAATTCGAAAGAGATTAGATAAGGCATCACTAAAAATGTATTCACCATTAATACACAAAAAATATCTTTGGAAAAGCTAGTAATCCCAGGACTAGAGGTAGATAAAAGTTATGTGACCTAGATGGGTCCATAATGGATTCTAAGTTGACAATAATATTAGCCTCAAGGTCTAGCTAGATATACCCATCCTTCATTAAGTTGGACACATTAATCCCCTTAGTACTAGTATGAAACACCCTGGAGCTCACTTATAATGAAGAAAAAATAAACAAGTTAGGCCCCACCAGCTATGTAATAAGAATTCAAAATTGGAGATAAAAATCAACAACACCAACATTAGAATACTATACAACAACAAGGAGGGTATCGAGGTAGATATCAATCCAATAGAGGAGAAGATCAAGGTGGATATAGAGGAGGATACTAGGGTGGTATAGGGAATAACTATCAATAGCCTCCCTATAATGCTATTTATGTGGATAATATAATAAAATCCAACAATTTTTTTTGATGAATCCATAAAGGTAGCCATATTATGTATACTATAAAATCTTTGATCAACATGATGTAGATTGTTATCCCCTCCTAAATAAATAATGAAAGGACAAGGTTGTTTAAAATTTGAATATGGTGAGTGTGAAACCTAAATAAAATGCATTTTTGAATATTGTTACATGACAATAGTACATAGACCAAGGTATACCTCCAATGAAAATACCTTAGGATCAAGGGATCTAAAAATCTAAATAAGATAAGTACCCAGATCCAAGTATACAAAAGGGCCTCATGTATAAAGTTGCATAGATGTTGAAAAGCATCCAACATCAAGACACCACTAAAGGAGATGATTCAATAACAAATGCATAAATGTATGGCTAGATCATGTATATCATGTGTTAAGATGGAGTTATCAATGCATTCATAGATATTCTAAAACTTTTAAGTACTTTTCACAACTGAGATATCTCATAGAATATCACAAAATTGCTACATAGTCTACTAAAATGTGTGCAACATGGGAAACATAAGATGGAAAAGTTAGTCTAGTACATCAAAATCAAGAATCCTTGGGATGTGGATGGGAATATCAACATTGAGGTTACTAGTTATGAGACTTTGAATGCTATCTTTGATTTCATAAGCATAATCAATATGATTCCTAGGTCTACCTAGGAAGCCACTAGATGATCAATTTTGATTTACAACCTAGTAACTTTGATTTTAGATGATTATGAAAATTTTAACCCTATTGGTAGATTATAAAATGAGGAAATCAAAGTTTTAAAACTAACACTACATGGTGACTTTGAATTTATCAACATAAAAACTGAAGCAACACATTACCCTATGCTCATAGGTAAGAAATGGGCATACAATGGTTAGATTATTATTAACATGGTGTACAAATAATTAGAGGCATACCAAGGTGATAAATTGGTTATCATTCATCTTAATATATTTCACAAGCCTTACAAAATTTTGGCTAACCTAGACTCTCCATATGTTGTGTAAAAAACTAGTTGGATGAAGGTAAATTTAGAGGAAACCCCAAAATCTTTGTGTGTAATTGAATGGAAATTTATATAACATTATACCAAACCTCAGGTATAATCAATACTCACTCAATAATTGAATACATCAAAATAATATAAGCCCAAACTAGTAATTATGCAACTAGTAGTAAACTAGTTTGTCAGCAAAGAATGTGTGTTTGTCTGTAAAATCTAGTGCTCGATCAGAAGTTGACTTCCTTTACCAAGATGATGATCACATGTAGGAATATATAGAGCCAATTAGGGAAGGCACTTTACCATAGGAAATAACTTCATGCATTAATGGAAACTCAGACACACACCTCCTATACCAGGCCCTAGGTTATCACAAACTTTAATTGATGTGAATGGTCTTTGCAAATTCATGATAACTTCCTATATACTATGTAACTAAGGACATAAATGACTTCATTATATGCTTAAAATTTCATACACTGATCATCAACTAGTGGGTCAACACTTTAAATTATGCCCTAAAAGGATTTGTTACAACATGGTGGGTAACTCATTGAGACAACAAACTTGAGTGGGATGATGCCTATGCGATCATGATCAATAGTTTATAGATACTCAAATTCATCCATGAAAATTGGCCATTTTCCCAAGAAGGTGAGTTGCCTAAAATTCATGTACATAATTGTGTTGAAGTTTATAATGAGGAACATGTGGTATCAAAGTAATGGGTTCACATTTTCTACTATAAACTTGATCCATTACCAACAACATGGTATATGAACCAAGAGCATAGAAGGGAAACTAAGCATTGGGAACAAGTACAAAGTGATTTTATACAAACTTTTATTTTTGAAAATGAAAATCCTTTGGTTCATAATGCACTACAAAAACTCAAATACTTATTATGCCATGGGTGCATAGAATACTTAAGTACCATAACAAAATCCACTACATAGAAGAACACAACCTCTAACCTTAATATGGCATTACAAAGGTACAAAGCTAATAATATTAAAGAACAATACTAGATGTAGCAATGTCACTACATACAAGATGAGGTATAATATAGTGATGATTCTAATTCTGATGGTGACCTAGATTCGAATGATTTATTTAAACCAAATGACCTATAGAACTATTTAAGAACACTGACATAGAACCCACTACTAAATTCCTAAATAGGAAGGACAATGGAGGGTAAAATAATCCATTGATGAATAAAAATGCAACTTCTATCAATAACTTCTCAAAAATTATGTCATAAACATTAGAACAAAGGAGGTACAAAAATTGGTAAACATCAACCACTATTGGATGGAAGCTAAAATCTCTAAAGTTCTACAACTTTTGAGGGATTATAAAGTTGTCTTTCTAATAAAATTATCATAGGTACAATGTTTTGACCCATATCTTAGCAAGATGTATATTTAAGTAATGGAGTGTGCATAGCCTACAAAGAAGTGACCATACAAGCTTAATTTGAATATGAAGCTAAAAGTACAAGCTGAATTAGATAGAATGCAATATGTAGGAATCATCTATCCAATAGAAAAGGTAGATTGGGTAAACCCCATAGTAGTCTGACCTAATAAAATAGGATAAATATGATTATGTGGGGATTATCACATTTTGAATGATGCCTATGTCAATGATCCATTCTCAATTCCTTTCATAGATGAAGTTTTGGAGTCTATGTAAGACACAAAGTTTTTTTTCATAGATGATTTTAGTGGATATCATCAGATACCAATCATAGAAGAAGATAGAGATAAAATAAAATTTATAATATATGGGTGTTTTTTGCATACAAGGTCATGTATTTTATCTTGAAGAATGCATTTATGGTGTTTTCTCATGCAGTGATTACGACATTAAAATATTTCATTCATGATTTTTTGGAATTTTACCTTGATGATTGGGTATTCTTCTCTTTGTTCAAAGAACATTTGTCTAAGTTATGTTTAATGTTGGAATGATGTCAAGATATATGCATAGCTTTGAATTTGAAGAAATGTTTATTTTTACACCCTTTGGTGTTTTTCTTAGACATGTTATATGCAATGAAGGCATTCTGGTAGATTAATCAAAAATCATAGTAATCTTGAGTATGCTTCCACCTATCAGTTCTACCAAAGTGCACTCTTTTTTGGGGCATATAGGATACTATCATAAGTTTATCAAAGGTTATGTAGCTATTTCATCTCTATTGAAATTTTTATTGTGCAAGAATGTGAAGTTTGTCTGGACTTCATAATGAAAACATCCTTTATCAATATAAAGTAAAGATTGGTTACTTCACCCATACTTGTTTTTATAGACTAGAGCAAGACTTTTCAAGTATATGTAGATGCTTCAAGTATCATAGTTGGTGTTGTGCTTGTGCATCTTGGAGATTGTGGACTCAACCATCCTATTAATTTTTCTAGCTAGAAAGTATTTGACATAGAGAATAAATATACAACCATTGAATCAGAAGTATTTGCCATCATGTTCATACTCTAGAAATTTGGGTACTATCTACATGTGATTCCATTCAAAGTATTCATTGACCATCAATCCCTATGATAACTTATCAAAAAGCAAATGCTAGGTAGATGAATTTATTAATGATTGATGTTATTTTAGGAGTTTAAATTATACATTAATGTCAAGACAAGAAGAAAAAATGTGGGACCAAACCATCTTAGATATATTCCTAATGGTGAAAATCTATAAGAATTATAAGAAGACTCTCCTAATGCTCACCTCTTCCATGTATTAATAATTCTTGAGAATTTTGAAGTCATTGCCAAATTCCTTGAACATAGATTTTTCCCTGTATACTATCAAAAACATGATAAGAAATAGTTTGTTATTATATCCCTACCATATACCATCATCAATGGGCTTCTATATCACTTGGGTAAGGATGAAGTTTTATGTAGGGTTGTTATAGAACATGAAAAACCTCAAATCTTGGAGGAAGCTCATTAAGGAGTCACAAAAGGATATTTTTAGGAGAATCCATGCCTATAAAGTTGTTACAAAATGGATTATTTTGTCTAAATCTATTCTAATATGCATACAAAGTTGTGAAACACTACAATGTCTACCAATACATAGGTAAACCACTACAAAAATATGAGATGCCTTTATAGACTTTGTTAGCTAAAGCAACCTTTTGAAAAATGGGGCATTGAATTTGTTGGACCTATCAATCCATAAATCAAGCATAGTAAAGAAAGATATATCATCACTATGATACACTATTTTACTAAGTGAGTTCAATCTACTGTAACATCTAGCTATGATGTCAAAGACATATCCAAGTTTCTATATGAATATATCATTAACAAGTTTGTATTCCCTATAAATTTAGTTAGTGATAGAGGAAAATACTTTCTAAACAACACCATCAAGGCTCTAACTAAATAATTTATGATCTCTCATCACAAAATCACTACGTATCATCCACAAGCCCATGGCCAAGCTAAAGCTTCCAATAAAAATCTAGGTAAAATGATGACAAAGATCTATGACATCAATAAGGATGGCTACGAAGATCACATTCCTATGATTTTATGGGCATATCACAAACATTAAAAAAGGGTTACATGATTTATGCCATTTTAGTTGGTGTATGGTCTTGAAGTAGTCATGCCAATTGAATTCTTAGTACCCAACCTATGTATTGGCATGGTCATGCAACTAAGCGATTATGAGTCTTTAAGTAATAGACTACTTGAAATAAATTACATGTATGAGTTTAAACATAGAGAAAAATAGATGTAGGAGGTGCACAAGAAGAGCCAAAAAGCATGGAATGCTAATAACTTTCAACAAAAATAATTTCATCAAGATCAACTAGTCTTATTATATGATAGTCATTTTAGAGCATTTATAGACAATTTATAGATATGATGGAAAGTGCCCTACATTATACATGAATTAATGTAGAAAGGAACCATGGTTTTAAGAGATCTTTAGGGAGCCATATTACTAAGGTGGGTAAATGGTTGTAGGCTTAATCCTTACTACCAATAGTTGATTGATCTTATTTTATAAACTAAGTGGGTGATAAATAAGACCAAGTAAGTTAGGATTTGCCTATTTTTGCATGTCTTGTGTGTGTTTCTTTTTTGTTTCTATTTGTTTGTAGATGATCTCATCAGCAACCTTTGAGAATTCAAATACCAAGCATCATGTGTGCTAGCTATGCATAGGAATATCTACATGTGTCACCGAAAAGTTAAAGAAGAGCAACTAAAAGAAATAAAGTTTGAGAAAGGTATGAAAAAATTCTCATGAACAAGATATCCATTGGATAATGATCATTAACTAGAATTAAATTCATGATCCAAGGGTTAATTGATGTGAGCTTTAATAAATCAATGGTTCATCAACATCAACTACTCATACCCCTTATATGAACACCAAATATTATAATGGCATAACTCCATATATGAACTAATGACTAACTGCTTTAGTGGCTAGATAAAATACAAATTTTCCATATCCACCGTTACATTTAAGATGAGTAGACAACTAATAATTGTCAATACATGGAAGCCAAGAGGTGTCAAATCTATAAAAGCTAAGTTTGAATACCAAGTTGGTATTTCATCCTTGTGTGTATTTTTCCAAGCTACTATTATACAGAGTTGAGCTATTTTTATTACATAAAGCATACAAAACATTTTAATTTCATCACTTTACTCATTTATGGATACCTCATAGCTAATCAAGGCTTTTATTGATGCATAAAAATAAGCCATGGATATCAACATGGTACTCAAGCAAACCAAGTACAGTGAACAAGATCCATTTGATTACCTTTGCCAAGTAGAATAAAAGCTCTTCCACCTCGATCTTGTTGATGTTATGCAATCATTCACCCTCACATCTCCCCAAAAATTATAGAATGTAGATGTTAAGTGCCTATTACATATGCTTACTTTTTGTGACTTGAGAGTAGTCATACAAGTTTTTATTAGATGATAAAATGATGACAACATCTATCTAGGGCTGAATGAGATTGTTATCATCAATACACAAGCTTAGGTATTCCTACATGTGGAGATTATTTTCTTCCATATAATATGATTTTTTCCCCATTTTACAAGAAGTTTTAGATTTATATGTGTGGAGAAAGAAAGGGATTCCCACTGATGAAATCATAGATGAATCAATGTGTGTCCTCATGGAGTGCATAACTAGATGGTTTTGGTATACAACCATGTCTGATAAGCAAATATGTAAAGGAGTTATAGACATCACTCACCAGATGATCCATCATAATGAATAATTCAACTAGCTAGAGTACTCCATCTAGGAGTTATTTGTGAACATTGAAAAGTGTCACACCTCCCCCAAGTAGACATTTCAATATCATTTCATTATGTTCATTCTCTACTTCATGCAATGGAAGTCACTAGAGGGAGAAGTGTACCTTGATATAGACTAATAGTTGGTGTAGTAATACTATAATCTCATTTAGATGTAGGACTATGGATCTCTCACACATGAGGGAAAATTCAAAGCTTGGTGGGAGGAGTGCTTAGACCTCATTGGCACACATCTTTGAGTGACACTCAAAATCAAGTAGTACTTGGGTTATCACTCATGTATCACCTTACTACCCAAAAGTGTTTTCATCATCTTCCATGAGATACCATGGTCACCCTTCCCATCACTCCCCTTATTCATGAAATTAGATATGGAATAGGCCAAAGTGGCCTAAAAAAAATAATTTATAGTTAGGTATGTGACCTCTTGCAATCCATACCACTTAGCATAGATGTTCTGGTAGCATACCAACTAAAAGAAATAACCCACTCATAGTAGTAGAAGGGAAATCATAAATTAGACCCTCATTTGGTTTCCCTTCCCAAAAATAAAATGACACACAACACTATAACCTAGAAGGATGATTTGAAGGTGCCATAGATCATGAGATCATGCAACCTCATCTAGATGGGTACAAATGAGTAGGAAGTCTAACAAGTCATAATGGTAGACATGGTTGGGGACTAATATGAGGAGGAAGAGGAAAAATAATTTTTATTTTGGAAGGTAGTGCACAAGTTAAAGTGTATAATTAGGTTCTCCCTAAGCTATGGGTATACCTCCCATCCTTCCCACCATCTATAATTATTGATAAAGTTTGAGAAAAATCAAAATAACTCCAATGCAAAATGGACTTCTTCTAGCCACAACCTATACCAACATTCATATTTGAGGATATATTTGTATCCTACCTAAACATCTTGTGCATAGGCCTCAAATAATATGAGAGGCTAAGGTCTCCCCTACATTAGAAGAGTTCATGTTTGGATGACTGACCATAGTACATAAAGAATAACCTTCCCCTACACCTACTACACCACCACCTAGATGCAGGTTGGTCACAATCAAGAGGAAGATGGTGAAATTTTGTAGCTCAGAGGTGTGACTAAATAATTCACCACCATCTCTACAAGATCAAGATGTTGAAGATATTACATTGAAGCAACCAAAAAATAGGATCAATAAGACACCAGGGAAGAAGTAGGTCATGAAAATGAATTCTAATTGAGGAAGGAAGAGAAGAAAATAAACAAATAATAAGCAAAAAAACAACATGCCATGGAGTAAGCCAAAGAAGATGCATCCACACAAAAGGCCAAGGATGTAGAGGATAATATTTATAAGGCCATGGATGTGGCCAAGAAATCACAAGAAGTAGCTGACATAGCCAAACAAGTATAGGAGGAATGAGAGTGAAAGGAAAGTAAGGATAAATTTATTACAAAAATCAAGGAAGAAGAAGAAAATAAACAATAAGAGGTAGTGGCCTAAGCATAACAGGTCATGGAATATATTAGGGAAAAGGAGGATGATGAAGCCCTATGGAAAGAAAAAATGTAGGTACAAACTCAAGCAAAAGCACAAGTACAGGCCTAAACTGCACAAGAGCAAACCAAGCCTATGGCCCTGATAGAAGAAAAGAAGAAGAAAATAAGAAGAAGAAAATATGAAGAAAGAAGAGGAAGAGAAAAAGTATAAAAATGAGAAAGATAAGAAAAAAATAAGAAGAAAAGAAGAATAAATAGGAGGAATCCAAATGTAAATAAGCTAAAGATGATGTATATAAAATTAAGTTGGTAGCAAAGGCCACAATACAATAAAAATTAGTAATAACCACCAGTTAGGATCGTATAAAATCAAGTTACCACTAAGAGGTATCTAGATATAGGATATTCCCATAGTAGGTACTTGGTGCACCACCTTCTCACTTTTACTATCTACCATGCCACATCCAAATCCTATAACATCTACAAACACATTGGTTACACTCCCCATTAAGTAGGAGGCTTCCATGGATGTCTCCTAACTTCTATTAAAGAAATAATTGGAAAGTGTTTAAACTTTCTAAGAGTCAATAGCGTAGGAGGTCACCTCCTTAGAGTGAAAAAGAGATCATTAAAATGTAGATAATGTTTATCTCAAGTCTTTCCTTCAAAAAGAAGTAAAACTGATTAAAGACTCTTGCCCATACTTGGCCACTCAAGTAATAATTAACTAAGTGATGTTCTACTAGCACAAGCTCAAGATGTTTGTCACTAAGCTTGCAAAGGATTGGTGTGTAGCCAAGTAACTTTGCATAGTAGGTAAATTAGGCTAGATCATGAAGACTAAGGTAGTTGTTTTGATAACCTTACTAGAGGAGTATTAGATCATGATTGATATTATATCCCTCCAAGCACATTAGGTCACACAAAGTCTTTTGGACTAGAAACAACACCTTGAAAAATCTCTCACCAATTCCATTATATATTTCACCATAGCTGTAATGGCCAAGACAACCATGGATAGTCAGACTGCATTGATAGATGAAAATGACCTTGCTCTCTAGTAATCATTCAATTCTAGGGAAAACATGCATGATAGACTTATCGACTAGTAACATGACCTATGATAGTTCATTTACAAGTCTCTAGGCCAAATGTCATGCAAAAATGTTAGATTAATTGAGTGGAAAAATATATATGAGGGTCAATATAAAGGAACCCATGAGAATCAATGATGATTCAAACCTAAAAAAACTTATTTAGTATCACACACCAATGTACATCCTAATCCACATAGTCCAAGAAATGATGCTTGATTGACATACCTACAAAAGTGACCTAGCTTAATTCTATAATGAGGTGGCCTAGATTTTCAATGTTCCAATGTCCAAGCCAACATCTAAGCTCCAACAAGTCATCATGCAGTGTAAATCTACATAGTCTAGGGTTAATGAATCTATGGGTCATTCCTCTTCCACTATAATGCCACATCCCTCTAGTTAAGTACTATATAAGGCACACATTTTTAAAATTTAATAAATAATTTTTGTATTGGGGATGATTAGTAAGATAAGTGGGGATAGGATTGTTGACAACCCATAAAGGGTAGTCACCTAGTCATGCTAGCCTATAAAAAACTTGAAAGGGTGGTAGGTTGGTATGCTACTTCATTGAAAACTTGAAAGGGTAGCTAAGTTGTGTGCAAAGTGAAAACTAGAAATGGTGCCTTCAGTAATTATTGCAACTCTTGTTAGTCTAACCATTTCTTAAAAATTTTCCCTGAGTGCACCATCAAGATGATCCTATGATGTTGTCTCCAGATGAGATAAAATTTTAATTATGATAAATTGTTGGGAGAAGAAAATGGATAAGTAAATATATGTAGGATATTATTTGAATATTCATGTATTATGTAATTATTTTTCAGCTATATGTATTTTATCTTGTCCTCCATGACTTGTAAAAGGATAGAAGATGAACAATCCTCCCCTTTTAGGGCCAAAGTATGAGAAGAATATGAATAGTTAGGGACTATAAATGACTATAAATATGTATTCTTGTATGAAGAAGATGATGAACCTTTGTTGAGATCAATATAGACTATTTGGTTATGGCTACCCATTGAATTTATTATTTTGTTCCTTGCATACATTATCATGTTTAATGTTTGGCTTAATTCTATCTACTTTTACTCCAAATGCTCTATAAAACTTAATTAAGCATTGGTTAATCTTAATTCATATCTATAGCATGATAATTCATCTCTGTTATGTTTCTATCTTCCTTGTTAAATATGAATTCTCTACACTATTTTGTGCAGATGTATAAGACTTAGTTATCCTCATCTTTAACATGTTCTATTGTATTAGGAACTTCTACTAATATTTTCATTATAAAATTTGATATTATTTTTTAATGTGTACTGATTCATTATTTAATTGATGTATTATTTAAGTGTTATTATTTAATTTATTACACTTAGATGTCTAGATGCTACTAATAGTCTATTTGTTGACTATAGGGATAGGTACTTGAGCTAGGTTATGTTTGGGACTAAGAAGCATAAAAACATTGAGAAATAATATGGATAATCAAAATAGTGAATTCTAATGTAAAGATTGAGCTCGATGGTATTAATGATTCAATCATTATGTTTTTATTAGTTAACTATTGTGTGTTATCATTTTATGATCGATTTCATTAATGGGTGACTTAAGACACTTTTGATGTTCATGTAAACATCTTTTTATTAAATGTTATCATTTTTGAGATCATTATTTTTTGAGTTATAATTATTTGGTGACTATTGTATTCTTATTGATATTATCATTTTTCCATCATTCTGGTATTATGTGTTTCATGGAATCTATGCTTATTGACTTTGATAGTCTATTTTGGTCACATAATTATTCAATTATTTTAACTATTTTTTTGATCTTCAACCTCTTATTTCATTCTCATTTGTATTTAAGGATATTGACTTCACAATTCAAATCCACTTTATATGGTTTAAGACTTGTATAAATGAATCTTAAACTATGATTCATTTAAAGCTCATGCACCAAGGTTTTAACATTATTCAATGAACCTTATTTTGCTTGTATGATTGGCATGTTGTTAAGCCAATATTTGGATTGGGGTCTTTGGTTAGGTTACTTAACCCTCATGGAGGTCATGGTAATTAATTTTTTGTGTTTTGTTTGAATCTAACAACTTATGGGTCATGCCATTGGATTGAATTATCATGTTGAGAGGATCTATATGCTTCATTTGGATTTTAGGTTTTGTTACATTCATTTTGAGACTTATTCTTATAGGGATTGTAACCTGAGGGAAACTCTATCAAAAATTTAGCATGGAGAAAAGGATAATGTGAGGTAATTCCACATGAGGATTTTGAGGGGCTAGAACTATAGTTTGATTCATTAATGTTGACGTCCATGTAAGAGTTGTGGAGAGTTATTTAATGTTTGTTTTTGTATTTTATATTTGATTGGTTTGTTGAAAGAATATGGGATTTTGAGTGCTGGTTTTTGGGCATAACACTTGGAGGTTGAAGAGAATAGAAACCTTATGTGGTTGAATTCCATCAACCAAGTAAGTGATATGTTGATTTTGTTAATATAGTTGAATGGAAAATATTGTTAGTGATTTAACCATAAATTATTGGCATTGTTTTCTAATTTGTTTTGTTTTGGCTAATACCCTAACTAGGGCCATAGAGATTGGTTTTATTGTTGTGTGTTTTTTCATATGGAAGCCATGAATGAATTATCCATGGAATTTTTATACATTTATAACATTTTTTTGTTGGTTATTATGTTTATAAATGACATTATAGTCATTGCATTTTTTTTGAAGAATGGGTTTTTGTTAAATGGAAAAATCATATTCTTTAAGGAATTTGAATAGTTTAATAGTTTGAGCATGTTGATAAATTTGTTTTTGGAATATGTATTTGGGCATTATTGACTATGTTTACTTTGTTATCAAGTCTAAATATCGATTGAGTTGATTTTGGTATTATGAAGCCATTTTGGCCTTAAACAAGTGACTATACTTTTGTTGAAGTGGCTTGGTTATGTTATATTATTTTTTTAAAACATTTTTAGGGCCATATTATGACTATTTGTTTATTTAAATGGCACAGAAGTGTTTTTATTAGAGTTGTTGGTTATTTTAGAAGCCATACAACTATGACTAGGTCATATGTGAACTAGGGTTTTTAATTAGTTTTTTTTAATTTTAAAATCCTAACTTGGATAGTCAAGGTTAAGAAATAAAGTTAAAAAAAGAGAAAATTCATGATGATCATTTCGAATGATGGCTAAAATGGGGGCAAGGACCATAAGGAATCCTCATAGGGGTTCAAGATGATTGTAGGGGTTTGTTGGAAAATAAATTATTATTATTATTATTATTTGATTCTACCTATATGATTGTTGACATTGGTTGAATTATTTGGTCATTATTAGTTGACCAAGTTTATGAAATCATATTGAATTAATGGATTAATTATGGAAATGATAATTGGAATAATTATTAGGTTATGATTATGTTAACTTATTTTTGATGTCATTAATATATTGATTATTTTATTTATTCTAATTTTATAAATCATCATAGTTGACCTTTAAGTTATTATTATGTTTATTAAATATAATTTTGGTCAATAATAAGACCTATAGCTTTTCATAAGTTTCATTTTATTGACTATGTTTTTTTCTTTTAATATATATATATATATTATTTTTATTTTTAAATCATAGACTTATATTAAGTTAGTATGTGAAGATGATTACCATGTAGGTTATTATATTAATGATCCATATTATATTCTTGGACAGAATATGGCCCATAAATAAATAAGAATGAAAAGAGAGATGTAGTTGTAATTAGGTACCAATTTAATGGATCTTAGTGGGATGGTTTATGTTTTTCATTTTATTTCTATTGTTCATTTGTTTGAATGTTGTTAAGATTTATTTATTTTGTAATCCTTTCTCCATTGGTTCTCTACTACCCTGATTTGTATCCAACTAATGGCTGGGGTGGTATATGACCACTTATGGTTGGGCTCATTGGGATTGGTGAGGTAAGATTAGCTTCATTGTATTGCATGAAATTATTGTATTATTTATTCTTACTTTAAGTTATATTAGTTTTCTAATAATGGATTATAATTGATATGTAATTCTTATGGTTCTACTTCATGTTATTCATCATAGTTGTATTAATACAAAGTGATATAACGTAGACATGTATATTGGATTAATGAATTAAATTGTAGTTGATAACTTGAATATTTTAATAATATGGCATTTTTATTTTAATATGAAATTATATTTTTTCATAAATAACTTGATATGTGGACATAGTTATGAGTTCCTAATCTTTTGTTGGTAGCTAAAAACTTATTTGGAATAAGCAGTTGAGAATTTGTATTGAATGTTTTAACATCTTGAGGTGGTATGTATCATTGTTTTTAAGTTGACTCATGACTGGTAAATGTAATCATGTCTTTGATTGTACCTATAAATCATTAGTATGTGATTGAGAAACTACTTAGTTAATTCAATATGCAAATACTAGTGTTTGAACTCACCTATACAAGTTATCTTGAGTATGTCATGATTCTTTCCTTACATAGAGTATAAGGAGTTGAGACATAATGTTAATATGTTCAAGTTACTTTGTATGATTATTTATAATCATAAGCATGTTTAAACTAAGTGACATTATACTTGATTATGTATACTTGTATTGAGCATTGTAATATGATAATTTGGGTGAGTTTTAAATTGATATTGAATGAAATTTTCAAATACATATACATATTATTAATCCTATTTGTGACATAGATTAACTAATGAAAGTGTTGAGACTTCATTTATATTTTGACTATAAATATATAATTTAGTTAAATTAAATTCTTATAATTTTATTGGTAAAATTAATGGATTGAATTTAGTTTAAAACTTGTGTGAAAAGTTGTAATAAATAAATGGAATGTGTGTTAAAGACTAAATTGGAATTATTACTCAAGTAGTTTAATATGTACTTATCTCTTGGAAGATAATATTTTCATGTTAATTACTAAGCATTGTTACGTGTTATGGACTATATGGGAAAATCCTAAATTAATTCATTATATTTAATCATCATTAAGATTAATTTAGTCTTATATTATGTTGAAGTTATATTGGAAATAATGTACTTCATTTGTGAGTTTATAAAGAAATATGTCTATTCCTAGCTAAGCATTTTGTGTTTTAGGAATAATTGCTCCATGTTTGGAATAGACCATTGATTATTTTACTAATGGGATTTTATTCTTAAATGGTAAAACAAGTTATGAACTTATATTTTTATTATAAGGATCTATCTTAGAATTAAAGCTTAATTAAGATCTAATTTTTAAGTAAGCAATATAATAAATGCTTAGACTAAGATCATGGATTTAAGTTTAAGGATAAATCTTCAAGAACAAAATTTAAGCTAGACTTAAGTATATTTTTTCCTTGAGGACTATTGATATGTTTTGAATTGTTTAACTTAGGGGGAATTTACATTGGTAAGAAGGGAATTATAAATATAACCTAAGTCATTAAATAATCTTTAAGCATACTAGTTAGGAACTTTTACATTGTTTGTAAATGGTAAGTTGTTCCTAAAGAGAACTTAAGCACGGTTATTAAAATATCCATCAAACATTGCATACTCCCTATATAATTTGTGTCAAACCTCGTATGTCAATTTGCCTATGGAATGAAAAGGTGTTCGAATGCTTTGCATTTATTTTGGAAATGGTCATTTTACTTTGATCTCTCTTTGTTTCTAGTGATTTGGTAAATCATAATTAATTAATATTAGCATGATGATTATTTTTTTGAATCTAATATTAATCTACCTATGTTTTCTAAACTTTTCTAAAACTACCCTTGAGGCACTATCTATTATATATCCTATACAATTACTCAAGTAAGGGCATAAGTCAGTAATAACTCCACTAGGAAGACCATAACATGCTACTTGGATAGATTAAAAAACTAATGATTTGGGGGAGTGGATCCATGGAGGAAGATATACACTCATTAAACATAAATGTTCTAGAGTACATGAGGAGGACTCAAAATGTGCCAAAATATAGGCGAGTTCTGTTCCAAACAGGTAATAGTCGGGTTCATTGTTTAGCTGATAGGGGATGGGCGTTAAAGGAGACTCATATGGCTCGTAATAGGAAAGGAGAACCAAGGAAGTAGGAACCCAAATATTGTGAAGAGTGGAGAGAAAAAGAATATGTTTGGAAGATATTGCAGAGAGGAAAGGTTGTGAGTTACATGGAACGGCTTCATGGCTCAAAACCTCATATCACAATGACCTTTTTCAAAAACTAGATTGATGATAGGGTTACCTTGCATGTCATTACGGTGAATCTCACAGAGGAATTCATAGCGGAGGTGACGGGGCTGCCAATGGAGGGAATAAAATTTTCAAAGCAGACAAGCATTTCCAATGAGGCTTTTTGCAAATTCCCTAAAACAGATGCTGAGGAGCAACAGCTAGAAAAAAGTAGAGATTTTTTTGAATTAGAGCAGATTAAGGGCATCTTGAGGGACGTCTTATGCTGTATTCATGAGTAATTCATACTTGATGGAAGAATCAAAAGAGTCCACAAATTTCACTTTGTATTTCTCAATCACTTCAGACACAAAGTAAGAATCTCCTTTCCTTTTTATCTGCATTTTTCCTTGCTCCAAAGTATGTTCGTACATAAGAAAAAGGAATCTCATCCCATCCTACATGAGGGGTTAATTATTATAATTGAAGGGAATTACAAGAATAAGGCCATTGTAAAGAATCCTTATCCATGAAAATATAAGGATTTATGGAGTAATAAGAAAGAAATAGTAAAAGGGAATGAAAAAGCTAAATTCAAACTCTCAAGTTTCAATAACCAGACTGCTGATGAGGAAACAGAGTGGGAAAGTTTTGAAAACACTAGGGAGGAGAGTTTGGAGGAAGAAGGAGGAACAAAAAGTGGGCATTCAAATTACAGTGAGGAAGAAGAAGCGCAAGATAAGAATGAGAAAGAAGGAGTCACTATAGAGGAAAAGTCTAAAAATAACAACCATGAGTCTGAGGAAAACCAGCAAGTGTTTGAGGAAATTCAAAAATATCTAGATGATCTTGCTGAGGACCCTAATCCGATTAATGAAAAGGAAAATCTAGTTTAGGTTGCTAACCAAATATTGGAAATGGGAGCTCAAGTAAAGGAAGTAAGTGACAAAAAAGAAAGCCCTTCTGAAACAAAGGAACAAAAAAGAATGGAAACGGAGGACTATATTGAAAAAGTTGGAAGTAGTCCTAAAAATAACACAGAAGGTTGGAGTGACAAAAGGCAGAATGATGAACCTACTAGAGTGGCCAATTGCAAAGTTGTTGCTACTCTACAATTCGATTTATGGATGTATAAGGAGATAATGGAAATCAATAGGAAAATGGAAACAATGGAGGGTAAACAGGAGGGATTTTGGAACAAAATCAATAATATGGAAAAGCAGTTGAGGGATATTCCCATAAAACTCAAATATTATGAGAACAACATAAGGGAACTCATAAAGGAAAGCAGATTAAAGATGGAGGAGGTAACCTCTAGCATTTGTGCTTCTGCTGTCAACATTGGAAAAAGAGCAAATGAGGAAATCAAAACTTTGGAGGGGCCTAGCAAGAGAACTAGACAAAGCTCAAGAAAGAAAGAAATGTAAGAGGGATCTACACAGGTGACTGCTGCCATCCAGGACACTGTTGTGAAAGGTAAGAAAGCAGTGAAGATGATATTGGAACTAGAAGAATAGTTCCTGGCTCTTTTAGTTGGTCCTCCTAGTTGGTTGTGTTTTCTAGTCTTGGTACCTGGTTTTTTGAACTTTTACTATGGAGTTTCCATGTCTATATAAAACCTAGGGTCTATCTTTGATTGTTCATTTGTTAGCTTTAGTTCTTTGTTTCTTGGTTTTGTTACTTCGGTGAAGTAAGCTTAAGGCTTGCCTATGGACGATAATGTTTTATCTTTCTCCTTTTGTTCAAGGTTTTGGGGTCCCTTCAAAACCTATTTTTACCTTAATCTAAAACATGCTACTTTGATAGAGGTGAGTCGGTAAGAATAAACTAACCCACTTCTATCCAAATATTGGGTGGTTAAATTACTTCCTAAAGAATCCATTGATGGGTTATACACTTGGTCTAGTAATTTTTTTGGTTGTAACATATTTATGGATCTCATTACATATTTTTATGACAAACATTGGGTGGACTTTATTCCATTATTTTTTTCAAATAATGTGTGTGTATTTTTTTGTCTGGTTGTGACAAAAACAAAGGCTATGATTACATAAGGACAACAAATTGATTTAAAATAGAGAGAAGACATATTATCTCTAACAAAGATAAGAAAGATAAATCTATTAGATTTGGATAGATATAAATAAGATCCTTATAGTTTTTTGGATACTTATAAAAGAGTGATAAATGAAATGTTTAAAAGCTTTAACCAACCTATTTAGAGGTCATCAGAGAGTATCACCATTTAGGATCCTAAATAAATTATAGACAAATTAAAATGGGAAATAATAAAGATATATGATACTATTCATTTAATAAGGTTTGAAAAGACTACATCTAACCTAAGTGGGAAACATATTAGAATTGTTCAATAAAATCAAGGATATTGATGGAAAGCTTTGCTTCATAATCTAAGTAACTAGAAATAAGCATTATTCCCAACTAAATTTAATAACAAAATTAGAGATACTTGGACCCAAAATTATGTAGCTACTAAGAGAGATAGCTTTTTGGATGGAATTAGGAGATACAAGCTTTGGTACAATAATTTGTAAATCAAGAAAGAGAGGTAGTCTCTAATTTTCAAGATATGAGAGTTACTCAAGTAAGCACTCTATATACACATAATATTTTAAAAAATATCAATTAATGATGCTTTATCTCTTGTAGGAATCCATTGAGTCTTAACATATCTAAATGCATGCCTAAGGGGTGGACTAGGAATGGGGTGGGCAGACCATTGGTGCTTCATAAGATTATTGTCCCTACAATACCACTTGCTATCTACATAACCATCTCCTAAAAACACTCCCCTAAGCTTTGCATCCTCTTTATCACCCTCCTCTAGTCATTTCCTACTTTCATTAGCCTGTCTCAAAGCCTAAAACCCCTTTTGATGGTTTACATTATACTATCATCCCCATTAAACCTCTATTGTAATTGATAAAAGTCATTTAGGGTTTAGGTTGGCCCCTCACTGACCTAGACCAAGCCCTAATTTGGTTTTATCAATAATGGTACATAGTCAATTAGTTTGACCATATCATCTAAACTTTTATAATGGTTTAGGGTTAGATTCAATTATATATACACATCCATTTCTACTATTTCATAGGAAGAAAATAAAATATGAGGATTATATTAAACATCTACTTATCCACCATTATACTTGAGGAACATAACTTAGGGTTTTAATACTTTCTTTAGAGATACAAATATTATCTTATGGATAAGTATTTTGGATGCAATGATAGATTATGTATTCTAGATTTTAATTGTCCATGTTATCCTTACATACCACAACAATCTCTTGTGAATCACCTTAGCCAAGGGAGAGATTGAGGCTTGATAAGTTTTTATTCAAAGGTAAGCATTCATAACTTTGTTCCTCATTTATAAGAGTAGATATATTTTCATTTTTTACTTATCTCCCATGTATTAATATTTAATATACATTTATGTGAGTATATATCTATTTTTCATGTTTACATTTTATGTTTATTAGACCCACTTTATGTCACAAGCTTTAATGAGCATTAGATTAGACTTTGCTTTTATCATTTAATTTTGTGAATATGAAAGCATAGGACCTAGCTAGGGTTATTACATATTTTTTATTAACTAGAGTCTTTGAACCCCTTCCTAGTGATTTTACTATTGTAAGATATCCCTTAGTTAGGTCTCATGGATCCATCTTAGTCATGACCTCAAATATCTAATGTATTAACAATCAAAAGTGTAAGTAGGATTTATCTTCTCCAAGCTAGGATTTATTAATAAATGATTTGCATTTACATTTTACACACACTCTTCATGGGTAATTAATGCACAATCCCATTTTTAGAATATTTTATGAGCAGTAGTTGATAACTTCTGCGCTGAGATTGAAGGCATGGTCTATAGGACCAATGATGAGATTATGCAACTAGTGAATTTTGTGAGAGATAAAATTATAATAACTAAGACACTTTATGTGGAGGTTAAGGCTAAATTAGACACACATAATAAGTCAATGGACAAGCTCCCACAATTATTCAAGAGACATTTTCTTGATTTTGATAATAGTGACATTAACTTCTAGGTGAGTTATGTATTATACTTGTAGATGGAAGCAACCAATCAGTCAAATTTAGTAGTAGGGTAAACATATACATGAAAATTTAGTTGGGAGAATGGGGTCTTTAGTAGGAAAAAAAAATCTTGGTTATATCCTTCCTTGTCATAACATTATATAGCTCATAATAAGTCATATATAATGGTAAATGGCCAAATTTAGGAAATATATTTATGATGATGATGAGTAAATTATATCAATATCAAGGGAATTAACACATAAATATTTATCATAACATATTTTAGACTCTAAAAATATGGTATTATATGCTTTTAAATGTTAATATTGACCTATCCTTACCTTACATGACTTGTGCCTATAAATATGTTTTTTCACACTATCATTTCCTATCCACTTTATTTTATGGGGTTGACCTTCCTAATTTCCTATGAGTCACCTAAAGGAATTACATAATAAATGCATACTATTCTTAGTATCATTATCATATTATTTCCTAATAATCATATCACTATTTTTGATCATTGGACATCTCCCTTGGAGGTGAATGTGTTGGTTTACCATAATTTTCCACCTATACTGGAGATGTCTATATTCCTTCTAATGTTCATTTTCTATATTTAAATCATTTTTATGGGTTGGCCCATATGTTTCACATGTTGGTGGTATGATAAGTTACCCAAAGAGTAATATATAAATACATAATATGTATAAGCCTATATCCCCATCTATAAAGCACTTATCAATACTTTATCTATCTCTTGAACATTGAGAGAAACAATCCTAAAGTTCTAGAATCAAGAATTAGTCACAAAAAATAAGCCCTAGACAAATAAAAAATAGTTATACCAAGTCAAATTATATATTTTCAAGTATTAAAAGTTATATCACATGATAAATTCATACTAGTGGATCAAAATTTCACACATTCACTTAAAGGAAACTAATACATACAATTTAACTTCCCCCTTTAGAGTATTATATACATATGTAGTGCTTATTAATTCATTTGGGAGTGGTTGGGGTCAACTCAACATGTCAATATTCATTATTTTTTATAGGTTAATCTTTTGTCATTTCAAGGTGAAACATAAAATATTTTGAATCTGACATAAAACTAAATTTTTGATATTACACACTAATAATAAAATAGGTAGATGTAGTGCTTCATGTTGAAATATATTATTAAAAACTATAAACACAATTTTTTTCATATAAAATTTATAATGGTAACTATTGACATATTCTTCATTACATGAATTAAACCCAATTATATGACTGTTATTCACTATTCCTCTAAGCCATTCATCTATATGCAGGTTGGCCCTTTATTTTTTGTTGTCATTATGGCAACTATCAATGTAAAATTCTCAATATTTCTAAAAACACCTTTATCTTGTTCCCAAAAAATCATAACTATTCATGTTGCTCCTAGACAATTTCACCCTAAGTAGACAATGGTGCATTGCACCCCTGTCCACTTGGGCCAACTATGTCACACTCCAAATAATGTCTAGTTTTTAAATTCAAAGTTATCTTTTTGGGTCTTCCCACATGTTTCATAAGGTTGGTTAAAGTAAATTTTAAAAAGATTCACCTATAAATACGTGTCAAGAGTCATTCATTTTATCAACTTGTTATTCACTTATTACAAGCATTTACACTTTTACACATTGATAAAATTTACCTTATTCTTCCTAAATTTTACATTATTCATAAGGATCAGTCATAAGAAAATTCAAGATCCATCTAAATGAAGTCAAGATATATCATTGTCAAGTATCAAAACTATCTTCTATCTACATATATATGGTCGAAAGAGAATAATCACACATTCAATCTAGGTGGGAAAAATATGAGGGTTTGATTTTAGTCCTCACAATATTTAATATGTAGGTAAAAATAATCATCTAGGGGGGATATGTCATTTCAACCTAATACATTCTCCTCTTTTTATTATATGTTGTCAAGCTATCAAAGTGACCTAAGGGTTTAAAAGATAAGAAAAGAAAAAAAAAAGATAATGGAATAACCCTAAGTGTGATATCTCATATTTATCCTAACTTACATGCAAAATAGGTGAAGTGATTTGTTTAGATGTATATTCAAACCAAATAAGTCTAAATTCAACATACTAGGATGTACTGTTCTACTATTTACCTACTATGCTCTTGTCTAGATTCATCTTATGTTTCTAATTTTATTCTATCATTTCCACATTCCTACCTCATTTATCTTTTTCTATCTTCTATTTGATACTATCAATTGAGATAATTATACTATCAACAAAATCATGCAAAATGTGAATACAAAGAGAAATATAAATGATCTATTAATCAATTCTAACCCAGATAAGATAAATCTTACTTACACTTTTGATTGTTTATACATTATATATTTGGGGTTATGACCAAGATGGATCTTCTAGATCTAACTAAGAAATCTATTATGATAATAACATCACTAGAGAGGGTTACAAATCTTTTAGTCAAGTAACACTATATAGTAACACTAGCTAGGTCTTATGTTTTCATATTCACAAAGTAAATGATAAATAAAGTAAAATATAATCTAATGCTCACCAAATTTTGTGGCACAGAGTGGGGGTAATAAATATAAAAATTAGACATGCATAAGAGAATCTTAATTAAGATATGTATAAGCAAAACCCTAATGCATAAAGAGAGTAATATATTCAAAAGCCATTATTTATGTTACTTCTATATAATAAAATAGATTATTAAAGTTAGATAGACTTACCTTGAAAATGAATTTATTGAGACTCAATCTCTTCCTCGGAAAAAGGTGATTCACAAGAGGTTTTTGTGGTTTATAAATATCACTAAGAAAGGCCAAAGTATCCAAGTATTTTTATAAGATAATATTCTTCTCCATTTATAATCCATAAGCTATAAATCCTCAAGTAGAATGGTAGAAGAGTAGATTGTAAAGAAGCACAAATAAATAATTATCTCTATTATCTCTCTAAAAAATGATGAAATGAATATGTATATATAGATGAATCTAAACCTAAACCTTTCCAAAATTTTATCTGATAGGGTTGGTCCAATTGACACTATATATTTATTGATAAAAATAAATTAGGTCTTGTTCTAGATCAGCCAGGGGTTGACCTAGACCCTTAATGCGTTTCATCAATTTGAATACAAGGTTGATGGGGCTAACAATGTAACATAAACTATCAAAAAGGGTTTTAGGCTTAAGAAGGGGATAATGAAGGTGGTAAATGCTTGGAAGAGTGTGAAAGAGAGGATATAAGGCTTATGGAATTGTATAGGACAAGGTTGTATTGATATCAAGTGGTGGTGTAGGGTACAACCATCATGTAAAACACCAATGGTTTTCCTACCCCTTTATCGGTGCACCCTTTAAGGTGTGCAATTAGAGAGATTAAAACTCAATGTGTTACTAAAAGAGAGAAAACATCAGTAAATGATAAAGTTTAAAAATATAATGTGTATACATATGCCTCAATGAAATCTCATCACATGTCACTCAAGTGTAACATGGGATGATGCTTTTATAAAAGAACATAATATTACACAACATTAAAGATGAAGAAATTACTATATTTTAAAGCATAAAATAATTTTTAAAAAATGACTAAAATGGAAATAATAGACAAAAAGTAATATATGTGCACCTTGACATACCTTTATCACTAGATGGTTGTTTTTTTTTATTCTTGTTTAGATCATGAAGGGCATAGAGACTACTTTGGACAAACCCAAGGATGCAAAACTAAAAGAGCAAAAATAAACAAATGTATAAAAGCCAATGTAATTGATGTAGTGTAGGTGAGATGTAATTGAAAATCTGGTAAGTTGGGGTGACAAATGCTTAGTTATGACCAAATGACCAAGTCAAAATTTTGGAGTAAATTAGGTAACCAAGAAAACAAGGCTATTAAATGACAAAAAACCATGAACAAGTAAACCTTAACAAGAAATGTAGATCAACCAAGTCAAACCAAGGATACAATTCAAAAATATGGTAATCAAGCATCAATGTAAAATAAGTAACAATCCTTAATAAAAATAAATATGGAAAAATAAATGGTAAAACAACATTTGAAGAGTGGGTAGTAAAAATAATTACTCAATCAGTAATGGAAAAAGTGGATGAGAGGAAAACAACATTGGTGAGTGAAAAGTAAAACACTAGTCTCACTCAATAATGAAAAAAGTACTAAACAAGTAGAAACAAACATTTATGTCTAATAAAAGGAAGTAAAACAATGAAAACTGGTAAAATAAAGGAAGGTAATTATAGAGATGTAATTAATGGTGTAAAAAAAATAATCTATAGTCACTCAAACATACTATTTTGTTCTAAGGATATATAAAACAAAAAACAAAATAGTAGTAGCATGTTTTTAAGATGTGAAGAAGAGGAAATATAGAAGTGAGAAAACATATTTAGAATCACACTTTCCTATCAAGGGGGGAAATGAAACAGGTGGAGGTGAAAATGAAAGAAAATGTAAGGTAGAGAATATATTTATTAAAGTCAAGATACTTAAATTAGGCTTGTCAAAACAAGGGGACTTTCAAAATTAAGGACTCTAAAGAACTTCCCCTAGACACAAAAATCTTAGGTCATCAAATGAAGTAGGAATATCTACCCATAAAGGTTAAATGCATGAAAATTAAAATATACCTACATTACCATAATGTTCTTCCCATTCCTAAAGACCCCTTATAGAGTTATCAATCAACTATGAAGACCAGGGACTTACATGAGAAAGTAGGTAGCACCATAGATTATTTTGAATTATCCTATCCCAATCTACTGGCCTATCATACCCTAATGGACATTGGTTGTATCATGAGGCCAAATGTGGAGTTTGAGCTTTGATTGGAGATAGGAGATGTTATATTAATCATATATTTTAGTGTGATTTTAACTTTTGACTTTGTATGTTGCCTTTTAATCATTTCATTTTGTTTTAAATGATTTATATTTTAAATTTTGGTGGATTTTTCTATTACTCCATATGAATTCAGAGAACCAAATGTGGGTGCTAAATATGACTATCATTTCAAAAATTTAGACTTGGTTGTTAATAAAGAGAACTTATAGAGCATGGTGTCTAAGAGTCTTGTTAATTTATGTGAAATAAAAGTGTTATCTTGAATTCAACATTATTTTATCCAAAGTTGAATTAAAGGAAAGGAAATCAAGAAAAATAAATCATGAAACAAATTGAATTACTTCAAATCACAAAAAATGTGGCAAAGGGTAAAAAGGGATATAATGATAGGTAAGTGTGTTTTCTTATCATAATAATGTAGGAAGTGTAGGGAAACATGATAACATAGTCTTTTGTGCAATTTTTATCTAGAAACTAATAAAAATTTAAAGCTAAGAACAAGGGATCATAGACTTGTAACCATTGCTTGACATTTAAAAAAGGAACATTTAATTAATTAATGGTGATGATTTTATGAGAAGCGATTGGTACTATCCATGGTTTGACACTGCAACTCATAAAATAGAAACCCAAGAGGATGCACAAAGCATGTGAAAAACAAAGTGAGAAAGATGGTATTTGTGAGGAAGGTCTAGTCATATCCATGGTCTTAAATTTCAACTCACAAAAGAGGAACCCAAGAGGGTGAAAAAATCATTGGAAAATAATAATTTAACAAAAGGAATTTATGAAGAATACTAGGTCTTATCCATGGTATTACAATGCAAATCATGACAATAAAGGAAACCAAAGGACCAAGAGAAAGAACTAAGGTTTGTGAAAAGAGAAACTATTATAGAGGGTGAGACCCAAGTAAAAATCCTAAAATAAGTATTATTAGGATAACATATTAAAAACATGATAGAAGGGAAATATCTAAGTAAATTACTTATTTATAAATTACACATTGGTGGGCTCTTTGAAAATATGGCCTTCATTAGTTTGGAGGTGATAGGTGTTAGGACCAAGTATGTCTTTTACTAAATAAGGCCCCAATATTTTGGGGCATATTTAACTTCTTTATCATGAATACAATCTAATTTAAGGACAAGATAACCAACATTAAAATTTCATACTTTAACCTTTTTGTTATGTTATTTAGAAATATGAGCCTTGTATTGGTGATTTTATTGTAGAGTGGATAAATGATGTTTGTCAAGAAGATCAAGAGGATGAAGGAGAGATTCACATAATTATTCATCATCTATGATACCACAAAGAGATATAAAGAGAAAGGGAATCTCAACTTCTAATGAGAGTCACATTTAGAACCATAGACTAGAAAGAACAATGTTGCCCCAGTACCATATACTAGTGAAATAGGCCCAAAACTGAAGATGCCAATATGTGCATGTTTCATGGATTGTATTTTGGAGGAATTTATTAATAATATTATTAGTGGCCTCAACTTGGCCATTAAATTATTGATGGAAGGGTATGGAAAATTTGTGAGAGATTTTGAATTTAGCAAAGAGCTATTTCACATATTTATTTTTGAAATTATCACCATGATAAAAAATTATAGCATGAGGAAATCCAACATGATAAATTATTTGATTGAGGATGAATTTATAAATAGTTTTTGTGGTGATGATGATGAGAGGCATGGGTTCAACTATTTGGTAAAATATTCAGTATACATCATGATAAATATATGCCCATCTTGTGATCTAGGTAGTTTATCTATGAGATATAATCCCCACATTGAGAATGGCCAAGGAGATTACATACTTTAGATCTCAACTAGTGGTGAGTAGATTAAATCATTATTAATTTGGTAAGGACTACACTTTTTATCAAATTTGATGAAATCCTTTTCAAGATTAGGCCAAAATTATCCCATATATAGCCATTGGTGTGTTATATAATGTCCATTATAGTGACCAACACAAATTCCCTCATGTGATTATGAGATAAGTAACCTCTTATTTCATTACATAGTGGAGTAGGGTACATTTAACATTGTGATAATAAAGGATGTTATATCGAAAGATACATTTTAAAGTTTGTTTGTGAATTTGAGTCTTTTTGTGATAATTTGTGTTTGAAGGATAGGTTTGATGCTCAAAAAATTAGATAATTTCTTTGTACCATGGGATCTATTAAATGGTGATAGCCTCAATATGATAGATAAGTGAATCTTATGATTTTATGGAATATGGGAACTATATTATTTGAATAATAAAGGTAGAATCAATAATAACATGGTGCATATGAAATACAGATGCTAAAGAGCAAGAGAATCAGTAATAAAATTTTGATCTCTAGGGATGGACTTATTTCAAGGAAAAATCATCATATTATCCCAAGCTTTCCAAGGCAAGTACAAATATCTAGAATAGAACAAGGAATAGGCATGTTGAAAATAACATTGATCTTAGAGGGATTGAAATGAATATTATAAAGAGAGACTAAGAACCCTAGAAATTTCATAGATGTGATGCCAAAAACATGTTTTTAAGGGTTTATTATAACTTTATATTTGATTAGGCAATCAAAGATGATAACAAGATTATAAATATGAGTTTTGTAGCTTTTATAATTGGTGATGAGGTCATCCACAAAGGTTTTCATAATTTTATGGATAAGGTCATGAAAATTATGGGTCATAACCCATTGATAGGTAGTTATAGCATTTTTAAGGCTGAAAGGCATTTTAACATAACAATAAGTACCCCATTCCATGGTGAAAGGTGTCTTATGTTAATCTTCAAGGGTGATGTGAATTTGATTATATCTCAAAAAATTATCCATGAGGGTTAAAATTCAATATCTAAAAGTGAAATAGACAATGTCATCTATGAAAAGTAATGGGAATTTGTCCTTGGGATAAACAAGATCAAGGTTATGGAAATTGATGTAAATGCAAATTACCATGGTGACTTTATTATAAATAGGGACAATGTTTAAGAAGACCTATTTGTAATATTCAATGGGTTTGATAAATTTGGAATTAAAAATTTTAATGATTTATTTATGACATAAATTGGAAACTTTAGGAGGATTTTTTTTTGTTTTTGTCAAATAGGTTTGACATTAGGATAGGTAATGATGTTTTGCACCATCATACTAGGATCAATGATGAGCATGTCCTCATATGACCAAGATAAATTCACATGGTATTTATTAAAGAATAAACTAAATTATCATGTTAAGTTGGTGTGAGTTATCTAGAGACTATTAAAGGTCAAGGGGATGAAGGGGTACCATACTCAATTCTTTTAGTTTCCTTGATAAACACAACATTTCCATTCTAGAAATGATATGGTGAATTTAGTAGAGAGCAAATGGGTTTTGTTTTAGGATCAATGCTAGCAATAAAGTTATTAAAATTAGGGGCCTTTTTTTGAAATTTTTAAGTTTATGATGTTTTTGAGGGAGTTGAGGTTATTGGGAATGGAACATTTCAAGGATGGATTCATCACTAGGAAATATAGGGAGAGGGCCATAATATTCCACATCTACTTTGAGATCAATATTTTGTTACCATGGTGGTCATATTCAAAATGTATTTGACATAAATCTATGGCCTTAACATTAAGGGTGATCTTAGGGGTAGTTGGAATTGTAGAGGAATGTTGATCAGATTTAATTGGTTTATCATTAATGTTATTGATGGGGAGAGGATAAGATATAATGATCAATGTGGTAGGAAGTATATAAGATGCTAGAAGTTTTGGAGGTGTGAGAGGTAAGATTTTTTCTACCACCCAAGGAGTATTGAGAAGTGGAGAATTAGTAGAAGGTACATGACCTTTAAGTCCTAACATAAGATATGTGAACATGGTATGACCATTATGATTGAAAGAATGTATTTAAGCTAAAGTTTTTTGATAACATCATGATTGAGCTTGGGCTAGGATGTAGTTATCATCATAATTTGGAGAAATTGTACATGCTTATGATTCAAGAGGAAATACATAAGGTGAGATGATTTATGCATAAATCACTCAAATTTATGTGGAGACATGATTAAAAGATCTTGAAATAATTTATCCACTCCATAATCATTACATGTGAAGTCATCTTCTGTATAATATGTTTCACAGGCATTACATAGAGGAGGAAAATCAATGATCTCAATGATTAGAGGGATGGTGCAATTATCAAATAATAATGAGTGAAGTAGACACTCTAATATGTAATGAGGTAGCCTATTAAGATTTAAAGTATTTTTTTAAGTCATTAATGTAGATAGGATTACATAACATGATTAGTCAAAAATTAGTCCAATAAATAAAAGGAAGAATGCATAAGAACAAACTAAATTAAGCCTATATATTTATGTGGGAATTACAAAGGATAGAGAGAAAAAAATGAAATAAAGAAACATCATATTACCTTACCAAATGGATTCACCATACCAATTCAGCTCAAAATCATGTTATCCCTTGATGAAGAGCTCTTATCTTCAATAAAAATGTTGGCCAACTCCTCCAATGTCCCAAGAACTCTTTGTAAAACATGGGCTCATGATTTAGAATCACTAAACTAGCCTATCAATGAAGGTTAAAAATAAACTAAATTGTCAAATTAAAAGGATTGTGGAGTCAATTCAACATAATAAATTTGCACAAATCAAGCTTAAAAATGATGTTCACGGCCTCTCTATTTATAAAATTTTGAGATTGCTCAAAATCAACCTGAACTATCCATCTCAAGATTGAGATGTGTGGCTAAGGATTAATTCAATTATATAATAGAATAAATAAATATCCCTCATAAACATTTGTGATAGAGGGGCATTTAAGAGACATGGAAGGTCTTAATGAGGCATGGGAGACCCATAATCTTGATATTTTATGAATTTATGGCCTAGGGATGTCTTCCCAAGAAATGATGTCATTTTGTGATGTAGATAATAAAAATTAATTTCCAAAAATAAATATTCAACAAATATAATGTAAAATCCACTTAATCTCATGATTTGGATTAATTAGTCTTAAATAAGGTTAATCAACATTTGTGCAATTCTTTGGAAATTGGCCCTCAATTAATCAAAATGGTCAGAAAGTCATATTACTAGGTCATAATTTAACTCAAAAAGAATTGAAAGGTGATTTTAGATGTATTGGAACTCCCATTTAGGATGTTACAAACACAAAATAACAAAGGTATGTGACATGTACCAACAAATTATAAGAAAAGAGTGATCCAGAGCATAAAAAGGCAAAATCATCATTTTGACTAAAAATAAATTGATCAAAGTTAGCTGCTTCATCAATTTAATTTCCCCATTAAGGGATACATTAGCCTAAATCGACACTTGTAAATGACAATCTTGAACCATTTATCATGTTTTATGGATTTTGACCTAAAATGTGCATTTGAGTGCAATTCGAGTAAGATTGATAATTTTAACACAAATGGTGTTAGGAATTGGATGTCTACATTTTACCCCTATTTGAGAAGGTGTAGCGAGACATTAAAGTGAAGAAACATATTTTTAAAGAAAAGAGTTGTCAATAAGAAATTGGAATAGACCCATGATGTGCCCTCAAGAGGACATACTAGGAAGAAAGAGAAGAATGGACTCTTGAAAAGAGAGGGACAATGAGAGAGTAACCCATAGAGTAGATCATATCCAAATGAGCTAATTATTATACATGTGATTATCATCAATGATATAAATATAATTAGAGATAAAATATGCCCTAGTAGATGGGGTAAATGGGAAATATATAATTCATAAATGTAAGGGACATACTTTAAATGTACCTAATTTGAGAGTACAAGCTGCATGCTTATGACATTGATCAATCTTGAGACAAGTTACACACTAAAATATTTCCATCATGGTCATTAGTGTGGAGAGCTTATAATTAGAGGAAAATAGAGAACATTCTACTTCAAGAAGGGAATCACTAGTAGAATGGGGTCTCTAAACATAAGATAATAAGAGGTGCCTCGATAGAGAAAAAATGATCATGATAAAATAGTTTTGCCTTAGTAGGGCTAATTTTAATCATTGATAAATAATAAATAATGATTTACCCCTATAGGGTTAATTTTATTTGGATGTTTTTTATATATTTTTCCCCAACATGGGAAATTATCATGCAAAATAGCTCAAGGATATAACCCAATAGATAGGTTAAAGTGAGTGGGTATAAGCGTACATACAACTGTGTAATGTCTTAGCAATCCACAAGAAACCAAGCATATTATAATTCACAAAGTGATGAGAGAGATGAAAATAATAATGGAGATGGCTGAGATAACTCAAAATGTGATAGACAAGTGGATGTTACCTACATAGTTCCATGGATTCATGTTCCAACATGAACTTTAGGCCAATGTAGTTTACCTAAGTTTGGGAGAGAATGGAATGAGGAATGATGTAAAATGACCAAGAAATTATTAGAATCACAATGTATGCAAAGATATTTATATCTAAGCATGTATTTGAGTGTTAAAATGCATATTACCTAGATTTCTATTTCCATATCATGAGCCTAGATTATGCAAAGTGTTCATGAGAAGTGTTCATCAACACTGATGTTGATGTTAAGACTTTGATACCTAAGTACAAAGTGATTGTTATATATAAATAAAGTAGGCATCATAAGTATGAATAACTTAGAATGACATAATATTTCAATTTCACTGAGATGGTTCAAATGTGAATACCTATAACTAAGGATAATGGTAAAGCAATGGTCAAAACTAAAGTTACATCTATTTACATTTAAACAAAAAAGCAAAGATAAAAAAAAGATAAACATAAATGAACCTAAATTGAAATCAAGATATGATCAATCAAGACTTAAGTAGGAATAAAAATGTTTTAAAAACAAAAAATAAAGAACATCTTAATTATATGAGACCAAGATATAAATAATCAAGATCTATGTGGACCATTAAGACATTTTTGAACACAAAAGAGAAAAGCAAAATCAAACAAGAAAATAAGACACCAACAAAAACCAAATAAAAAAATGGTCCAAGAGGAAATTAATAACATAGGATCAATATATAAATAATCAAGACCCATGCAAATCATCAAGATGTTCTTAAACACAAAAGAGATAAACAAAAACATACAGGGAAACACAAGACCAAGATGAGACAAGGAGTGATAAAAAGGAGAAGAACTAAAATGAGAGGTATGAAAGCACAAAAAAACACCAAGAAAACTCAAATAAACACACACAAACAAAAAACCAAGTTAGTTTGTTTTAAATAAAAATGTTCATGCATTTTTGGTAGAGGTGTTACTTTCCACCACATCATAACAAAAAATAATGACACAAAATTTGTTTCCTAATTAAAGAGGAACAATGATAGAAGAAATGGGGGAAGAGAAGAAAAGGAAGGGGTTGGATGAGTTGACTCTATATGTATAAGACAATTGGACACTTCTTACATAGTTCCATGGACTCATGTTCCAACATGAACTTCAGGACAAATGTAGTTCTCCTAGAAAATTAGATAGAAGAAATATAATGATCAGACTAGAATGATTGATGTTATAGAAGAAATGAAAGATATAATAAAAAAATGAGAATGGTATTGTAAAAAACAAGCTGATGGGATGAGAAATAATGTTATTTCAAAATGGAAAGTGTGTAAGACAAGATGAATTGGTGTTTTTTTTCTTGCAAAACAACAAGATTGTAGCATGGTGGGATGGAAATGTAAAAATATATAGAGGTGTGAGATAATGTTTTTATTCTTTGGTGGATCATGTTTTGATGTTTTTGGCATTTTCAAAATATTTATAATGTTTTTGGTGTTTGTGGGATAAAATATGCACAAGGTGGGACCATCTAGTCAAGGAAATACATGTCTGAGAGTAGAAGTTCCAATAAAATATCTAAGTTGAATATAAAAACCCATGCTCATAAATCAACAAGAATGAGGATCTTGATAAAGACAAAAAATGCTTACAAAGAGCAATAAATGTAATATAGAATAGTTTGTGGCATGAAGTAACTATGAATAAGTATCTATATTCACCTATTTGTAATAGTGTAGCAAAGGTCCAAAATGGAAAAGATGTTCTTGCTTTCTTGCCTATTGAAGAAGCTATAAAATACTATTTTAGATGAACTGATTTGTATAGCTGATGTTGAGGATGTTCATAATGTTCTTGAGACATATTCAAGATCATAATTGGTTAAGGGATAAAAAGTGTTTCAAGCTTAAACATGCCCAAGACATAATAAAGATATGGTTGTCTTTTGAGAATGGTCCAAAAAATAGGGTCCAACACATGGATGGCCCAAAATGGGCTAAAGAATATGGTTCTCAAAGAAAATGGTCTAAGATAGGATAAAAAGTTTTCAAAGTGCCAATGATTCAAAGCTTTCACTGTCCAAAGTTGTGAAGAGTAGGCTAAGGTATATAAAATATGTTTAAGGTAGGATAAAATGGTAAGACAAAATTACTTTAGCACAAGTTGTCCCCAAGTCAGGGGTCTTGTAGATAATGGTTCAAAGTTGTTCATGCATAAAAACTATCAAAGTGTATAATGTTTATGGGCTCTATAAGTTCTTTACTGTTAGGTTTAGCTAGTCAATATGCCCCTAATCCATAGTTTATCATGATAATATAGGGTCTCAACCAATTAGGATAAAAATTACCTTTCTTTTTGCATTCAACATTCATGTTCTTTTGGTTATCTTTCAAAACCAAGTCACTGATCTCAAATTCTCAAGGGAAAATGCACTTATTGTAGCTTCTCTACAATTTGTTATGATAGGCCTGTAAGTTTTCTAGGGAAGCCAAATGCTTACCATCAAGAAGTTCTAGTTCTTGTAGCCATGAGGCTCTATATTCTTCATCATTGTCAATGTGATATATTGATATTTGTAATGATGGTATCTCAATCTCAACTAGGATAATAGCTTCAGTTCCAAAAACAAGGGAGTATAGAGTGGCTCTAGTTAGGGTTTGATGATTGGTTATATAAGCCCAAAGGGAAGGAAAGAGTTACAAGTGCTAATTATGGACAACATCATTGATAATCTTCTTTAAGATGGCTAAAATGGTTTTTTTTATGCCTCAACTTGTTCACTACCTTGTGGGTTATATGGAATTGATCTCTTGTGCTTGATCTTGAATTTCACATAAATAGATTTCACATCTTGGTTCACAAAGGATCTCCTATTATTGGATATAATACAGGTTGGGATACCATATAGATAGATGATATGGTAATGAATTAATTTGGATATCTATTTACCAATAACATAAGTGAGAGGGATTGCCTCAATCCACTTGGTGAAATACTCAGTTGTAGTCAAAATGTATTTATGGCCATTTGAAGATGTTGGGCTAATTTTCTTGATGAGATCGAGACCCCATGTTGCGAATGGCCATGGTGTTGTGATCAGCTATAGTGGTAAGGAAGGTGTGTGTATCAAGTTACCATGCTGATGATAAGGAACCCACTTCTTCACATAGTTTCAAGCATTAGTCTCCATTTTGGGCCAATAATACCATATTCTAAGGAGCTTCTTTTTTATGACTCGACCATTAGTGTGATCCCCACACATTCCTTCATGAACTTCCTTTAGTGCCAACTTGAATGATCCTAAAGATAAAATATGAAGAAGCATTCCATCATAGTCTTTATGATAAAACATGTTTCTAAGGAGAGTATAACATGTTAAACGATGAAGGAATAGTTTTTGTTAGTTATTAGAAAGGTCAGTGGGGAACACATGACTATGGAAATAGTTATAAAATTCTTGGTACCATGGTAACTCAAGTGGGGATGAGGACCAGTAATGGTGCATAACTTCTCTAAATATATTATAATATGTGTAATCTAAAGAAGATTTTCAATTAGGAACTGATACTATTTAGCACTATCATCCATTTCAATCATGGAACTAATTATTTTCATTGCATTGGTAAATCTATTGTTGACTCTTAAAACTTGTTCAAACTATAGAGATTTAAAATGTGTTTTGAGTTTATCAAAAATATGCGTATAAAAAACAAGCTTGTCATCTCTTATTTGATATCAATCAGTGGTCTAATTGATGATTAAATATAAATCTCCATAGAATTTTAAGCTTTGAATATCCCACTGTATAACAAGGTGGAGCCTTGCAACCAAAGCCTCATACTTAGCCATATTATTTATATAATTAAACTATATATGGAATGTTTTTGGAATCAAATCCCCCTATCATGTGATCAATAATATGCTAACTCCAAATTTTTACGATGTGAAGGATCCATAAAAATAGAGCATCCACTATTTAGGTTCCTACGATGCTTGTTTGATCATCATGATAGAATCATCTGGAAATTCAAATTTGAGAGGCTGAGTATCTTTAATAGGAGTTTCTATGAGGTGATCATCAATTACTTTCCCTTTGATTACCTTTTAATTCTATTACTCAATATCAAACTCACTTATGAGCATAACCCATTTATCCATGCATCCTTGAAGATTTACTTTAGATAAGAGGAACTTGAGAGGATCCACCTTGGTGATGACAAAAGTTTTGTTATTTAGCATATAATGTCACAATTTTTGAGTGGTGAAAACCATAGCTAAACATGTATTCTCAATAGGCATATAGCTATGTTCATAAGCCACCAATGTTTATCTTAAATAATAAACAATGTGTTCCTTACCATGATCATCATGTCGGGCCAAAATTTCCCCTAATGCATATTTTGTGGCTAATATATAAAGTAGTGTCTTTCCCTATGTTGGTAGTCTTAAGACTAGTGGATTGGCCAAGTAAGTTTTAAGTTTTGAAAACAATATTAATCCCATTAAAATGTTATCCATTTCTTCATAAGATGAGTAATTGGGTGGTACTTATCTACAAATTGAGAAATGAACCTTCATATAGACTGTATCTTTCCTTGTAGGCTTCATAGTTTTTTAAGAGTGTTGACTTTTGTAGGGTCAACTTCGATACCTCATTGTGATATAATGAACCATATAAATTTCCCTAATGTGACTCCAAAGACACATTTCTTATGATTCAAGTGAACTTTATATTCATAAAGCCTCTAAAAAATTCTTCATAGAATGTTAGGATGTCTATCTCTTGTTTATGATTTTGCTAATATATCATTAACATAGTCATGTACAATGTCATGCATCATGTCATGGAAGATGATAATCATTTTGCATTGATATGTTACTCCAATGTTCTTCAACCCAAATGACATGACTTGGTAATAAAACTCCCCCCATAGAGTGGTGAACATAGTCTTGTGTTGGTCTTTAAGAGCTATCTTGATCTGATTGTAGCCATAAAATCCATCCATTAAGGACAACATCTCATACCCCATAGTTGAGTTGATGATCATGTCAATGTTGGGCAAAGGAAACTCATCTTTGGGGCATGCTTTGCTTATATATAATAAATTAGTACAAATACATATACCCAAGGTCTTTTTACTCTTTAGGACTATGTTGGAAACCCATTCAGAGTAATCTAGTGGTCTAATAAAATATACTCTTACAATATTTTCTAGTTTGGCTTTAACCAATAAGGTAATGTGTGGATGCATCTTTCTCAATTTTTATTTGACTGGTGTGGCATCAATATGGACAACAAGGTGATGCAAAACTAAATTAGGGTCTAATCCTATCATGTTAGAATATGCCCATGCAAAGATGTCTATATAATTCTTAAGAATGGATATAGTATTCTCATGTTCCATTTTAGTAAGGGAAGCTCCAAGATAAACAATTATGTGATCTTTATAGGACCTCAAGTTCACTTCTATCATGTTTTCCATAAGAAGTGTTGATCCATATTCTAAAATTGTAGGTAAGGTATGATCATGACCATCTTATTCTATCATATCTTCTTGTTTTTCCTCCCAAAGATCTAGATAGTATGAAAAATTAGAATCTACCATCTCAGGTAAAGGCTAAGTAGAAAAAAAGTCTCGAAACTTAAGAGAAAAATAATCAAACATTTAATGTTGTTATGAATAAATGCTTATACTAGCTATGGAACTTGGGATAGATGGACCTCTTGTGTCTTGAGGGGATGAACAAAATTTTCCATCTAGGAGTGCTTGAAATAGGTTTTCACTCAAAGGCTTATCTTTTTATTTACTTTTCCCCTGATCAATAAGCACCTCAAAGAGGTTTTCACCCAAATATCTTGATGTTTATTTTTATTATGACCAGTAAATTTTTCTTACTCTCTAAATTAGGTAGAAGGATCCAATGAAAAATCAAATCCCTAATTGTGATCATTGATGGGAAATCCATCTCTTAGGCCCATGTATTCTGCAATTAATTCTTCATTTCAAAACTCATCGAGGTGTATGACCAAATTTTATTTGTCCCAATATATGAGTTCAATATGGCAAAGGTATAGGGAAAAATGAGGGTTTTATTCAACATGGGAAGCTCTAATGGTAAAGATATAATGTCCTCCTTCAAGAAGGGAAACACCACTAGGATGGGTTCTTGATTCAAGATTGGAAGCTCCAATGGGTGTTATGGTTAATATGGCATTGGAATCAAATAAATATGAGTCAGTAAGATAATTGAAAAGGATATAATGGGATGCTATGTCACTATTAGGAATATCATCACCAATCACTTCAAAATAGTCATTATCAAAATTCATGAGGTCACCCTCTGGTGGTACAAATCTTAGACCATGATTCCAATTGATAAGGGCTCCAAGATTCCTTGCGCTCATGGGTGAAGGCCTTTCCCTATATAGTCAAGATGATCTATTATTTGGTTAGGGATAGGATAATTTGGATTTTGAAAGTAATCAACTAGGCCTTTAGAATATAACCAACTCCATCAGTAAAAGCCTCTTGATCTTTCTTTGGGGTGATTGTAAGTACAAAAAGCACATGTGGTTTGGTTGTTTCTTCTTTGGTTACCAAATATGGTTGGGTCCATTAGGATTTTTGGATGGTTTAGGCTTTCCAAATGACTTAAGGATTTTTGATAATTTTTTAATATGGAGGATGTCCTTAATATGGTATATGGAAATAGCCACATCTTTAATAATAACCTATTTTGTGAGATCTACAAGAAATGGATCAACCAAAGTAGAAGCTAGATCACTAGGGTTGATATAATTAGATGGATATGGATGGGAAATGATGGATTTATTATTATTTGTAATGAACTTAGAACTTGGAAAATATTTATAATTATAAAACTTAGATTGAAGATGCTTACAATATTGATATGGCTTCTAATCAATGAGAATAGTAACCTCAATCCCACCATGGGGAAACTTAAGGCATTGGTGAAGAGTAGATGGGACTACTTGTACTTCATAGATATAGGGACAACCAAGAAGTATGTTATAAAGAAGTTCAATATCCACAATATGGAATAATGTGTGATGAGAAATGGACCCAAGCATGACTGGTAACCAAATTTTACCCAAAGACTCCTTGTTAGCATTATTGTAAGCCTTGATTGTAATAGTCTCTAGTTGAATGTCCTTATCCATGTAGCCCAATAATTATAGCAACTTGAGAGATATGATGTTTAGCCCTACATCATTATCTATAATAACCCACTTGATCTTATGATCCATAATGATTATCTCAATGTATAGTGGGTTATTATGGTTTGGGCCAAGAGTGTGCATGTTTTTTTGATCAAATGTGATTTTTTGAAATGAATACTAATGTCCAACTAGGTTCTAGAACTAATCAGGGTTATTATCATTAGGCATAGTAGATTCTTTCAAAAGGTTATTCATAATAGTTTTATGGACATCAAATTTCTATAAGAGTTATAATATGGAAATCTATGCATGGGTTTTGTTCAATTAGTCTACTAAACTATAAGGCTTTTCAATTGTGGATTGAGCCAATTTAGTATTTATTGGCACAATATTTGGCTTTGGAACCATCAACACAATGTTCTCATTGGGTTTCATGGAAGAAGTGAGTGTATGGCCCTAGATGGCAACTCATTGGCATCTAGTTGTGACTGCACAACCTAGAGGTGGTAAGGAGTCATTATAATTATAAGAGGAAGGCAAAGGGCCTTGAATGATGACTCATGGGAATCTAGATGTATTGCTATAGTTTTGAGTTGATGAAGAGCCTTTATAATTAGAAGAAAGGTTTTGTTATTTAGAACTATTAACCTGTGTAAATAGACTCACAACATGATTATGCAAACTCAACATGGTATTACTAGGGGGAGAGGGTGTTGACCCTATAATTATGGGTCCCATATTGTAAGAAACACAAGATTGTCTACATGGTTTCATAGTAATAGTGGTAATGTGGGTAGAAAAAATGCACCGCATAGTACTATTATATTCATAAAGAATGTCGCTATAAGCCACATTATTAGTATGGTCATTATGATCGTGATTATGCTCATTAATATTTTGACCCTAATGTTGGTTTTGATTATACCTATATCCTTGATTTTGACCTTGGATTTAATTATTTTTTAGTAGTAGTGGATTATGTCAAGAAAAGGGGTCTTTGTAGATTCTCATGTCTTGATTTATGACCTGATTAGGTGTCAAATTAATTTCTATTTCACCACTTTCAATAAAGTCCTCAATAATGTGTCATAATTAGATGCAATGATATGTATCATGACCAACAACATGATGGAAGCTACACCATTAATTTTCTTTGTTCCAATGTGGTTTTGGTTGATCTTGAGGAAATGGCCTTGATACTAGCCATATAATCAAATTAGATGTGATGAGCTTTTGTAAAAATATTTTAACTAACTCTCCTAACTTGATAAATACCCTAAAATTATTATGAAATGTCCTTCATGGAGTTTGTCTTTATAAAGTAGTTGGTGGATTTAGGGGAGTTATTTGTACATTTGGGGGAGACGTAGCCTACACCATTTATACATGCCTTATTTTAGTCACCACATTTCCAACCATGTTCTTATTTTTGTTAAATTCCTTAGGCTTGTCTTGCATAAACATTTAAACTTGTGATTAGGTCTGATTAGATGTCTGACCTTGCACAAAAATATTGACAATGCCTTTAGAAATAATATCCTTCTCTATATACACTCCTTTGTTAATACTTTATTTAAATGAGTTAGCACAATTTAATCATATATGATGCATAATGTCAAGATGCAAGTTCTATGTAAATATATCAATCAACTATTTATCTTGCAAATTATGTTGAAAGTGGCCTACCAATGCTCTCCACCTTTGTAGATATGAAAAAAAACATTCACCATCATGATGTTGGCTTTGCATAATTCAAAAATGGTCAATTCATGATCTTTGTTATATGATAAATGGTTAATTAATTTTTTTTTATAAGTCATTCCAATCTACAACTAAACCCTTGGGTAGTTTAAGTAGCCAATCTAAAGCCTATCTTAGTAAAAATTATGGAAATAGTCAAATTAAGTACTCACTATTATAAGCAACCTCTTGACATAAGATAAATAATTCCTTTATGTGCTCATGTGGATCTCTTTTTCCTTTGTACTTGTCAAATTTGGGTGCCTCAAAATGAGGTGGAAAGGGGTTTTGGAGAATAGATAGATCAAATGGATATGGACATATCTCATCAAATTTGTACTTTTTAACTCTATTATTCATCTCCAATATTTGAACAAGTTCATTCATAGAATTCCACTCTTGCATGTTTGGTACATTTGTCGATTGGATAAGGTGTTGTTTGGGTGGAATGTGCCCCTAGTTTTGTTGCTTTGAGGTGGAATGTACCCCTAGTTTTGTTGCTTTGAGGTGGAATGTGCCCCTAGTTTTGTGTGGATGTATATGGAATGTATACATTTTGATATATGATTTGGTTATAATTTACTCTTTGAGATGAGAAAATAGTCCATTGATTCCTGGATTATAAAACATGCCCTGAATGTAGTTGTTTAGTACCATATTGATTTGGGATAGTTCTATATTTGTTTACCAATCTCTGTGTTGGTTGAAATGTACTACCAAATTGTCTTAGGGGATTTCCTCAATTTGAACTTAATGTTTGGGTCTCTAATTTTGTAAAGTAACAAGAGGTTCTTGATGATTAAATAATGTATGCTCCATGTCAAATAGAACATTTTGTAATATCTCTTGTGACTTTAACTATTAATTTAGGCTACCTTGACCCACTATGGTTATGTTTTCATCAAATTATTGTTGCATACCATTGACCATATTTCCATATTCTTTCTAAGAATAATTATGAATTAAAGTGGTAACTAATGATTTAGTTAAGTCTATGATAAATTGATATGCATATCATTGACTTATTACCTTGATCTTGGCTAAAAGATCTATATTTATGAGGTTTGAATCTATTTGTATTTCCTTTCCTTTGTTAGAAGAATAAGGTATGTCTATTTGTGTAAAATATTTCTCTTGATATCATTGTTATCCTTATTTAACTAAGGTATGCAATTACTCTATAGGAAAGTGTGAAGGTAGTCTAGCACCTAATTATATCAACCTAAAAGGTTCTTCATCTTGATCTCCTTGGGGTTGATATTCTTTGTAATCATCTTTGTATCCTACTATTGTGGGGATGTCATAAAAAATAGTGTTATCTTGAACATCATAAAATTTCTCATCCTCATAGCTAAGGCCATAAGAGGCCCCAATACGAGTGAACCTTTGAGTCATTTCTAAAAATATTTGGTCTCTACACTTGACTAGATTTAGATCAATGTTTTTCAAACATTCAAACAATGTATGTCTTGGTTATTTTGAAAAAAATAACTAAGGTACCAAAGAGAATATAAAGGAGGGTGGCTTAGAACCACACACAATTAGAGGATTTATTTCACAAATTTACTCAAATTTTGGTGAAGCTAAAATTGTATAGATTGGAAGATGGTAATGTAACTCAAAGACCCAAGGTGAAAACTATTACACCAAAGCCTAGATCTTTGTGATATGCCTATACCATAGAATGTAGTTTTAAATTCAGCAAGTTAAACCTATAAAATTAGAGGAAAGCTCTCCAAATTATGAAGAATAAAAAATGAACTAAGCAACTCAAGATGTAAAAACATGAATGAATCACTAAGTATAAATCTAGGGCCAAATGGGTGGCATAATGTCACCACATGGTCTTAGTAAGATAAAATACATTCTAGGACTCAAAGCATGAGTGATACAGAAGATGAACTGAGTCTACCAAGATGATAATGTGATTTTGAGTATAATAAATGGCCCTCAATCTAAATGGAAAATTAAACCCAAGTTAGAACAAGTTTAGTGTGCAAATGGTGAACCCGATTTAATACACAAACCCTTAGAACTGAGAAAAGTTTAATTTTGAATGTGAATTATAAATGATGGAATTTAAAAACATTGGGTAAAAGGTATAGAATCAATTGGGTAGCATGAATATGCAAAAGTGGATGACATGACATAAAAGCTTTTGATAATAATTTGATCAAATAAAAGATAGAATTTCCAAATGGATAGTGTAACACCTCCCTTGCTCAATAAAATTGAGGGCAATGTGCTTTGGTTAAGTTTGTTGAGTTAACAATCAATTTTAGACACAAATCAAGACCAAGTAAGCTAATGACAAAAAACAATCATCTTAAGTCTAACTGATAAGGTATGACAAAGTGGGGTCAACTAAACTAGCAAGTTTTCAAACATTTCTAGGGGAATCAATTACATAATGACATTTACATCATGATGTAAAATAAAAATCACATAATTGGGTAGCCATAACACTTGGATTGTTGTAAAAAGATCTTGCCCTTTTTTCAACCAATAAAGCCTATTGTTCACTTAGTGTAGTGTGATGTCCAAAGTGTAGATACGTCTTGTGTGCAACTCCAACACTAGGTGGTTTAACCACTCAAACCTCTGATCCTAGTGGGAGTGGTTGAATTCAATGCCAAGAGATGAAACCCTAGGTTAAAGCTTCCCTATATAACTCATAGGAGGTGATGAAGTCCCCCTTACAAGCCAAGATGCAATGAAATAAAATACACAATAGAAAGACTTTATGGTCACCTCAATCTCACCCAAACTATGATGAGTTTCTGGGGAGTACTTTAGATGACATTATTTCTATTCCTTGGACAGGACATGTTTGTAATAAGGATGGTGATTTTGATTCCAAAATTTCCCTAAAGAGGACAAATGGAAGAGCATACGTGAAATGACCTTCCCTTTTTCTAAATCATATTCTAATTAAATAACTATTGAAAACAAAAATTGATAAGTGTGTTAAATTTTAAGCCCTGAAAGAATGATTAGGTGGTGTTATTTTGACCCCTTGGTCTTAAGTTTTAACTTTGAAAGCCTAATTATCAAAATTATTCACTTAAGCATCTAAAATTTTCATTAATAATCAAAACAAGGTTCTTAATTCATTTTAAAGTAGGTAAAAGATGTCTTAATAGAATGTTTAAAAAATTCAAAGTCTGTTGGTTACTTGTCTACCCTTAAGGCATCACCAAAAAATAAAATGTGTTAGATTATAAATATTTAAAGATATTTTTAAAATTTTGTGGAAAAATATATGTAACTTGAAGATAAACTAATATTATATTATGAAAATTTATAAGAAAACATGTGGTTTTAAAAAAATCATAAAAAATGAAGTCTGTATGACCCCAAACCAAGTATTTTAAAATGATTTATTGGCTCTCAAGTTTTTGTTATTAAGAAAACCATAGTGACCATCGATGGTTATACTTGACCATCAATGGTTATACCTAACCATCAATGGTTCAAAATAACCATTGGTGGTTATACTAACTGTCGACAGTTGTACTGACCATTGGTGGTTGACTGTGTAAACCCGTGACAAAGAAAAATGGAAAAACAAAGAAAATAAAATTTCAAGAGTTTTAATAAACATGAGGCTAATACAAACCCATTAATTATTTATCTCCCTAATCCTAAATAGCTATATCATATTCTCACTATTCTAAAGAATAACAGTGCCCATTTACTTGAATTCATAAACATGAATCCAAATTTACATGTCACTCTTGCTGATTCTAATGATGATGAGCCTAATTGTAGATAGGACTACATAACATGATTATTCAAACATTAGTCAAATAAATAAAATAAAAAATGCATAAGATTAAACTGAATTAAGCCTATCTATTCAAGTGGCAATTACAAAGGATAGTAAGAAATAAATGAAAGAAAGCAACACCATATTACCTTCCCAAATGGATTTTTCATACCAATTCGGATCAAAATCATGTTCTCCCTTGATCAAGAGATCTTTTCTTCAACAATAATGGTGGCCAACTCCTCCAATGTCTTAATAAATATTTGTAAAATGTAGGCTCATGATTTGGAATCACTAAACTAGCCTATCAATGAAGCTTGAAACTAAAATCAATGGTCAAATGCAAAGGATTATGGAGACAATTAAACATAATAACTTTACACAAATCAAACTTAAAAATGATGTTCATGGCTTCTCTATTTATAAATTTTTTAAATTGCTCATAATCAACTTGAACCATCCATCTCAATATTGAGATGTATGGCTAAGGATTAATTCAATTATATAATAAAATCCATAAATATCCCTCATAAATATTTGGGATAGAGGGGAATTTAAGAGAAATGGAAGGTCTTAATGAGGCAAGGGAGACCCATAATCTTGATATTTTATGTATTTATGGCCTAGGGATGTCTTCCCAAGATATGATGTCATTAGGTGATGTAGTTAATAGAAATCAATTTCTAAAAATAAATATTCAACAACTCTCATGGAAAATCTTAAAGTAATTTTATCTTAACAATTTATCCTACCTTAAACACATTTTATATACCTTATCCCACTCTTCACAACTCTAGATAGTGAAAGCTTTGAATTTTTGGCACTTATAACATTTTTTATCCTATCTTGGAGCATTCTCTTTGAGAACCATATTCTTTATCCCACTTTTGACCATCCATGTGTTGGACCCTATTTTTTGGACTATTCTCAAAAGAGAACCATATTATTTGTTATGTCTTGGGTATGTTGTAATCTTGAAAAAAAATTTATCCTTTGACCAATTATGATCCTAATTATGTGTCAAAAACATTATGAAAATCCTCAACATTGTTTCTACAAAGCAGTTTAGCCAGAACAATATTTTACAACTTCTTTAATAGGCAAGAGAGTAAGAACATCTTTTCCATTCTAGACCTTTGCTACACTGTTACAAATAGGTAAACATATATACTTCTTCATATTTACTTCATGCTACACAATGTTATATATTACATTTTCTACTCTTTATAGGCATTTTTTGTCTTATTAGGATCCTTGCTCTCACTAATTTGTGAGCATGGGCCATTGCAGCTAGCTTAGTTATTTTATTGGAACCTCTACTCTCATATGTGCATCTCCTTGACTAGATGGTCCCACCTTGTGCATATTTTATCTCGAAAACACAAAAAATATTGTAAATACTTTGAAATTCCAAAAAAATCATAACACAATCCACAAAAGAACACAAACATTGTCTCATGCTTCTATACATTTATACATTCCCATCCCACCATGCTACACTCTTACCATTTTTTAAGCAAAGAAACACTAGTTCATCTTGTCCTATGAACCTACAATTTTGTAAGATCATTCTTTCTCATCTTACGAGCTTGTTATTTACAAGACCATTCTTATTTGTTTTTCATATCTTCTATTTATTCAATAACATCAATCATGCTAGTCTAATCATTATTTTTCTTCTATCCCATTTCTTGGGAGAACTACATTTGGCCTAAATTTCATGTTGGAACATGAATCCACGGAGCTATGTAGGTAGCATCCACTTATCTTGTACATCTAGAGTCAGCTCAACCAACCCCTTCATTTTCTTCTATTCCCCCCATTTCTTCTATTAGTATTCCTCTTTAATTAGAGAACAATTTTTGTGTCATTGTTCTTTGTTATAATGTGGTAGAAAGTAATGCCTCTACCACACATGCATGAACATTTATATTTAAAATTCACTAACTTGGTTTTTTATTTTTGTGTGTTTATTTGAGTTTTACTGGTGTTTTGTTATACTTTCACACCTCTCCTTTTATTTATTCTCATCTTGGTCTTGTGTTTCCCTGTATGTTTTTTCTTATCTCTTTTGTTTTTAAGAACATCTTGATGATTCACTTGATTATTTATATCTTGATACTATGTTATTAAGTTGTTCTTGGACCATTTTTTTTATGTGATTATTGTTGGTGTATTATTTTTCTATTTTATTTTGTTTTTCTCTTTTGTATTCAAGAATGTCTTAATGGTCCACATAGATCTTGATTATTTATATCTTGGTTTCATGTTGTTAAGATGTTCTTGATTCTTTTTTTTTTAAACATTTTTGTTCCTACTGAAGTCTTGATTGATCATATCTTGATTTCAAGTTAGGTTCATTTATGTTTATCTTTTTCTTTGTCTTTTCTTTTTTGTTTAAATTTAAATAGTTGTAACTCTAGTTTTAGTCATTATTTTACCATTATATTTAGCTATAGGTATTCACATTTGAACCATCTCAGCACAATTGGAATTTTATGTCATTCTAAGTTATTCATATTTATGATGCCTACTTTATTTTTCTATATCAAGCACTTTGTGCTCAGGTCTCAAAGTCTTAACATCAACATTAGCTCTGATGAACACTTTTCATAATATAGGCTCATTATATAGAAATAGGCATCTAGGTAACATGCATTTTAGCACTTGACTCTATGCTTAGACATGTATCTCTTTGAATACATTATGATTCTAATCAATTATTGGTCAATTTTCATTATTCTTTATTTCACTCTCTCCCAAACTTGGGTAAACTACATTGGCCTAAAGTTCATGTTAGAAAATGGGTCTATGGAAATATGTAGGCAAAATCCACTTATCTAGCACATTTGGAGACAACTCGACCATTTCTATTCTTATTTTCATCTCTCTCATCACTTTATGCATTCTTGTATGCTTGGTTTCTTATGTATTTCCATGTATTAAACCATCACATGTACGTTTGTACCCACTCATTTTAACCTATCTATTGGGTTATATCCTTGAGATATTTTTCTTACCAATTGTGCATGCTAGGGCATAACATATAAACAATGTCTGAATCAAATCATCCCTACAAGGGAAAACCATTATTTATTATTTATAAATCATCAAAATTATCCCTATTAGGGTAAAACTATTTTATCACAATAATATTTGCTCTATTGGGGTACCTCTTATTATCTTATCTTTAGATACCCCATTCTAATGGTGATTCCCTTCATGAAACATAATGTTCTCTATTTTCCTTTAATTCCAAGCTCTCCACACTAATGCCCATGATGGCAATATTTTAGTTTGAAACTTATCTCTGGATTTATTAATGCCATTAGTGCATAGGTTGTACTCTCAAATTTGGTACATTTAAATTGTGTCCCTTACATTTATAGATTGTATCTTTCCCATTCCCTATTTACTAGTTCCTATTGTACCTTTAATTATATTTTGATCATTGATGGTAATCACATGTGTAAGCATTAGCTCATTAGGATATGATCTACTCCATGGGTTACTCTCTCATTGTCCCTCTCTTTTCAAGAGTCCATTCTTCTCTTTCATCCTAGTATATCCTCTTGAGGAGGCATCATGGTTATATTCTAATTTCTTCTTGACAAATATTTTCTTTGAAAAGATGTCACTTCACCTGAATGTCTTGTTATGCCTTGTCAAACAAGGGAAAAATGTAGACATCCAATTTCTAACACCATTTGTGTTGTAATTATCAATCTTACTCAGATTGTACTCAAATGCACATTTTAGGTCAAAATCCATAAAACATGCTAAATAGTTCAAGCTTGTCATTTACAAGTGATTATTTAGGCTAATGTATCCCTAGATGGGGAAATGCAATTTATGAAGCAACTAACCTTCATCATTTCATTTTGAGTTAAAATGATATTTTTACCTTTTTGTGCTTTGGATCACTCTTTTCTTCTAATTTATTTGTACATGTCATGTACCTTTATTATTTTGTGTTGACAACATCCTAAATGAGAATGTAGTTCTAATGCATCTAACATCACCTTATAATTATTCTTGAGTCAAATTACAACCCAATAATATGACTTTATAACCATTTTGATTAATTAAGGGCTAATTTCTAGAGAATTTCACAAATGTTGATTAACCTTGTATAAGGATAATTGATCCAAATCAAGAGATTAAGTTAATTTTCCATGAGATTTGTTGAATATTTCTTTTTATTTCTATTAAATGCATCACCTAATGACATCATTTCTTGGGAAGACATCCCTAGGCAATAAATACATAAAATATCAAGATTATGGGTCTCCCTTGCCTCATTAAGACCTTCCATACCTCTTAAATTCCCCTCTATCCCAAATATTTATGAGGGATATTTATGGATTTTATTATATAATTGAATTAATCCTTAGCCATACATCTAAATCTTGAGATAGATGGTTCAAGTTGATTATGAGAAATCTCAAAAATATATAAATAGAGAGGCCATGAACATCATTTTTAAGATTGATTTGTTCAAATTTATTATGTTGAATTTTCTCCATAATCCTTTGCATTTGACCATTGATTTTAGTTGAAATATTCATTGATAGGCTAGTTTAGTGATTCCAAATCATGAACCTAGGTTTTACAAAGATTTCTTAAGACATTGGAGGAGTTGGCCACCATTTTTATTGAAGATATGAGCTCTTGATAAAGAGAAACCATGATTTTGAGCCGTATTGGTATGGTGAATCCATTTAGGAAGGTAATATGGTGTTTCTTTATTTCATTTATTTCTTGATATCCTTTGTAATTCCCACATGAATAGATAGGCTTAATAAGATTTGTTCTTGTGTATTTTTATTTTTATTTATTAGACTAATGTTTGAATAATCATGTTATGTAATCCTATCTATAATTAGGCTGATCATCATCAAAATCAACAAGAGTGACATGTATATTTGGATTCATATTGATGAATTCAAGTAAATGGGCACTATTAATCTTTAGAATAGTGAAAATATGATATTGATATTTAGGATTAGGGATCCAAATACTTCATGGGTTAGGATCAGCCTCATGTTTATACCTTTTGGTATTATGAAGGAAGTTGATACATTGGCTAATAAAAGAGGTGATAGACCTCATTTTATGAGTGCATGGGCATCTTAGGAGTATATTATAATAATAGGGTAAATTGGGGACCATAATATTAGTTCATATAGTCTTGTGTCCAATAGTAAGAGAGATACAAATAAAATCAAGTGGATTTTGATTAGTTTTGTCAAATCCATGAAATTTCAAATGACTTTGTTTGAGATGATCATTTTTATAGTTAATATGTTAAATGAGCCAAATATATGTCACCTTAATATAGAACCCTTTGTCTATTAATAATTTATGAATGAGGGTGGTATTAATGGTTATTTTAATAAAGATGAGTGGATCATCATCTCAAAAGAGGATTTTATCATTGATCATGTCTTCTTAAAGAAACTCTAAGAAAAGTTTCAAATAAAGATAAATGGATATAATGGTATGCACTTCGGTTAGTTGAGGCTTGTGAGAAGGTGGTTTCTATTCTAAAGGAGATGGATCTTTAATTTATTGAAGTTTTTACATGAATAACTTATGATAATAAGGATAGGTATGAATTAACTGCATGAGAATAATTTTTCAAGGCATAGAGTTGAGTTCTTTTAGAAAGTTATAATGGGTTTTGGAAGAAGAAGAACCAACATGAGGCTTAGAAGGTAAAATAGGTTTAAGATGAAGAGATGTGATTAGAGGTTTAGAAGGAGGAGATGGTTCCTCATTAGTTTCCAAAGATAAATCAATAGTAGTGGTATCTTTGAGAAGTTATTATTCCAAAGATGGCTTCTGAAGTTTGGTGATGAGATCTTTATGGGTTAGTTTACGTTGATATTCAACCTTAGTTAGTTTACATATTGGGAATTGGTGTAATATTGATCATAATTGGTGTCAATATCACAAATATCATGCTTGGCTTATTGAGCATTATAAGTAGAGAAATATTTTGGGTTGTTAGAATAATAATATTTTGGAGCTTGTATCTTTTGAGAATGTTAATATAATCTTGATGATGGATTTGAATCATAACTTCATGATTGAATTAATCACCGAACATTAAATAAATAACAAATTTAATAATCCTTTTACATGTTTCATGGGAGTGACTTGTATTGGTGTTAAACCAATAAATTTCATTAGGATCATACCATTTAGGGGGATTATTTTGGTATGTGAATGGTTTACAAGGTGTTAAAAATTGTTTCAATTGATGTATAGTTAATGGCATATGAGAAGGTTGGGGATTGTCAACTTTGGATACTCTTAGTTTGGGTTGAGGATGATTATCAATTATCTAATTATTTTAATGTTGAAAAGATACTTTAATGATTTTAGTGTTAGGTTCAAACTATTTCATTAATAAGTCTTAGCATTTAGCTTGATCAAGAGCTTCATTTAAAATTTGGGGTGTGAAATTTTAAATCTTATTTTGAAGTCAAGGGGTTAATGTTGTTATAAAGAGTTAAAAAAATATTAAATCATGTTGTGATTGGCCTTGTGAGGCAAATATTTCTATCATTTGATAAAATCATGAGATGATTTGATGGGAGATTACTTAGCATTGATGAAATGACTAAGGAAAATTTTGGGAGGATCAGTGTGTAAAAACTCTTTAATTAGAGGATTGAATAAATCTTATAGTTTCCATATAGAATGTTAGGGAAGTTGGTTATACCATTCTAGTATATCACTAGTGAAGGTTTTAATTAGAAATTTGGTTATGAAAAATATATTAGTTTGGATCCACTCTTTGTAAATATTGTTGAATGCCTTAAGAGAATATGCAGGGTATTTACTCCCATCATATTTAATAGTTGGAGATATATTACTAATATCAATAAAAATAATGAAATTGGATAAAGAATCATTTTTGATGTGTTGAAGCATCTTATTGTGCATGATAGGTTGGGGGATTAAATTCACCATGACATGTATAAGAGGTGGAGGAATAAATTTTTGATTGTTTTGAGGGAGAAGAATGGGAGGTTTATTAGCCATGTTGATCAAATGGTGTTGTAGTTTCATCATTTGGGAGGTGTTAGATGTTTGCATTACGTTCATTTTTTTCAGTATTTGTGTAATAATATGGGTTGTATTAGTTGGTGCATTGGTGTTTGTAGGAGGATTACCCAAATTGGTATTAGGGGGAGGGTTTATAGGTGGTATATTCTCTATGGGGTTATTGGATAGGCTTGTGTCAATCTCCCCCACAATATGATGAGATGTTTGAAGATGGGAATTATCTTGATAGGCATGGAAAAGATTTGATACACCAATCTCATCTATTTGAGTGATTTGAACCATGTTAAAATTAAAATATGAGGGAGGATAAGAGGTACTCTAAGAGTGAGGATCCTCTTGGGAAGTAAAGATAGGAAGAAAATAACATCTCATATAGTGTCTAAATGGATTTAGGTTATCAAAGAAGATTATGATATGGGATTTCATGATGCTTGAAGAAAGAATCTAAGATTAGAAGACAATAATGAATAATAGATATAGAGTCAACCAAACAAAGAAAAATATAAACCAATAGGTACAAAGTCAATTGAGTTGATAGAGTGTGTGAATAAAACTCATAGAACATGAAAATGAAAGGACATAGCTAATGTAGTAAACTATGTGTTGTAAAAGATGAGATTGAAATATGATACAAATAATACATAGTCATATGGCTTGATAATGTACTACTAAATAGGGAATAGGCCCTAAAATAATAAGACATAGTTGAATAGGTTGATTTTTTGTTGTTTAGATAAATGACTAAATAGGTAGATAAAGAGAAATAATGTAGGCAAATAGGCCAGATAGTTTATAAGAGATTATCTTAACATAAATGATAGTGTTCTAAAATATATAATTTTTTTAAAATATGATATCTAAGTAATTAAAATTAAGCACACAAATAACTATATCAATGTGATTAATCTAATAGAACACATAGCACAAACCTTGCACCAATGATGGCAAATGAAAATTTTGAAATATAACATATAATGATCAAAGAGAAAGCAACAACTTTAAAGTAAATTCTAACTAGTTGGTTATCCTAAATATTATTAAGCTATAATGAAGTTTAATTTTAATATGATAGGGATTTGGTTGTAATGAGGAACTAGAAAGCATTGTAACATTGGTTTGAGAAAGTTTAAGCTCAAAGGGATCTATATTGGTGATGGTAATGGCTTGGTATTAGGGTCTATTCATTGAATTCACAATCCCATAGTGATAAGGGTATCGAGTACTTTTCCAATATATATCATCAACCATGTATTTATAATTGAATAATAAACCAAGTTGAGTTCCCCTTTGGTGATGAAATCCAAGTGGGTAGACCTTGGGAAGATAAATGTTTAATGATTTTTGAATGTAAAGTGATTTATAAGTCTTTGAAAAAGAGAAAAATAGTGTGACTAAATCATTAATTTAAAAAGCCACCTAATTAATCTATGTTTGTTACTCTAAGCATGTAATAAAATAAAAATAAATATGAAATAATTACTATAAAAAAGAGGTTAATTATTTGATTGAAAAGAGGTGACACTATATGCAAACTATGTAGAATAGAGTTGACTAAGTTGCTACTATTATATGGAATCAAGATCTAAAGGAACATAGTCAAACTAGTTGACTATCTTATAGATAGAAGATAGAGTAGGTTGACCCAGTTGGTTTTAGGGCTATAATTTTATAGGCTATAAACTTGTTAAAAATAATACTAAAAAGGAAGAACTAGAGTGATAGGGAGAGAAAAAATGAACCTTGGTGGGCTTGAAGATGTTTAGATTGTAAATTTTTTATGTTGTGATATCAAATTCTAGTTTAAAAATTATTCTAATGGAGTCAATTGGTTTGATAGAGTTTTCAAAACCTATGTGTTGAAGAAGAAGTTGTGACTATAGTTGACTAGTTGGACTATGTATGTTGAAAGAAGAAAATTGTAAATAGAGTCATCTAGTTTGACTATGTATGCAAATATTGAACTAAAAACAATACTATGTTAAAATATTCAATCCAATCACCTATATTTAGAGAAGACCTACATAAATAAATTAAAGTCATTTTGGAGACACTATGTCTTAAACATGCACACAAATTATTATAACTATGTCTATTAGTTTGATATAGTACTATAAAAATAAAAAAATATAATATGATGATAAAATGAAATCATGAAAGAAAATATACAAGGGTTTGATTCACGTTGGGTTCACTAGAATGCATATAAAGAGAAATAAAATTGGTCTATTAATCAATCCTAGCTAAGAGAAGGTAAATTCTACTTACACTTTTAATTATTGATACATTAGATATTTGGGGTCATGAGAAAGATGGAACTTCTTGATATAACTATGGGATCTCTTACCATAATAACATCACTAGAGAGGGTGCCAAAACCTCTAGTTAAGTAACAAAATGCATTAATCCTATCTAGGTCCTATGTTTTCATATTCATAAAGTAAATGACAAGTAAATTAAAATATAATCTACTACTCACAAAAGCTTGTGGAAAAAAGTTGGGGTAATGTACAAAATATAAACACGAATATGAGAATCTTAGCTAAGCTATGTATAAGTAAAAATCTAATTCATGAAGACATAAATATATTCAAAATCCATTAATTATGCTACTTCTATCTACTATAATAGAGGAATAAAGTTATAGATGCTTACCTTGAAGATAAACCTATCGAAACTTAATCTCTCCCTTGGCCAAATATTCTTTAAAATAGGTTGTTTTGGTTTGTAATAATAACTAAGAAAGGCTAAAGTATCAAATGTTTTTTCACAAGATAAGATTATTCTCCAAGTATAAACCCCTAAGCTATAATTCCTCATGTAAAATGGTGGAAGAGCATATTGTAAAGAATAAAAAATGAATAATTAACTGTATTGTCTCTTTAATAAATAGTGAAATGAATGTATGTGTATATAAAGATAAATATAACCCTAATCCTTTCCTAAAGTTTAGATGAGAGGGTCAACCCAATCAACTATGTATTGTTATTGATAAAAACAAATTAGGTCTTAGTCTAGGTCAGCCAGGGGCTGATTTAGAACCTTAATGTGTTTTATCAATTTGAATATAGGGTTGATGGGGTTGATAGTGTAATTTAAACCATAAAAAATGGTTTTAGGATTAGGAAGGGGTTAATGAATCTAGTAACACTTGGAAGAGTGTGCAAAAAAGGATATAAGGCTTAGGAAAGTGTATAGGAGAAGGTTTGATTGATATCAATTTGTATTATAGTGAACAATAATCCTACAAAAAACTAATGTTATGCCCACCCCTTTCCCAGTGCAAATTTTAAGGCATGCCCTCAAAGATATTGAGACTCGATGAGTTCTAGTAAGAGATAAAGCATCAATAATTTATAAAGTTTGAAAATATTATGTGTATACACAATGCACCTTTGTCTATCTACCACACTCCTATCTAGATCCAATTTATGAGTTTTTTCCTAATACAAAGCTTGCATATTCATCTCTTATTTTAATTTCCATATTCAAATATTAATAAAAGTCAATATAGATCAATATGTAAGCTATGCATTATTCCTTATTAGCACTTTACCAAAATAAAAACTTTCTATATTTTGAATATTCTTCAAAATAATAATAGTTAATAATTTATATATATTTAACATTATTTTTTACACCTAAATAATACAATTAAGTACTTAATTAATAAATTTAATTATTATTTTACTAAAAATAGGGTAAAACATATTGGTGAATTTGAACCTTTGTTTTCAAGCATCTACTTTCTAATTTTATTTTTTATTTGCTTGGGTTTCCCAAGAATCTATGTTTTGACAATTTTAAAACTCATACGAGCTTTTGTTCAAGTCAAAGCAGTTAACAATTGTCTTTATGTCATTGTGTGAGGGGTATTACCCCAATATTAAATCCATTGTATAACACTATACATGTATTTTATTTTTCATGTACCTCACTATATATTGAGATCACCTATGGCTGATTTTTCAACCATTGGAAGCCTTTGGTCATTTATTCTTGTAAGGAATCACTTGGTTATCCCAAAAATGTAAATCTTAATGGACCTCATGAGATGCGATAGTGTGGCTATGATAATTTTTAAAAACTATGTATTTAGTGCCTTTTATATGTATTCACTATTTATGACTAAAATTAGTATATATGATAACTTACAAAATAAACACACCTTTGACTAGTTACACCCTTATTTCTCATTGTAAATTTTAAAATTCCAACCTTGATCATAATGAGTACATATAGTTCATGTATTTTTAAGTTTATTATTACATGTATTAATTATAATTTTTTATTCATTATATGTATGCATCGATAAAATTGGAAAATCATAATAACGCTAAAATCACTAATGAACAATCTTAAGCCTTAATAAACCCACTTTGTTTCCATAATACACATAAGATACAAGAATTGTTAAGGTCTATCCTATATACTCTTAATGAAATAATTATGGCTATTGATACTGATAATGTAAACATAGAAAAAGAGGATGGAATTAATGAAAAATATTTTACCAAATATCTTGATGCCCACCCACATAAGATTTATGGATTTATCTACATTGAAATATATGACTAAAATAAATTAGATTCAACTTACACTCCTAATTTATATTTTACAGTTACTAATATATATACTATTCCTATATCAACACCTATAGTTACCTATGTGCCAACATCCTTAGGTATGGGGGCATCACTTGGTCCATAACAGATTAACATGCCTATTTATACAAAGGCATCATATACACATCCTATTATTACTACACAAACTCCAATTATAACTTTGACTAATGCATATTATCTTGATAAAAATATTATACCTTTACATGCCAAAGTGATACAATAAAATAAAGGTGTCTCCAAAGTTTATCACTCAATGGATTATCATAATTTGATTCATAATCCTTGGGCACTTAAAATAACATCTTACCCACTAAAAATAGGCTTTATACAACCTAATAGACCACTATTTGAGGGTAAAGGATATCATGAGCATCATATTAATTCATTACATGTAGTAGGTTTTGACTATGCTTACAATTATAAATTACTTACCAAGATATTTCTAATAAGTCTCAAAGGCTACACACTTCAATGGTTTCATATTCTCCCTTTTCAATCGATTAGAGAATTTAACCCATTGACATATCAAGTTTAACACATTTATCTATAAAAATTGGTGAAAATATATCTTATACACCAACTTATAAACTCAAGCAATGGTCAAATTATAAAATCAATGACTGTGTTCCATGGTACAAGACTATGTTAGTAAAAATGACAACTTCTATGGAAGAGAATGAATTACATGATATTTTAATCAAATATTGTTAGTATTACTCTATGAATAAATCATGTTTTATAAATTAAAATACTTTAATTATTTATTCCATAAATTCAAAAAAAGATAAGTTTATATGTTTAAACAAGCTAAAATATGCACCAAGTGCCCCATCTACATCAAATGTCAAGTTTCAAATCAAGCCAAATTACAAGGTCAAATATAATTAAATAAAAAAAGAAGTAAAATTACTAGTTAATGTAGTATCACAAATATAAAGAATGATTCAATTGGAAAATTTAATAATAAGGCAATTTACAAGGTTACCGCAACATCCTTATATTTTGTTACAAAGGTTGACTGATTACAATCTCATCACTCTACCTGCTCCATATGAACTTAATATGACCAAATGTCAACCTAAAGGATTTGATATTAATGAATATTGTGACTACCATAGATCCATGGGGAATTATATAAAATAATGTTAAAATTTAATGCATAAAATATAAGATCTCATTGATGAAATACTATTAAGATGAGCAAAACCACCTAGGAAGCAAGACCATAACAAAATGATAATATAATGTTGAAAATTATCATCAATTATTTCCCTAATCATGGTAAAGTATAATGTAGATAATTACAAATTACATCATGTGTATAATTTTCACCCTCCCCCTAAATCATATGGACATATAATATAAGTAATCAATGGAACATTTATAGGCACATTATCAAAACATAAATTAATCACATTTGATAATATTGAAATCAATGATGATGATTCAAATATACATTCATGATTTGGCACATTATCAAAACATAAAGTAATAAAATTTGATAATAGTGAAATTAGTGATGATTATTCAAATGCAAATGCATTGTTTTTTAAGTCATAAATTAAAAATCAACCCATACATAGTGTTATGATTGATAATGGATCAGGTAAAAAAGCATACATAATGATACTTCTTTATAGTCTTGGGTACACATAAAAATATTTTAAAACTATATCAAAGGTAGTTAAATTATTTTATGGGAATACATAAGATACTTTGGGACATATATTATTACCTATTGAAATGGGTCTATAAATAATGTCTATTCCATTTTTAGTCTTACCAAACATAGGGGTCCTCAATGTGTTATTAAGATGCCCTTAGATACAATATATTAAATAAGTATCATCTAAAATACATAGATGCCTTAGGAACATACATTACAATTAAGTGGTCAAATTTTAAGGCATCCCATATGAGTATCCTCTATAGTTAGTGTTACTTCCTCCTCATCCCCCCACCACCATATATGGTTGTGAAACCTATTCAAGAGCACCATAAAAATTAAATCAAGTCATGTACTAAAAATCATAATACAAAGATAATCACTATACTAGTTGAAAAACATAATACATAATTAATTGTTACACCTATATAAAATCCATATATATAGTTAGTTAAATGGAAAGAGGTATATCTTCCCAAATAAAAACCTTTATCTCAAAGGTTAATAAAGGTTAAAAGAAATATAAACATCATAAAGTAGCTCCTAAGATAATTAAACATGCTTTACAACAAGAAATGGCAATTATACATCAGACTTCACCAATTCTTTCACCCTCTCTAGTTATGCATGTGATAATAAATTATATGAGAAACATTCATAATAGTTATGATACAACATGTGATGATGTTTTAGATTCTAATACATCTACATGTATCATTCGTCATACATGTAAAATTAGGATTTAACTCATTGATATAGGTATATAATATTATCCATTTAGTTATTGGATAATAGGTGAGTTTCACTTTAAAATATTCTAAAAAATAAAAATAAAATATTTTAAAAATATAAAAACATTCAAAATATTTCAAAAAATAAAAAGATAGGACCTGAGCATGACATAAGATGCTAGTTCACTTCTCCTCATATGTTACTTATCATATATGTTGGTAGATATCATATAATTTTATATACACACATTCATTTCATGAGGTATGTTAGTGTGATCTAAGACATACATTACATTTACATTCTTATATTGGACTTCCCTTCTATGTAATGATCATGCCTATGTTGGACATATAATTTTTAAAAGGTACATTATAATAGGTTAGATATATTTATGACCTCAAATGTAATTTTGAGAAATATATCTTACAAGTTTTTTTTAGACCGCTCATATCTTACATTATCCTATAGATATGTTACTTTTCTAACAATATGATTTTTTTTTGTATGGATAAAATAGACTAGTCTTCACTTGTTCTAGTTTCTTTTACTACTGTTTACTTTATTACATAATAGGATTACCATTTATTAATTATTGTGTTTGTACCTTGGCCCTTTTCCCTTGCGTGAATTATTTTTTAACATCTCTATGATATCATTGTTTGGTATGTGAAAAAATTAAACATTTATGTTGCTTATTTCCCTTGGCTTTATGTGTGAAATATTTGCGAATGTGATGTTTGAACATGTCCCTTTTATGATACCCTAGGATTTATTGTATGACATTGAATTATATAATTTAATGTTGTTCTTGTGTGTTTGGTAAGATTTATTAGTGAAACCGTGATCTTAATCAACACTTTAAGACATATCTAATTTAAATGATTACTTTGTTACAACTTAAATGCTATATCTATCTAGACATGATAATTTTGTGATTCAATTTAACATATGTTACATATGTTCTTCAAATGAAAAAAATGTACTGTATATGATGACATACTCTCTAAAATGATAACATAATACTATATGAACATATCTTATAATGATTCAATTAACTCTTATTTTGAGATCAGTCACTTGCAAAATCCATCCCTCATCTCAAAATTTGGTAAACATAGTAGCATTGTATTAGATATTAACACCTCCATGAGTAGATTTGGGACAAAATAAAAGTTCAAATATACAAAATATAGTTTCAAAAAAACAAAGTACATGTTTTCAGAGGTCTAAACAATGAAAATTAGATTTTATAGCAAATTATAAGTCTTTAAAAGGACTCAAAGTGATTCAAAAATAAAAATATAATATATATTACTACACTAATAAAAATTATGATGGAAAAAGATAGGAATATGTGCCCACTTGGAGGAAGACATAATCATTTACAATTAATGGCATATTCATTGGAATGTGAAACATAGTTACACAAAATCAAAGTTATAGGTTGAAAATACAAATGAGCATAAAGTTGCATAAAATTATATATCATTTTGTCACATATTTAGAGGGGGCATGATACTAATTCATGATCAAGCTTATTAAAATATGAAAAAATTCAAATTTTAAAATTACAAAGAGTAAAATATTAAAATTTAATTAAAAGTCATATATATGAGAAAATGTGATCATGATGTAATGAATAACATTCATTACCTTTCAGTCATGTAAGTATAGAATCTAGATCCATTTAAAATAGTGTGATTTGAATATATGTAGGTGTTGTACATTTGATTCTAGTGAAAATTAATAGCCTTGGAATCATTTATAGATAACCTAGTTTGGTTCCACATTTTTGGATTAGTACATGGGGTGTTTCTCCTTTTTCATGAGAGTTGGAATAATTCTTCTTTCCAACTCAAGAGTGTTGCACCCAACATCCCCTCTTTCCACAGGAAATAGGGACCCACATTTTTTTATTATGATCATGATTTTGGTGTGGTAGCATTGACACTATGTATCTTTATGGACTTGGATTTAACTTTTTAGCTTTTCAAAGTAGATCCTTTAGGAATTTGTCATGGATAAATGTTTCATGAAGTAGAACCTTTGTATTGCCATAAAAAATGAAGTACCTTATACATTTTTCCTTTAATATTTTATTCCTTATTTTCCCTTCTTAGCCAAATCCTTTAGATATTTCATCCAAAAAAAATTCACCCTTCAGGCCTAATGCACATATCCTTCCCACTTTATGTAACCTACCCTTCAATATTTTTGAAGTGACCATTAAATGTACAATAATACCCTCCAAGAAATCAAACTAGTCCTTTTATATTGTATGAAGTAGACCCTTTAGACACTTATTTCCATGAAGTTGATCCTTTAAAGTCTTTCCCATAGACCATTCAGGACCCTCCTAGTTGGCCCTTCAACCTTTACATATTTGACCTTTACACTCCTATTTGACCTTATCTTGTAGGTAAAATACCCTTTGTGTCTCTTGAAAAGTACCATTTGGCATTTTAGAAAATTAAAATTACTCTTTGGACTATTCCTTCATAACTTCCATTTTAGAACCCTTTAGTCATTTATTCATAAATTTTATTTTGGGCATTCTTATTTGATGCAAAATATATAAATAAATTCTTCTAAAGGAAACTTCCCTTTTAGAACTCCTGAACCTACCCTTTTCTCACCCCTAGACATACCCTTTAGACTTATGCCAAAGTACCCTTTGGTGTGGCCACTTAACCTTTAGAACCTTTTATCTTAGGACTTCTATCTTTAGCCCAATTTCCTCTAAACATGGTACCCAAGAGAATTGTACCCTCTAATTTATATACACATACCCTTAAATAATTTTGAAGCACCCCCTTAACTATATGGAAATACTCCTTTAAGATATAAAAAGTACCCTTCAAGGATTTGAAGTAGACCCTTCAAGACTTGTGTCATGGACCAAATTACCCTATCAAGTGGACCCTTTAGATCAAAAGTACCCTTTATGGAAATTGAAAAGGTCCTTTAACTATGAAAATAAACCCTTCAGAATTAGTGTTTTGTATCCCTCACCATGATGATATATTTCCATAGAGAAATTGTCACAGAGATTTTGTTTGAAACAATTGCTCAAAAGAAATAGTATACCAACATTAACCCAAACATATTTCCCTTAATATTAATCTGAGTAACTTCAATTTTAACCATGTCTCACTTTCATCCAAACTAAGGTAAAATATTTCCTATCAACAGTAGTTAAGATCCCCACTAACTCGAGCTAGCAAAATTTGAATTGAAAGGGCCGAGTAAACATTGTACATTTATGTCACCTAAACTAGTGTTTAATATAGAATATTATATAGGTGATACACAACCATTAAACTCATAATTTTAAATAAATTTATCTGATGATTGAAGTATCCTTATCTCCCAATAGAACACAAGATCCCTAGTTTCTATTTTGAAAGAGCATATAACAAACTTCAAGTAAACTAAATCTAAGTTAATCATGTTGATATATAGGTATATATAGTAGGTAGCATATTGAAAAAATAAATAATGAATACATAGCCATGGCATACTCATAAAGGTCATCATGGGGAACTAATCCTCCCTCTACATTATCAATTAAGGATTCCATAGAGTTCAGGGACACTGTATTTGATGCAAAGATATTTGAGAACAAATATCAAAATTACTCAAAACTTTGGGATGTTATTGATTCAATGGGTGTTTTTTTAGTGGATAATGAAGTAATGATAGTAAAAAAGTTATTTTTTAAGAGAAATAATAGTTTACAAATTCCAAAGGTTTCATTTTTATACCACCAAACTAGAGGTCATGTTATCTATTGACCTTCTCGGGGATTTATTTTTTATAGGCAAGATATCACAGGATGCATATTTGTTTCATTATCATAGTGATATAGTGGTCATGTGCATATCTAGAGATGATTTTCAAAGGTATTTATCTCTCACCATAATAGATGCCTACTTTGACAAACACACCCTAGTATAGTTTGAAAAGGAAATGAGCCTCTAAGGAACACTAATATCATGGCTATTTCCCAATAAAACCATAATGTGGATAGGGAAGAAGCTGAGTAGATCATTGTCAATTAATAAATTCAAGATGGGCATTCACATAGGTATGGATCTATTGAATATATTAAATGGTATGCCCAACATTCATTTTGTAAATCTAGATTGGGTACCCTTGCTCTATATGATGCCATCATAGGAATGTTGCTTATGCCTTGGGGGAGATAATTTTAGGATAAGGGAATAATTTTTTTCATAAAGATAAACATATTACCATATAGGATATTTATATATGATGTCATATTTTGTTGTTGTGGTCATGTGTATATATTATAAAGACCTAAGTCATTTATGGTCCCCAACCATAGACTGCATTAAGAATAGAATATGTGACCATTTCTAATTCATGCACATCTATGCCTACCAAAGGCACATGGTCAAAATTTATGAGGATGTGTATCCCTAGATATTTCATGCTATCTATGGCTCTTTAATTCCATGTATTTGAAAACACATTGTGAAGAACTTGACCAGGAAGGGTGATTACTTCTTATATCCAAACATCACAGTAATATTGGTTTGGGAAAATAAGGTGGTGCCCATATGTCTTCCCAAGTATGTGCCTAATAAGATATTAGAGTAAGAGATAGATTTATATCTATATAATATAATAGAGGAATAATTAATGATAAAAAATTAAGGCTTTCTTATTTAGGACTCATATCACCATTGGTAGGATAACATACACCATGAGGAAGCATCTTGGTGATGTTGCAAAAAAGAGAAACCAATATGGTTTCCACACAATGCCATGCAAAGATTGGGACCCCCATGGGTGTATCCAACAAAACATTCATGGATATAACATCCCCTATTTCCACTATCCATAGTATTATGATTTTCTCTTTTTGAATCTTGTAACCAATGAGGAAGTATTACATCATACAAAGATAGCTAGTTTACAAGAAGATAATTTAAGGATGATCCAAGTAGAGCCCAACATATCCACCAAGGAATTAGATAAATGAAGAGACCTTTTAAAGGTTAGAAACATTAATAATTCTATAGTAGGTAGTCTTATGAGCAAGGAGGTTTTTCTTCTCAAAGACCCCCTTAGAATTGAAGCTAAAGATAGTCAAGCAAGAGCCTAGGATTATGGAATAAAGTATAAGAAGAGGAGGAGATAAAGGATACCCCATTAGTTTGGAATTAAATGAAGAGGATAGGTAGGGTGCTGACACCAATCTAGTTTCCATAATTACCCCCAATATGTCTCATGTTTCATCAGTTGGGTATCAACTACAAAAGCATTAGTCCCTTCTTCCCATGACTCTCTTACTCGAGGGAAGGTTCCCTTCATTTATGTTAGGAAACCAAAGACCCCCACATACATCCCAAAAATAAAATTATATATAGGCTTACCTATGCCACCTCCCATATTTCAATCATGAGGAGATGAAGCAACCATTCAAGACTAGGTAGAGGACTTGGATGAGGAAGATGAATTGGAGGAAGGAAAGGCTCACAATCTTTAGGGTATCCCCATTGAGATACTACTTCAAGGTACCTCAGCCCTCCCTACCTTTTACTTAGCCTCAATTTATATTATTGATGCACCCATATCCTCCATAGAAGTCCCCTCCACCTCATCCACTTCTTCCATTGATCCCTCCACCACCTCCACTACATATTTTCCCACAACCATCCCTTCTATTCCTATTGGTACTGATACCATGAGACTTCACAAAAAGAAGAAAACATATAAGAAGGTGTAGATCACTTTAGAAACACCCCAATTACATGATCAATCCATACAACTCTCCATTCCATTCCCCACTTCCACTTCTACTGAGGAAACCATTGTAACTAACACAAGAAAGGGAAGGAAGGAAAAGCCACACATTGTGGTAGTCCATCCACTTCTTAAAATTGGAGGAGTGGACTGGTCCAAGATTATATTGCCTTCCCTACCAAATGTATTGACAAGGGTAACAAAGAAGTAAAGGTGAGAAGAAAAGGGGGAGCTAGAATAGGAAGTTGTTATCACAACCTCTGATACACCTAGAAATATACCACCTTAGGCTATATATTAAGGAAACAAGCTTTGTAAAGGCCTAATTATAAGACAATTGAGTTACCCTCAATAACTACTTGTTCAATCTTACCACTAGATTCATGTAAAGGGTCAAGAAAAAGAAGCTTGAAGATGACCAAAGAGCCAGTGCCATCCTCAAAGAATGAAAACTAGTATTCTCCCTCACAAAGAGGTATAATAGGTAGCCAAGAGAATTTATGTATGAGGAAATATCTCAGACTTGGCTAAAGGACATAAGGATTTAGTAGTAGATATCCATGAAGGGAAAAAATTAGCTCATCAGGAGCTAGAAGAGGAAGTTTGGTAACTATGGGCACAAATTGAGAAGTTAAAATAATAGTCAAGTATTATGCATGTTCCTACAAGTATAGAATATGATGTAAGGGAGGCTACCTCAAAATGCCACTACTATATAGAGGCCATGGAATTTAATAAGGCTAAGATGGCACCTCATATGAGCCAAACCAATCAACTTTGTAGCTCCCTGGCCTAAGATAACACAAGGCTTAAAATGTTAGTTGCCTATACAAGTAACTCACTATACAATCACCTTGACCTAATGACTACATTTGAGGCATCTAATGCCCTGAATCTAGTATTCATTAGACATGAAGAGGTCAAAGAGTGGTTAAAGGTGGTTACAACCATGATTTTAGACTACCAATAATACAAGGCCCAACTCCTTCAAATTTTGATTGGTTTGAAGTTATTTAAAGTAAAAGATTTTATGGGCAAGTTAATTAGTAGAATCAATTTTGATAACATTATCTAGGAGGAGACAAATAAATTTAAGGGAAACAATTCAGGCTTGGCAGTGGAGAGTATGTGTTACACCCTTATTTGGTGTTTTTCCTCCATATCTACTTTTTTTATCTTCTAAGCTCTAGGTTCCAACTACAAATTATTTATTGAACTTAGATTATCACTAGAGATATGAATTATGGTGTAGTTGTAGATGGAAATCGGCTTAGTAGTTGTATATGGTATAGCTATAGAGTAGAATAGTTTATTTTTTATTGTTTATTGTTGGTCTAGGAGTGGCATAAAGATAGAGGAGGGAAGAAATAAATCTCATTATTTTGTGGTCTAGTTAGTACAATGATAGTATAATTTGTCATAATAACCTTTTGATGACTGAATATGGTGCAACACTAGTATAATGGAGTTCAATTTACTTGGAATAATTGTACAACTTTAAGAATGGTGCAATAATAGTGTATTGAATATAATTATTTTTTCATCTAATAAAATGTGGAACTTTAGCACTATAAAATAGAACATTAAACAAATTATTAGTGATCTAGAAATGGCATAGTGTGCTGAGGTAATATAAATAGATGTTAATGTGAGTGACCTGGTATGGTTTACTTATGGCACAATAGTCAATGTTTTGATATATATATATTATAATTACACACAGTTATGTATACATTATATTATCGATACATTAGGAAACATACCTATAGTATTCATCTTAATTTAATTGATTTTCCCTCTTATGAAGAGAAATTTTATCCTTTCTTGTCTTTGCAATTAGTGCCATTTAGGGCATAAGACCAAACCATTGGATTTTTATAACTTATCTTAGTAGTATAAGTTTGAGTTTTTTTATTATTTCTTAACAGCTAAAGTGCCATAAGGTAGAGGGGAATTTATATTAAAATTTGTTCTTAACTATTTTATTAATGAATTTACTTTTCTTTTCCATACCATGGAAGGTATTTTATTATTATTTTATTAGTATGGGAAGTAAAGAAATATCAGATAGTATATTGAATTTAAATATTGTCCCAAGTGATGGTAATAGGTGTATTTTCTAGTTTTCAATTCTACCATTCATTTTGAATAGATTAATATTGAACATTTGAATTACATTGGAGGCATCTGGTGATGGGAGGGTATTCCTTTGTTCATGTAGATTTTTGACCCCAAAATTTGCATTGTGTGTGTGTGTGTGTGTGTGTGTGTGTGTGTGTGTGTGTGTGATTAACATGATTATTAATCTTGAGTTTTAATGCTTTACTAATGTGATTAAAAATATAAATGATTATTTTTACATCTTGTTTGATCTGCATATTATCTAGTTAATTTGAAAGATAGTAAATGGATTTCACTTGCCAATTTAAGCTAACAAACATGTTGATGTGTAGGTGAAAAAGATACAAGATCATATGAGATATAATATATCAAGTATTTAATGTGTTGATTGTATTATTTTCAAAATATAATCTTTAATTTCATTTTCAATTGAGGAAAATTATATAATCTTCCTTTTGATATTAATGTAAAATTTTGTGTTACCCTACTATCAAAATGTTATATATTCATAAATGTTTCAATTAATTAAAATCCACAAGTGTTTATTTATTTATTTATTGGATTTAAGACAACCTTAGGATGTGATCTTTCTTAACAAATGAAATTTTATCTTGGTAAACACCTACTGGTATTTGAGAAAAAAAATTGGAACAAAAAAAGAATCTTGACTTATCCTCCTTTTGATAGTTTTAAATTAGTTGAATGATTAGGATCTAACTTGGTTTTTTTTTTAATCCTATACATAAATAATTTAATTATTTTAGTCTAAATTTGTGCATAAATTTAGATTGATAGGTTGTTGTAGAAAATCATTACACTTTTGTGAAACCTTTCAATAAAGGTATACATGAAATCAAGATCTTTAAAATGTTATGAGAAACACACTGATGAGTTATATCATCCATAAGATTTGGGTGATATAAAATTGAATATAAATTTATTTTAATAAATTTTTAGTTAATATGATGATTGGTATTATTTTGGTTACAAAATCAAGCAAAACTAGCCCAGAATGGGTTCTGGATGACATCTAAATAGTAGTTTTTTTTGAAATGAAATATTGTTAATTATAAATTTATCATAAAATATTTATTATCCATAAAAAATATATTTTATATCTTGTTTAGGCACCTTTTTTGAGGTCCCTATCCGGAGGCAATTGTCAATTTTCTACACCTAGGGTTATTTTCAGCTTTTAGAGTTGTTTCAAAATCAACTTCTTAAATATAGATAGAGAATCCATTAAGTAAAACCAAAAGTTGATAGTTATTATTTTTAACCTTAAATTTGTATATAAAATTTGAATTATAATTTTTTTATGATTTTAATATTCTTGGGGGTCCAATTTCAAAGCCATTTTATTCAAAAAATTGCCAGGCAAGACAATTTTTGGCATTAAAATTTGTTTAAAAAGCTAAGTTATTTTAGCATTTAAATTACTTAGGATCATATTTGTAGGTTCTTAGTAGTATATTGTATCTAATATAATATATAAAAACTCCCAAAAATACATTTTACCTAGTGAAGGTATTTTTACCATTGTCATTTAATAGGTAATTTAATGAAATTAAGAATTGATTGTGAGGGGAACTAGTCGATTTTGGATGCCCTAGAATTAGGTAATTCCACTTCATCTTGAAATCAAGAATTGAAAAAAAAACTATTATGATTTAATTTATTTGAGGCATGTTCATATTTATCTTTTGGTACCTTTTTATTTTTTTAGTAGGGTCATTTCTCAACCCATTTATGAGTAGATTTTGAATGCAAAGTTTTTAATCATACAAATCCCTTCTGGATTGCCAACATTAAACATGTGTTATTATCACCTTTATCTTATACAATGATTTAGTATAGGTAATACTACCTCATATATTTTATTTTATTTGTTTTAAGTGATCTTTCTTTTAAGGTCACTTTTATTTGGGGTTGTTTTGAACCCAAATTATCGAGTTAGGAAAATACCATCATTGTACTTTTGTCATTTGTTTTTAATGATTGGTTGTAAAGCTGTATATGTTTACTGGATATATTGAGCTTCCTTTGCATTATTTTTCATAGTTTTTTTTAGTGATTTTACTTATTTTTTCATCCTTTGAGAGGAATTTTTTAAGCTATGGAGCTATCACCACTCTCATTAGTGAGATAGGCAACTTGATAGAGTTGTTATCTATTAGATTTATTTTGAATTGGGTATACTTGAGTTCTATGGTTCTTTATAGGTTTTTTTTTTGGAGTGCAAACCATTGTTTTCTTTAACCTTTATTTCATTTGATTACCTCTTAGACGTTAGTGAACCTTATGCCATATAGTGAGTCATAGTCTTTGAGTAAGGAAAACATGGACCTTGTGTCTTGTTGCTAGCACGTCTCTTAATTATTTAGATTATTTTAGATTGATTTTACTTTTATGTTTTATTCTAATTTAAAATATTGTTGTAGAGTTTATTACTAGTCATAGTCTTTCTAGAGGTTCAAGTAGTAGTTTGTTGTTCAAAAAAAAAAAATAGTCATGCAAATGTTGGACATCACATTTTGGTATCAGAGCCTGGGTTTAACACTGGGAACTTTAGAGATTGTGTTTGTTGTTTGTGATAAAGTTGTGAAACTTATCATCATAATATTTCTATATTCTATTATACTCATAGTTGATTCAGATTGTAAATTAAACTACTTGACGCTATTATTTGTGCTTGGGTGAAGTTTACTTGAATTTTGAATTGATGACTTCATTGGCATTTCTATATATTCAAGTTAGTGTTTCATATAATAATTATTGTGTAATATATATTTATATATGATTGAGTTTTAATGATGTGTATAAATTGTGTATTACTTATATATGTACTTAAGTGGCATTTTATCTTATTGAACTTCTTTAATATTCTAGTATCTTTGATTGACACCATTTAGAGGTGGTCTAAAAGTATTATTTTCTATAAGCTCTTCCTAGAGTTTGAATACATTCCTATGTGAAATTATGTTTATATATATTATGATTTTAATATAATTAAGAATTTAAGACCTACCTTTGTGTATCTTACTTTAGGTTTCAACATCCTAACACATTGTTTAGCTTCGATTAAGAATTAATTGTGTGCATTCTTTCTTAGACTTATTAATTCCCCTAGATGATAATATTAGAGTTGTTACATTCACCTTTCATTGACTTGATTTTAAGTATATTTACTGAATAATGATATTATATGTTGTTTATTTAGGCATAAAACTATGTTATTTCCCAAGTAGTTTGGTGACAATAATGCTAGTTAATGGCAAAGAGATGTTTTCTACCTCTAATAAGTATAGTGATTGATTGTATGTTGAAGTAAACTAATGAGATTTATAATATTTTTATTACATATGTATTACATAGATGAATCTTGAAGTTATAGTAAATATGTTGAAATAAATCTTACTTAGGTCAAAGCTTGGATTTATGCAACTTAACCAATTATGAAACTATAAATAGCCTTGTGGTGTTTAAATAAAATTGGTAATCATAGGACTAGTATGCATTTATATAGATGAAGGAATGCTTGTTTGAGAATAATCTGATCATTTAGTAGTGATAGATAACTTATGAATGTTTTTGATAAGTTCAATAGGAAAAACGGGTCCTAAAACCTATATAAAGCAACCCCAAGGGCAAAAGGCCTCAAACATGACTATAACAGTACACTACCAACACATTGATAGTAGATAAAAAATGAAATAACACAAAAACAAGAAAAGCAATTGAACCGTTATAGACTATAAAAAATCCCATATTTGGACAAATTTAACCATATATTTGTAATCACCAAGGCTTTCCACACCTACATCCTTTACCTTTTCATCAAAATCCTTAACAAAAATAAACACCGAAGTTGCATGGTGAAGAACCTTGGCAAAAAATTCTAACATCACCCTCCATTTATTTTACATCTTCTCCATTTTAGTTTTAAAATCCTCAAGTTCATGAGTATTCCTAACACATAGTAAGCAACTACATTTTTTCTTCTTTCCATAGGCTTACACAGTAGTCTCCTCCATCTCCTTCAAGCTATACTTCTTTATTTTAACAAAGTGAATTGTACCTTCCTCCTCATCAACATATTCTATAGGAGTTTCATCTTCTCTCTCCCTCATGGTATCCTTAAGGAACTCAGAGTCACCAAAAAACTTAATGCCTTTGGGGTGAGAGGATGGGATTCTAACAATCTAGCTAGATCTTTAAACTCTAGTACCACTAGAATTCTCAACATCAATCCCATAATCAATCCCATCATTTTTAAGACTAGGGTACAAATATTATATGGGATCCTCATCCCTACCAAAATCCTCCTTTCTAATTTTAGCCTTTTTAGAAACTTTTCCCTCAATCTCCCTAATCTTTTGTTCCCTTTTAGAGGGCACCACCTTATCCATATCAGCCTCATGATTAGGGGACACAAGTTTTCCATTGGATTTATTAGAATATTTATGCTTTGGGATCAAAGATTAGGGTCTTAATAGGATTATTATATTATTTAATCCTTAGGCCTCCCTTCAGGTTTCTAGAAGAGATTTTGGGAGTCTCAGTGGATTTTCTATCTTTACCTTTAACAATAAAAGTCAGAGTTGATGGGTTATATTCAAGTAGATAGAATTTAATAATTTTTGGTGGGAACATGCCTAAATGGAAGTGATGCAGTCTCAAAATGAGGCATTTGTGAATGGAAATGAGAGGGTTATGGTTCTTAGCATAGGATTCCTTGGCAAATTTAATAGAATTCTCCAAACATGTCAACAGGAAGAAGGGAAGACTGATTTCCATTCTAATCTTAAAATGATTAAGGAAAAGTGGTAATGATAAAATACCTTAAATATTCCCTTGAGTGTGAAATATTTCTTAATCATGAGACTAATTTATCCCCATGGCTCTGGCATCTTCTCCCTATCAAACCCCCCATGAAGTTTCACAACAGATTCTCCTTCTCTAAAAAAATTAACATTAACATTAATAACCTATGAATATTAATAACATTAACATAAGAGATTTTATTTTAGATATTTAGGTAATAATAACCCTGAATGGTTGTTCCTCCCCTTTGTTTAACAAGTTTGTGATAAGGGTACACCTTGATTTGGTAATATATATGTTAGTTATCCATAACATATAGTTAGCATTAGTTGTGGTTTTCAAAATTTTGTGAATGGTGACATTTTAGGTGATCCTTATATTTTGCATTGACTATTTCATCCTTTTTATAGTTCATGTTATGCTAACACATGAAAAATATAGTAGCATGCACTACCATATTTGATGCATGGATTGGGATATATAGAATCCTTTTTTTTCCATCTTATCACACCCTAGTTGAGAAATGGAAAAAGCTTGGTCATTTGGGGTATGGATTGATGGTTAGTACAGTTGATACATTGATTATCTTAGTGATGATTGCTTATACATATTTATATTTCTTGTATTTTAAATAGATAGTATTTTCCAATGGTTGGCACTCAAACATATAGTTTCCACATGATAGGACTTCAATAAACTATTCTTGATAATGATATTTCCTTTGAGATATGTTACTTGGGAGTAGTTACAATAGAGATATGAGATAGTATGTCTACATTGGAATTTATGTCACATTGGGATATGATGTGTGAGAGTTGGTAGCTGTCATTCTCTTTTATCTATATCAGTTGGTTGACATGGTGGATAGTTATGGTTAAATGTCATTGGATACTTTATTTTTAGTAGCATTTTGTTATGATATGGATTGTTATTCAATCTCTTTAGTGATGATTAGTAATGTATAATAGATAAAATTTCCACATCTTACCTTGGGACATTGTATTAATATACATAGAGAGACTTAGGTATTCCTCATGAGATTTTAACTGGTGCTATAGATATAGGCTTAAAATTTCATCCAAGATGACAATATGGCATTAGTTGGACCAATGCAATTTTTATTTTGATATGTTCAACATGGTTACTCTCTATAAGTAATGATATTTGACAACATGTTGATTACTTTACAACTAGAGATGTGAGAAAATATGAATACTTTGGATACTTTTATAGTATTAGGATGTTGTGTATAGATTTTATTAGATGATTTGTATGGTGACACTATTACATATTATGATTTATAGTTATTGTATTACCTAGGAGGTAATTTACATGTATTTATCTTACCTCTGGGATGTAATAGATAGTGTTCCTCATACCTCTAGGAGGTAATTGAGATGTTTCATACCTCTACGAGGTAATTGAGATACCTTGAACCTCTGGGAGGTAATTGGGATACCTCATACCTTTGGGAGGTAATTAGGATGCCTCTTAACTTTGGGAGGTAATTGAAATGATTTTTATTCCTCCTCTACTTGGGTGACTTTCAGTGCTTTAAAAAAGTCACATAGTGTTTTTGATGTGATATATTTTTGCTTATGATTTTCTAAAATTACTTATATTTGACTGAATTTCATTTTTAAGTTTATTGGAAACCAACATTTTATTTTATTGTCTTTGAATTTTTTTCCTAATGGAAGATCATGGACATTGTTGTTGAAATTTATTTTTGATTTCTATGTTTTTCTTTTTCCTTTGAGACTACTTAGTCTCACTTTATTGGTTTTAGCCTTACATGATTGATTGATTATCTTGTATATTTATTTTGATGATTGTTTTTGTTGGTTTCATGTGTGTTTATATGTGCATAAATGGTATGCCTATGGCATGGTATGGGGGAGAAGAAGTAGCTTGGAATACAGGTAGTGGGTTGTGATGGAAATTGGTCTCACCGGTTCATGATACTACCCTTCCCACCCCACCAGATGATACACACACAAACACAAACACACACACACACACAAACACACACACACACACACACACACACACACACACACACACACACACACACACACACACACACACACACACACACACACACACACACACACACACACACACACACACACACACACACACACACACACACACACACACACATGTGGCCCTTACATGGGGTTATAACTCTTTTGGGATGTCTAGAGATTTTATATGATAGAGTATAGTGTTTCTTAGTCATTTCAATAGTGGTATCATTCTATGTTGATGATGGGAGGCCTAAGTAGATGATTTTATATATAGTGACTACTTGTTATTTTGGCATATACCTTGATTCATTATTTTAGCATGGTCAAATATGGTTTAGTGTTATTTAGTCAACTCTAGAAAAAATTTCCATGGATGGATACCTATCCTAGTCATGTACCCTCACCATGATAGATGTTGATTATTTTTCTTTGATGGATGGATAGTTGAGCTTTCATGATTATGCACTTTAGTGGGTTAGTGATAGATGAAAATAACATGAATTATATTGGGGTGAATTTTATTCTCACTTGGTCATTTCATAGGCTATTTGTGTTTTAGTTGGTACCTTATGATATTGATTAGTATAACACAGTTGGCAATGTCACTCAATATGGGACTTTGGTTCAACATAGTCTAACATTTAGGGTATTGCAATGTATGGTTTCCTAATTGGCATTAATCTTTAAAAAATAAATTTATTTCACATGGCATGTTCACATTGGGATGAATTGAGTGCTTAGTATGAGTATACAATAGATTGACATATGGCGTACATGTAATTTTAGAGTTTTTCTAGATGTATTTTTTTTGTGATATCACTTAGTTTATGGTAGTTAGTTATTATCAGTATTGGTTAGTATTATTTAGTGTTGTGTATTTTTGATAAATATTTTTGGCCTTGGGTTGAAACTTATATTCATATGTGTATATCAGTCACTACTTGGGTTTAGTTTTTTTCTAGTGAAACCTCGAGTATAGGTGGTTGTGGTAGCATTCTGGAGTTATTGAGAGTAAGTAATTAATGTTATATCATTCCTTATGAATTTTGAATCAAGGATGATAATTTTATAAGAGGGGGAGTATGTAATACCCTTCATGGTGACCAAATGTTTCCTTGTTGATTTCAATGTGTTTATCACATTAGATGTGTTATGAATCCTTTATGTGTGTGACTAGTGTGTGATGCCCCATATTGGCTTTCGATGAGCAGTGTCACCAACTATGACTTGAGGTTTATAAAGTGATATTATTGTCATTTAATATCATGGCACATGTGATAAATGTTTTATCTCATGGTTATTTTTATTATTTAATTCCAATGACATAATACATCTTTTTTTGAAAAAAATATTTCTAATAATAGGTTATGTGTTCCTTGGAAAAAGTGTGTTCACTTTTTGAAATTGACCTATTAATGATCCATTTTTTATGGTATATTAAAATTTTGGAAAAAAATATTTTCAAAAATGGGTGAATATGAGAGTTTAATAACTTAAAATTAATCTTCATTAGAGGTTCCCTAAATATTACCTCTGACTAGGTCACTAACCTTTGATAAATTGATAGGGGGAATTTAATAGCCACTTTGACTTATAAAATTTGGTTAATGCTCATTGTGGATTGGGTACAAATTTAAATAATTACCTAATATCCAAACTTATTTTCCTTAGCCACCTTATTCTACATAACCTAGTCAAAGTGATCTAGGTGGACTCCAAATTTGACCCTATCCAATAGAGTACCATTTTTTTGTCCCCCAACTTTTTGCAGTTTATATTTAAAAATATTATCTATATGTATATGTGTATATATGTATGTTTATGTATACTATGTATATATATAAATATATAATAATATGTATATGCATATTATTTTATATATATATATATATATATATATATATACATAACATACATATATACACAAAGTTTCAAGGCATAGTTTTTTTACCTAAAATGTGTTGTCGAGGAATTGAAAGAGATTTGTAAAGGACTATGTTGGAATCATTTTATGAGCACTAGAAGTTTATTTTTCCTATTTTCTATTATTTATTTCAGACCTACATTATTTCTAATAGTCTATGTGGCATTTGAAGATGAGAAGGAGGTCTTACTTTGTTGTTGTACTCAGACATCCTTTTATACAATAGCTTGGCACTCTTGAGTCCTCTATTATACCTTGACATCATATTTAGATCTGATATTCCCCATACCAAATAAATTGGTATAGATATAGGGTTGCATAGGATCATCATTTATCACCTTAGGTTATGTACAACTCCATTTAGTTTACCATTTCACCTTAAATTATATTTATATTGTACCTTATTTAAAACCATTCAAAATATTTTACTTTTCTTGCATCTTTAGAATTATTACTATAATCATTTACCATCTTTGAACCCTAGTGAGAGTTATACTATGATAATATCTCAGCTCCAACATTACTTTGGGCAAAGTTTTCATTATAGAAATTAGATCTTAAAAACTTAGTCAATTCCATTAAAAAAAAAACTCTCTAACACTAAATCATGACTATGAAGTGATACTAGGGGATAGGTATATGAGTTGCATATTTAAATCTTCATAAAACTATCACCTATTATCTAATAATACAGTCTAATGATTTTCACATAAGATTCAAAGTAGAATAATATATAATCTCAACTGCATTTCCTCTAGTATATGATATAACTTTAACCCAAGATAATGGTGAAGTTAAATGAATGCCACTATCTTTTGTTACTAGAAAATTATGAGAAATAAATAGAATGGTTAATTAGGGTGGTATGTGACAAACCCAAAGTGATCATTTGTTATACATTTTGAATCTAATCTTACTATATAATCTAGATATATGTATTTAATATATTTATATTTAGAATAAATAATTATTTTCATTATTAGAATACGTGTGTGCATGTGTGTGTGCATGGTGTGTGTGTGTGTGTGTGTGTGTGTGTGTGTGTGTGTGTGTGTGTGTGTGTGTGTGTGTGTGTGTGTGTGCATGTGTGTGTGCACATAATATTAAAGATGTTTAAGTATATATACCTATATATAATTTTACTAATATATAATATAAAATTATTAATAATGATATTATAAATTTTTTTTGGACCATAAATGCCCCAACTCTCTTATTCTTATTACCATCCTTTAATTATTTATTCATATATTAATATCATTTATGCTTTCAATAGATTAAATGTGGGTAGACTTTAATTAAAATGGGTAGCATGGGTGTTTAGTCTTATTAGGTGAGATTGGTAAGGCATGCACATGGGGCACCCATATCTTGTCATCAATGGCATTTCATGAGGAGGGACAAATTTTAATAAAAAAAGACAACTTAGAAGATTTTAGAGGAGAAGGGATGCCATCTAAGTGGTGGAGGATAATTTTTAAAACAAAAATGCATAATATGGAGAGAGAATGAGTTTGAAGGCATTAAATAAGCAGGGCACCATACCTATAAAAATAGAGAAACTAAGCCATTTAAATACGCAAGTGCATTTTTGTGATTCCTCTTTCATGTTATTCTAATAATGAATGATCAAATGGTTATACAATAGTGATTTTAGCTTGTGTTACATCCTTGTTTGGTGTTTTTACTTCATCTCTACTTTGTTATCTTTTTATTTCTAGGTTCCAACTATAGATTATTTGTTGAACTTAGATTAGCATTAGAGATATGAATTATGGCATAGATGTAGATGGAAATCAACCCAACAGTTGTATATGCCATAACTATATAGTAGAATGGTTTATTTTTTATTATTTATTGGTGTTGGTCTAGGAATGGCATAAAGATATAGGAGGGAAGAAATAAATATCATTATTTTTTAGTCTGGTTAGCACAACAACAATAGAAATTGTCATAATAACCATTTGATGATTGAATATGGTGTAACACTAGTATTACTTAGAATAATTGTAAAACTTTAAGAATGGCACAACAATAGTGTATTGAATGTAATTTTTTTTATTTGATTAAATGTGGCACTTCAACACTGTAAAATAGAATATTAAACCAATTATTGGTGATCTAGAAATGGTGTAGTGTGGTGAGGTAATAGAAATAGATGTTAATGTGAGCAACCTGGTATGGTTTAGTTATGGTGCAATAGTCAATGTTTTGTTATATAAATGATAATTACACATAATTATGTATACATAATATTATCCATTAGGAAACATACCTATAATATTCAACTTGATTTAATTTATGTTCACTCCTCTGATAGGGAATTTTATCCTTTCTTGTATTTGTAACTAGTGCCATTTGGGGAATAGGACCAAACCATTGGTTTTTGGAATTTATCTTAGCATTATAAGTTTCAATTTTTTATTATTTATTGACAAGTGAAGCACCATAAGGTAGAGGGGAATTTAGATTAAAAATTTTGCTTGACTATTTTATTATTTTTTTTACCTAATGTGGAAGGCTTTTTATTATTTTTTTATTAGTATGGGAAGTAAATCAATATATCATTTTTTACTAGTATGGGAAGTAAAGCAATATCAGACAGTGTATTGAATTTGAAGATTATCCCAGGTGATAGGTGATTTGGTTTTATATTCTAACATTCATTTTGAATAGAGTAATATGGAACGTTTACATTCCATAAGAGGCATCTAGTGATGGGAGGTTATTCCTTTGTTCATGTAGATTTTTGAACCTAGAATGTGTATTATTTTAATATATATCCAAATTTATGTGTGTTTATGATTAAAATTATTATTAATCTTGAGTTTTAATGACTTACTGATGTGAACAAAAGTATAAAACATTATTTTTACATCTTTTTTGATATGTATATTATCTGGTTAATTTGAAAGATGGTAAATGAATTTCACTTGCCAACTTAAGTTGGTGCACATGTTGATGTGTAGGTGCAAAAGATTAAATATCATATGAGATATAATATATCAATTATTTAATGCATTGGTTGTATTGTTTTCAAAATATAATCTTTGAGTTCATTTGCAAATGAGGCAAATTGTATAATCTTCCTTTTGATATTAATGCATAATTTTGAGTTAGCCTACTATCAAAATGTTATTTATTCATAAATGTTTTGATTAAATTAAATCCATAAGTCTCTATTTATTTATTGGATTTAATACAACCTTAGGATGTGATCTGTCTTTCTTAACAAATGAAAGTGTATCTTGGTAAACACCTATTGGTATTTAAGCACATTGTTTGGAAAAGAAAAAGAATCTTGACTTATCCTCATTTTAGTTATTTTAAATTGATTGAATGATTAGTATCTAACCTAATTTTTTATTGGTTATCCTAGACATAAATAATTTAATCCTCATAGTCTAAAGTGGTGTAGAATTATAGATTGATAGGTTGTTGTAGCAAATCATTACACTTTTGTGAAACCTTTCAATGAAGGTATACATGAAATCTAGACCTTTAAAATGTTATGAGAAACACACTGATGAGTTATATTATTCATAAGATTTGGGTGATATAAAATTGAATGTAAATTTATTTTAGTAAAAAATTTAGTTAATATGATGATTGGTATTATTCTAGTTATAAAATCAAATAAAACTAGCATAGAATGGGTTCTAGATGACGTCTAAATAGTAGTTTTTTATAAATGAAATCTTGTTTATTCTATCTTTATCATATGATATTTATAATCCATAACCAATATATTTTATATCTCATTTAGGACCCTTTTAGTGGGTCCTTATCCAGAGACAATTTTTAATTTTCTACACCCGAGGTTATTTTTAGCTTGTAGAGTTGTTTTAAAATCAACTTCTTAAATATAGATAGAAAATCCATTAAGTAAAACCAAAAGTTGATAGTGATTATTTTTACGTTTAAATTATAAAACTTTGAATTATAATTTTTGGATGATTTTACTATTTTGTTTGGTTCAAATTCAAAGCCAATTCATTCAAAAAATTTCTAGGTGAGAAGTTTTCTGCATTAAAATCTGTTTAGAAAGCCAAGTTATTTTCACATTTAAATTTATTAGGATAATATTCATAAGTTCATAATAGTATCTTGTAGATAATAGAATATATAAAAACTTCTATAAATTAAGGGTATTTTTACCATTGTCATTTGATATGTAGTTTAACAAAATTAAGAATTGATTGTGAGGGGAACCAATCAAGTTTAGATGCCCTAAAATTAGGTAATTCCACTTCATCTTAAAACTGAGAGTTTAAAAAAATTATTATGATTTAAGTTATCTAAGGCGTGTTCATATTTTTCTTTTGGTGCCTTTTTTATACTTTTAGCAGGGCCATTTCTCAACCTATTTGTGAGTAGATTTTGAAGGCAAAGTTTTTAGTCATACAAATCCCTTTCGGATTGCCAACATTAAACATGTGTTATTGTCACATTTATCTTATCTTATGATTTGGTATAGGTAATACTTCCTCATATATTTGGTTTTAATTTTTTAAGTGATATTTTTGTTAAGGTCACTTTTATTTAGGGTTGTTTTGAACCCAAATTAATGAGTTAGGAAAAGACCATCATTGTACTTTTGTCATTTATTTTTATTGATTGGTTGTAAAGTTGTCTATGTTCACCAACTATATTGAGCTTTCTTTGCATGATCATTCATAGTTGTTTTGTTATTTTACTTGTTGGTTCATCCTTTGAAAGGCATTGTTTAACCTCTAGAGTCATTGTTGCTCTTGTTAGTGAGATAGGTAACTTTATAGAGTTGTTATCTATTAGATTTTTTTTGAAGTGGGTATACTTGAGTTCCATGGTTCTTTATGAGTTATTTTTTTGGAGTACAAACCATTCTTTTCCTTGACATTTATTTCACTCGCTTACCTCTTGGAGGTTAGTGAACCTTATGCCATATAGTGATTCCTAGTTTGTGAGTAAGGTAGACATGAACCTTGTGTCTTGTTGCTCACACGTCTCTTAATTATTTAGATTATTTTAGATTGCTTATACCTTTATGTTTGATTCTAATTGAAAATATTTTTGTAGAGTTTATTTCTAGTTATAATATTTATAGAGGTGTGAGAAATACATGTTTGTTCAAAAAAATGTGTGTTTTAGTCATGCAAATTTTGGGCATCACATGTAATTTTTCATGAAAAAAGCATCAAGTTTTATATAGGGTTTTTTAAATTTCCAAAACCCTTATTTTGACTCACTTATTCCTACATAAAGGATATAATTCAACTATGATCAAATTAATTCTAGTTCAATTTCCCTCTTTTCCCCTAATCTATGTACTTATACTATATTACATTACCCCAAATTATTAAAAATTGAGTGTAATAATCAAATGTCCATACATACCTAACTCTGAATTTGTTTGTCAAATTGGAGGTTTATATTCTTTATGAGTTTCCTTAAGTGTTTATAAGATCAAATCTAAAATTAATTTAGTGAGAACCAAATACTTTTTGACCTTGAGATTGTTGCATGAGTGTTTGAACAATGTAACCGGTTCTTATATATATATAATTTTTAGTTTGACACAGTTGAATTCACACATAAAGACTCCAAACACGTTAGATATAGCAAAGATATCATATATATATATATATATACATATATATATATATATACATATACATATACATATATATATATATACATATACATATATATATATATATATATATACATACATATATATATATATATATATATATATATATACATATACATATATATATATATATATATATATATATATATATATATATATATATATGGTATATGCAAATCTATAGATATCCATATGTGTATGTGTGTGTGTGTGTGTGTGTGTGTGTGTGTGTGTGTGTGTGTGTGTGTGTGTGTGTGTGTGTGTGTGTACTATCTCCACGTGAAACATATATCAAAGTGTTCATTGGTTAACAAAGCTAAAGATCGAGTTCCTTATAAAAGGATCAATGGAGCGTGCTTATTCCAAGGAGTTAGGAAGTAGTGAGATGAGGATAAGTGTTCAAAGTTTAATGTTGAGTAGTGGTAAATATTATTATAATATCTAATAGTTAGTGGATGTTCATACATATATAGATCAACATTTCATATTAAGTGAGATGATTTCAATGTGTCTAATGTTTAACACAGATAAAGATAGAGCTATGTACATGAGATTGATAGAGCACATTAAGTTAAATAGTCAAGATGAAGATCCAACAATGAGAGATGAAAGGTAAATGTTGAGATCCTTAAAATAAAAATCAATGGTGCATGTTTAATATGATATGTGAGGATATGATATGAGAGAAAAGTGATTGAGGTTTAACTATGACCGTTTGGATTTAAATATTCAAATTTGTGAAGGAAAAACCAATGCTTAGTTTTTGTGATATATATTTTGATATATGTAGAATCTGCTCATGGTGTAAAAATATAATTGTATAATAATACAAGGCACATCTATAAATATAGATTTAAATATCTAAAAGTGTGCACAGTCAAAGATAGTAAGGTCCAAATTTGACTGTGTTTGACTGTGTTTTAAAAGTGACCTGAGAAAGATAGTTGAGTTTATGTTGATGATATCTATATGTCTCATGATGAATTATCTATTGGATATTATTTAAAACTCCATAAGGATAATATTTTTGGTAATTATATGTTTGAAAAATCTATATTATTTATGAAAAAATATGTATAAATTGAATGTGTTTATTGAATACACTCATAGTTTCAATGACCATCTTGTAGAGGTAAGTTGAACGTGTTCTGAGCAGAGTTGAAGAGGAAAATGAGCATGTATATGTTCTATAACTATATAATGATTATGATAATGAATTTATTGTCATGATATGCCTTTTATCATATATGAAGAGTCAAAATATCTTCATTATATTTTGTCTGTGTATGATCAGTCTAAGTGGTCATTTTGTGTATGTTGTTTTGAGTGCTTGGAACATGTGTTGATGTGTATAAATTACATGGGGGTATTTATGAGGTCCTAAAGGGTCCATGCATGTGATATAATCATATGGATATATTAAATATTTTAGTATTTGGTTAATAAGTTTGAGACTATGTTTTTTGTATATGAAGATCTGAAGAGCTAAGAGACCTAATTGGTAGGTCCAAGTGTGGAGTTAGTGTTCCAGATGGCATGAACCCATGTGGGAGTGAGAAATGAGATATTAGATAATTTTTTATATGTTAAAATAAATTTTAAATTATTTTGGTCTAAGTAGTCTCACATGTAATGTGTGAGTATGAAGGTCTAATGGTTTTAGGTCTCACCAAGACCTAATAGTGGTTTGGGGGTAGCGAGGCATTGGCCAACCTATATAGTATTTGGCTGTTACATGTAACATGTATGAGTACCTATTTAAAATGTGTAACAAGTGTGGTAATCATCTTGGCTGATGAATATGTGTTATACCAAGAGTGTGATATAAGTACAAGGCTTATTTGGCTTATTTGTTCTTGTTGTGTGAATGTTGAGCTAAGTGAAGGAGAGAACCTTTGAAATAGAAGTTAAAATTTAGTGAGGACTATAAGGGAGTTAATAGGATCAAACATTTTTGTCTAATAAATGTGATGAAGGTGATAACATAAGTCATTAGACCTAATAAGCTTAGAAGAGGTAGAATGAGTGAGTATGCTGAAGAGGCTATTTGAGAGAGTGTGTATGTTGAGTGAAGGCAAGGTGATGGTTATGTGTTCCCAATGTATGGGTTGAATGGAAGATAAGGTTTATGATGGTGTATATTATCTATAGGTCATATTTATGATGTCATAATAGTGTTCTTTTAGGTTTGAAGATTGAGTGTTAGTGAAGAGTTGAAGAGTGGGGTTAGTTGGGATATGTAATGTGTCATAATTGATCTTTGTGTGTTTTTTAAAGTATGTAATATGATTTTTCCAAAATGGATTGTTGTATTAAAGAGTTAAGGTGAAGATATGTAATCATAGTTCCATCATTAAGTGTTGAAGACATTAGTTTAAAGGTGGAGTTGTTCATAGGTCTTGTGGTTGCTCAACATCTAGGGGGTTAAATACTCCTTGCAATGTGAAACTTGATAAAGGTCTAGTTATTTTTGTTGCTCAAATAGATAGGTGTAGTATATCCTTGTGGGATTTTAGTCTCAATAAAATAAGGGATGGTAGTTCCTTGATCAGTTATAACTGGTCTAAATTGGATCTTATCATTATAGGACTTAAGTCCATCTTACAGGGTTTAGTGGGTTTTATCCCCCAATAGGGTTTCCCATGTAGATATTGTGTTGATGTGATGTATGCCCTTATTCATGATTTATATGTATGTTCTTTCATGTTTATGTTTCTAGATCAAGTTTTTGAATGATGGAATGGTTTTGGAATTAAATGTACATTGTTATATACTAATTCACCCCCCTCTCAATAGCTAGTTTCAATACAAAGTCCTTTGATCAGATGGTATTTCTCTCCTCCTTAACACTATGCTCTTTTTCATTCTCTAATCCATGCTCCATACTTTATTCTCTTTTATTGTTCCTCTTTTCTTCTTATGCTCTATGGCCCCTTTACCATTTCCTTCTTTGAATGAATATGGCACTTTAAGTCATACCATTTAAAGCTTGACATTATTTTATTTTATTTTATTTAATGATTTTTATTTTTTTGTATGAAAATATTCTTCTCTTTAAATATCACTCCTTGCCTTTAGAGTTTTCCAATATTCATTAAATCTTGTATTTTCTTTTTGGTGTTTTTCTTTTTCCATTTTTTTAATTCAATTTATTTGTTTTTATTATAATTCACCAACTTTCCTTTCTAAAATAATTTCTTTAATTTAAGTTTTTATTTTCTAATTATAAAAAATAACTATCTTAAAATAACATTTTATATTTGTATTCCATTATTATGCTAATACCTCTAAACTCTTAGTGTATAATAATAAATCTATATTGGCATACTTATGATTACTATGCTCTTACTAGACTTAATACATATCAATACTAATTTTAAATACCTATCTTTTTTTATCTTCATATAATAAGGCATGTGTTGATATTCCTAAATATCATATGATAAAAAGCTAATGTTTTAAAACATTTCAAGGACATTATGGTTAGTCTATATACCATAGTAACTTGATATAATTCATATTGATTTACACTCATATAAACATTAACAATTATGACTATAACATCATAACATAATCATACTAAATTTAAATTTAAACCTATGCATAATATCATTAATGCAATCACACATGATTTATTACACATACAAGTATTAAACTTAACTAACACACATATATATAGTTATATAAATGTAGCTAACACAAAGAACATACTAATTCTAATAATTCAAACAATGCATATAACATGTACTATCTAATGTTGTGTGTGCATGGGTTTTATCCAATTCTCTGTCATCCTTCAACACCTCCATCTATGTCACCCTCTTTGATTATGCTCTCCCTCCATCATGTTTTGAGGGATGAATCTCTCATGCTTTTAACTCATGACAAGAAGGTAGTCATTCCATAACATTGTGACATATATCATAAAATATTATTTTAGTAACAAATCAACATGATCACATTGTAAAGAATATACAATACAACTAACTTATAGTAATTAAATCAAGTAATCTAAGAACATATAATTGTCCCATAAAAACATATACAAATAAAATAAAATCAAATTAGTTAAATAATAATCAAATCAAGTTTACAACCATAAAAATCCATTTATATCAAGTAAATTTACCTAATGAGGAATCAAGATGTGGAATTATTCAATAAAAGTAGGGACATAAGCAAGGATTAAAAACACATATAAAATAGAAGTGAAAAAAGGAAAATATAATCTATTAAATAAATAAAATAAAGATAGTAGATATAGATATTATTACCTTTAGATGGACTTATTGGCACCTCAATCTCATCCTTTAGCTCAAGTGGCACTTTGTACGAGATATTTTAGGTTGAAGACCTTAGGTGGAAATAATGAAACATAGATTTCCTTAGTTTTGGATTCCAAATACTAGAATGCCTCTTTAGAATGAATCCTCTTATTGAGATTCAAAGACCATAAGTAGAACTAGGCCTTTTCTGGATATTTTATTCTTAATACATCATAGAGTGATATTAGGTCATAAAATAATATTAGTGTGAATGTGTGTGTAGTTAATACATGACTTGTAACTCATTGAAATTATAATATTGAGGTAAGATATTTAGGATATTTTATGTATTTTTTAAATTATTATTATGAGGCTAAAATACATGAAGTAGGACTTGATTAGCCTATATATGTAAGTCTCTATTATTGAATAAATTAATGATGTATTTATTGTATGAATCTTAGACGATTTCAAACATTGGTACCATGTCAGTTATGGAGTCTTGATATATTTTTTAGTGTAGAGCCATTACAGTTTTTTGTTTCCCCATTATATGAGAGATACTATATTTGTGCATATTTTATTTAAAATAGTTTTTAGAGTTTTATTTGTACAATTTTATATAAGTTCATAGAAAGTAAGGCATTTTAATATATAGAAGAGACAAATGCATTATAAATTAAGATGTGATCAATAAAATAGTTTTCACATTATTAGTGAGGCTTAGCCTTGGGTATAAAGACTAATAAATAGTCACTACATATAAATGATCAACATTAATTTCACTAGAAAAATCATGAGGTGCATCACATTCTTGAGAATAAAGCTACTAATGAATATTTAGAGTGTAATTAATAAGAGTTTAAACATAATTTTGGTAGGATAAAAAATTTAGTCTAAATATTGAAAATATATATGCCTCATTCACTCTCCAATCCATATGCTTCTACATAACAAGAAAAATAAATATTTTATGATTGGAGTTTAATCCACTTCAAGGGCATCCACATTTAATTTTATGCTTTATCATGCAAACTATATCAAGATACAATTATTAACATGCATATTTTGATTGGAAATAATGATGAAATAGATTTATTTTTTAGTTTTGATTTATTATAGTTTCAAGGTTCATTTTTACATAGTAAATTAGAGTCTTGTTTATTTATCATTTAGTCTATGTGTCAATAATTAACCTCTGAGTTAATAAATTGGTCATTTAATTTGTTATATGTTATTTTCATACACATTTTTAGTGTGATATGTAATAGTAAAGGTATATATTATTTGCTAATAGTTTTATGTTTTATTTAATTTCATATAGTTAATAAATATATAAAAGGAAATTAGTCCATTACACCTATATTTATATTTTATGCTCTTTTTGTCTAAGTATTATCTATATTTTAGTGTGGATTTATTAAGTAAATAGTTTTTTAATATATAAGTATTTTTTTTTCATATTCAATAATAATCCTTAAGGCATTTTTTTTTCATGTCAAGTAGGCATTGGTTTTAGGCCTCTTAAGTCAATAATGAGTGTATGTTGTTAAAGAAAAAAGTATAGAATCACATCTATATTTTAAAGGGTGTGATCAATAGGAATATAATAGAGGAGATTATTATGGTGTTAGTATGAAAGAAAATAAAACTAAACACACTAATAAATACTTACACCTCTAGCCTAAACATTCAAAGAGCTAGTGAACAATACAAGTAACTAACAAATGAAAGCAAAACAAGAAAGTTTACCTTCCATGAGAGAAAGTTTTGTATGTTGGAAATAAATTGATGTGATCGGTTATGTGATCAATATTTTTTTGGAAATGGATATCCTTGCACCACCTCCCATTGTCACCTTGGTAATGTTGAGTTTGGCTTTGGCTTGTCTTAGCTTAGAAAATTGGCATGACAACACTATAACAATGGAAGATTTTTCATGTAATATTACATGATAACTTTACACTAAGAGATATTATGGATCAATGGGTGAGGATTTATATTTATAGCCTTCCAAACTAACTCTAACCCAAGTGTAGTTAGGTTAAATTTAATTATGGTTGAGCTTTGGAGGGAACAAACTATTAATATTTTTAATTAATAAGCATGGCTCACAAATCTAGATATTTGATTGATATTTTATGAGTGCTTAACAACTCACAAAAGATGATGTCATGATGGTGATATCATTTTACATATTTGTATGATGTTATGATGATGCCATCAATTTGGATTTATGAATTTATAAAAATAGAAATTCACCAATTAATTAGCCATGGGATTTTCACTTATGCATTTAATTGGGGTTAACCAGTTAAGAAATTATGATCAAGTTAATTGTCATTTTTGAATTTTTATAAGTTATCCCTCACACATGGTCAAAAAGGTTAATTTTCTAGGTCATAAATTGAATAGAAGTGAATTAGAATAATATGATAATTGCATATAGTGTATCTACCTATTTATGGATACATTTTTGTTGATTAGAATATGCATGTGATGTGCACTGATGAATTTGAGCATTCTAATGATTTTTAGGCTTAACTTGTATTATTTTTAAGAAGTCACTCTAGTGTCCTAGGTACCTGATGATGTATGTATTAATCCACTTTATTTTTAGTAATATCTGTAAATAAACAATATGTCAAGATCATCCTCCAAGTGGCAGTGGTGATTATCTTATAATATTCTTGTTTAAGTGGCAGTGATATAAAATGTAGCTATAAATGTGATAGTGATGACCCAAGACTCAATATATATTTTATTTTATGTGTCTAATGAAAATAAAATTGTAAATATATGTTGAAGAGAACTAATTATCTACTATGTATTCCATGCTATGTACTTCATAAGTGATAGGCCAATGACAAGCCAAATGCTTATTAAGATTAAAAGAGTAAATAATTATGTTTATGTATGTAGGTTATTACTAGATTTGTAAGTGAATTTTAGTGATAATATTAAAACTCATTGGAATTAAAATCATGAAAAATTGTATTCATGTATGTAGGTGATCACAAGCAAAAGTAATCATTCTCATGATTAACACAATGCTTATGTATATATGTTGACATATATGTTTATTTTTAGTTTGCGTGATGTGTTTATTCTCTCTATGTCCACTCTAAGTAGGGAAATGTTAGATATTTTATTTTTATTAAATCATAGAGTGATATTATATTAGAAATTAATATTAGTGTGAGTGTGTGTGTAAATGATATGTGAATTATAAATCAATCAATATATAAGATTGAGTAAATATATTTAGAAGATTGTAGGAATTATACTAGTGATTATTATAAGGCTAAATTAAATGATATTAGGATTTAATTATCATATATATGTAAGTATCCTTGATGTAATAAATTAACAAAGTTTTTATTTCATGAATCTTAAATGATTTCAAACAACCTCCAAGATAAGACTCTAAACCTCTAACTCCTCCTTTTAGTACTTAAGAGCATGAATGCATATGAAAGTATAGTATATAAGTGTGTTATATTATGTTTTAAATTATAATTATAACCATAAATAAGTGGATATAAACCCTAAACATCACTAATGAAAATATTCCAATTGAAGTTTAGGAAAGTGTTAGATAAGAGTTAAATTCTAGTATATTTTCAAATTATGAAGTTACAAATAGTTACAAACTATTATAAGCTATTATAGAGATTAGTTTTGATTGGTAGAATCCTTTTTAGGCAAGCCAAGAGTATATTAAAATCTTCACAAAAGAATCTTATGAAAACAAACTTAAATACATTTTCCAAAACTTACTTGAGATCAAAGATAATTCCTTATTTTATATATGGAAGAGAGGTAGATCAATAGTCATCCACAATATGCCAGATAAACTAATTACAAAAAAAGTTAAAAGATAGTGGGAATCTGAGCCCACCATGCACCAAATAAACTCATAATTATCCTTTAAAAAAGGCTAAAAGGTAACTCCTTTTTAAACTATTAAGGCTTACCTCACCTTTTTGTGTGTGGGACATGTTGATGGACACACCCCATCAATAGTGAACCTAACATTTGGGTCTTCACCTAATCTATGTCATCCTCATATTATCCCATAGGAGAGTATTAATTATAAATGTTAAAATCAATGGAGGCTATATATATATGTGAAGATCATCCAAAGATCATAATTGATATCTAGGCCATGATGGAGGAAAGTTTGATTGATGTGACATTATGAACTATTTCCAGAGTACAACTATTAGTTGAGCAGGTTATATTTGGATTGTATTGTACTAATGGTTTTGAACACTAAAAAATTTGAAATGTATTATAAAAGGAATATTAATTCCAATTGAATATGTTCCTCATCTATTTAGGGTGAATCCTTATAAGCTATATCATTAGATGGATTTTTAGGGATGAATTTATTTAGAAAAGGCTTTATGTAGTTCGGAATGACATTTGGATTGTTCTAAAAATTACGCTATGTGATATTGTACTTAGGCCATCCATATGACCATTGAATAAATAAATAAAAATTATTCCTTTTAAAATTTTAATAAATGCATGATTAAATAATGGCATAAGAACATCAGGATATGTGTTATTATAACACAATACCATATAACCCCAATGCTTACCACCAAGTTCCATAAGTTGAGATGTGAAACTTAGGATTTGTGCATTAATAATAATATGCATATTAATAGTATTTAGATGTCATTATATATATTTCATTATTATTTCATTACATAATGTAAGTACTATTCCATATATGCTCATGGAATTCCTCATTTACTTCAAAAATTGTCACCATGTTAACTTTATAATATGAATTATTTTCCCTAGAAATAAAATATACCAAACAATTTTTCTTACCCTGAATATGTTTGATAGTGAAATCAAAATTAGTAATAAATGTTTCCCACATAGCTAATCTATTGGAACCACCTTTTGTTTGGTTATTAGGAGACTAAAATAAACTCATGAATTTCTTGAGGTCAAATCTAATAATAATTTTTTTATATATAACAAAAAACACAAATACATGAATTACTCTAATAACATCAAGAAATTATTTGATTAGAATGATAATTTATTTAATATTGTTTGAAATTTCCTGAAGAAAATATATAAGGATATTATTATCTATTGACTAATTTTTATTTCAAAACTACACCCAAAATTTATTTGAAGTATTTATTTCAATTATTTTTAAACCATTGCCAAGAATTTTGCGAGGTGGAAATTTATAAAAATTTAATTTAATCATAATAACTAAAATATCTATTTCTTTATTTCATGGTGGAGGTGATTTTGACAATCTTTTGTTAACAATATATCTTGAGCTATATTGTAATAATATCCTACCAAATAATTCACACAACAAATAAATATTTGAAGAGTTTTCTTATCTTGCATCTCATCTAGAAAGTTTGTAATATCCTTAAAGATATCTTATTGGAATATAATTTAATAGAATTGATATTAACACCTAAAAATATATCTCATATTTAAATACAACCATTTTCTTAGAAGAAAAAACTAGGCCATTGTCAAAAACTAATTTATGAAACTACTCCAAATGACTAATATGCTCTTTAGGAGGTTTGGAGAACTCAATAATATCATCAATATATAAAATAATGGAATTAAAAAAAGGAGAAAAAATATGATTCATCATATTTTGAAAATTATTGGGAGCTATTTTCATATGAAAAAGAAAAACATTCCAATCGTATTGCCTAAATGGTGTAATGAAAGTAGTTTTATATCTATCCTATTTTGCTACCTAAATTTTCCAAAAAATAGATTTTAGATAAAATTTACTATAGACCTTAATAACTTATATAATTCTTAGGATTTATTATTTTGATGGGATTGGATGTTGTACAAGAATAGCATACTTGTTTAATATAACATAATTTACAATTATTATCTTTTTACCCCTGATCTGTTCTAATTTGTTATTCACATATAGTGCTTCACATGCCCGAGGACTATGAGACTCCCTGATTAAAATCATTTATTTAATTTGAATAATTTATTCAAAACATTACTATCTCAAATATGGAGGCATTCTTGAATGGTGAGCTCTAAAATTAGGTTTGATACCCTTCCCATATTTCTCCTTAGTCATTTTTAATACAATTCTTCAAGTATGGATTTTTCTATCTTTGAAATCTAAAGGATTATCAAAAAACAAATTTGCTTGATTTTATTCAAAATTTATTATATTCAATCAATACAAAGACTAATTACTTTATGAATCCATTTATTATTTAAAATATTCTTAGATTTTTCCAACAAAGGAATCTAGCACAAATAATATTGTTTCTTGGGAAGCTCATATGATCTTTCCAGAGTGATCTTATCTTGAAAGATAAACATTGGATATAATATGGACATATTATCTAAACATATCATCATATCATATTATAATATCTCATGATGGAAAACTTTTAATTGTAAAATTTGATCACCAATATGAAATGGGACTTGTGCAAACCATTATGATACAACAATTTTGGTATTGAAAGTTAAATTATGAAAATTTGGTTGCCACTAATCTTTAGGTATAGAATTGTATCTTGAAAGAGAATTATTTACACTAGCATATAATAAAACATCCAACTTATATTATCTAAAACCATTACATGTAATACCTAATGAACATAAAATTATATGTATGATGACACTTTATATGCTGAATATTTGAAGATCATGAGGTATCACAGGGAGAAAAGGCCTAGAAGGAAAATTGATCATGATAATACCTTAATTCAACTAGTTGAGTTGTTTTTTCTAGTTCTTGTTAAAAAAATAGATTCATTATCTTAAACAATATATTCTTCTTTGAGTAGATATTCAAGCTCAGATTGAGCTTTATCCAAAAATAATTTAAGCTTTTATATGTGATACTTGCACCAAAGACAACGAGAGAGAGGAGACTGCTAGGTTTGTTCCACTCTATCTTGAAGAGACAATTGTTGAAGGTTTAGAATATGGGATTGAATTCAACTCCTTTTTCTTTGTTCTTGAGATAATTTCAGCTTATACTATTATTCTATCTATCAATATATTATAGTAATGTAGTCCTAGTGGTTTTCATATAAACATGAGTTTCTTCATATCTCTTCCTAATATTTTCAATGTGATGAGACAAAGTTAAGGCATTGGGAATGGGTGTTGTTGATGGGTCTCTTAATGTTATAAATCTAGGTGGGGGTTGTTGTTCCTCATCTCTCTTAAAAGGAAGAAAATCCCATAAGGCAAAATGCTTCCTCAAAGTCTTGGTTACCAGATCTTGGTACACAAGGTAACTTAATAGGCTTATTATGACCATTCCATTTCAAGGGGATTCAATCAAACTAGATATGGATTATGGTTTAAGATATATAAATTATGAGACTTGATTAGTCCACCGCTAATCTATTCAATAATGATTAAATGGTGATCAACGATACTCAGTAATCATGATTAGACATTATAAGTAGATTGATGTTAGTCCTAAACTAACACACTTATATTAAGAAAGATAAAAATGAAAGGAGAGGGAAGAAAAGGACCTACTACCATAAAGATGAATCTAAAGTGTTTGATTGATCAAATCCCATAGTAACTTGTCCTTAGTTGAGCCAAACCTATCATAACTCTAACTAGAGGATGGTGTGAGAGTATGGGATAAGTTATTATGAGGAAAGAGGAACATAATCACCATAAAATGTGAAAAATATAGACATTTGGATACACAATGATTTGAATATCAATATGTTTCATGTTAATTAATAATGGTGATATATACAATAGTTATTTAGCTACAAACTCCATATTCATAACAATACAAAAAACACTACACTAGGAAAGAATGAAAAGTGCTTGGTCTACTAACTATGGAGAATTTAAGCATTGCCTGGTTCAATAATCTACTATATTATAAGGGATTCAACCAAGTGTAGTCTCTCTAATCATAAAAATAATATCCCCTATTACAACACAAGAGTTAATATTATATAGATACACAAGTCCATGGAGCTCCCTCTCATTCATATTTTACCATTAATTGGGTAGTTACATAAATCATCAATGTGATTGGAGATGGTGGATAGGATTCTATAATATACTAAATTAGGTACCATGCCTTGATTAAATTGGAAATGGATCCCTACAATAGGATGTAATTAAGATTACATCAAGATTTCTAGCCACTTACATTTTGTACAATTAAAATGACACCTCTTTAAGGCACATATTTATATTTTATGATATATGCCTTATCCCAATGCACATGGCATGACAATCATTCATGATTCTCAATTAATCCTACCACCTTTTAATTAATGTCACTACCTATTCCTACATTGAATTCTATTATTTTTAAATATTTTTTGGTGGGAACCCAATCACAAATTGATTATTTAAATCAAATTGGATGTGTAGTTGCTTCTCAAGTTTTGATAGTTTTTAGAATGGCCATCAAACTTAATATCACATCTTACTTACATGAATTTATAGCCTATCCTTCCTTATTAGGGTCTTTCCAAATAACTATTTTTCATTGTTTCATTACTCAACCTTGATGTCTTTATGTACGCTGACTATGTTTTTCTATGGTGAGGCAAGATTTTTCCATGTGGTGTTTATTAGTGATTTTGGCTTGTCAAGGCCAAATTGCTACCCCTATTATATAAAAATTTCCTTGGAATGGTCAAATTTCCCATTGTAGTTGGTAAGTTATGGTCTTATTATCCCAAAGACCAAATTAAGAAGTGGAGAATCTGATTAATCAAAAGTACAAGTTTATTTTCTTTTGGAACTCTTTTTCACCAAGTGTTCATTAGTTTAGAGTTTTTATTTTCAAGGTTTTTTTCTAAGTGTCAAGAATTGTTTTGAACATTTTATTCAAATAAATTTTCTAGAAGGATATCTTTTCAAAGAGATTATTTTAGACATTTTATTTGAAACAACTTTTTTGAAGGGCACTTCAATTTTTTTGAATGGTCCAATTAGAAAATTTTGAAGCAATTGGTTTTTCCAAAAATATTGAAGGTATTTTCCCTAAATAAATGGTCCTTTCCAACAAACCAAATGGAAATTTTCTCGATAAAATGGTTAATTTCAATAACCCAAAGGGTCACTTTCTCTTTAGAAAAGGTCATTTTCATAAATTCTGAAGACCATTTCAAAAGTTCTAAAGGGTTCATTTACAAAAGCCACAGGGTAATTTCCATTCAAAAAGGGGTCATTTAAAGGTTCCAAAAGGGCACTTTCAAGAAGCCAAGGGACCATTTACAATTTTTTGAAAGGACATTTCAAAGAAGCCAATAATTCTTTACAAAAATCTTGAAGGAATTCTTTCAGAAAGATTGCATGAATGATTTCTGCAAGAGAAATTTCAAAGCTAGAAGGTTCCTTTCTAAAACTTCAAAGGGTACTTTTCATGAAGAAATAGTCCATTTCAGAAAGCCAAAGGGTTATTTAATTTAAAAGAGGGCATTTTCAAAAAATTCAAAGGGCATTTTCAAGAAGGATAAAGGATATTTTTGGAAAAGTGGCACAAAACAAAGCTCCCAAAGACATGATTTCCTTTGGATATTTTATCCACAAAAATTTCTCAAGGTAAAAAGTCCATGAAAAATCTCGAAAGAAAAGTCTGAAAACAAATAAGTCATGAACAAATTATTTAAAGAAAAGTTCATCTCAAAGTACTCAAAATAAAAGTCTAAAGAGAAAAGTTATGGATAAATTATCTATGGGAAAGGACCAAGAAAAAATCTTGAAGAAACAAAAATATGAAATAAATAGATAGAAGAGAAAAATGTAAATAAAAGTTTTGAAGACCTATTTCTATAGAAAAGTAGCCAAATAAATAACTCGAAAGAATTATAGACTAGACAATAGCCTGAAGGAATACATGCAAAAATGAAGAGCCTGAGAGAAAAAGGATGAGGAACTTTAAGGAGCTAACATGGAGTTTCAAATGCTGCATATTTGATCTTAACATGGAATTTCATGCATGCTTCAGTTTTTAAAGCCCATTTTCATGCCAGTGGAGGCCATTTAGGGTTGATTAGTCTTGAGTTTGAGTTGACTTTTTGTCAAAGTGTCACATCTATTATGATTTATCTATTTAATTAAAAGATTTCAACACTTCTAACTTGTTCAAATTGAATTTATTCACCTAAGGATTGGCATAACATCATCTCATATAAGATGGAGTTACTTGGAGTTGACTAGACAAGGCTTATCATGCATCTTCCTTATTTTCCATGCAAAGAAAGACTTTCTTTTATTTTAACTCAATTTCCAAACATATCAAGTGGATTTTCTCTTTAAATATTTGGCATAGCTTTCCATGCATTAAGGAGATTAGTCCAGGATGGGCCCACCATCCTTTTCTAATGCCAAAGAGCTTTTTCATGTAAGACATAAGACAAAGCATATTTTTGAAGGTTTTATTATCTTTTGATAGCTCAAGTTGGACTTTTATGATGTGGAGTTGAACTCCTACCCAATTTTCAACACCAATCTCTTGGTTTTTATATGCTTTTACTATAAAAGTTGGCTTTTTAGCCATTTTAAAGGATCCATCTCTTAAAAAAAAATAGACTTTGTCAAGATTGAGTTTTATAACCTTTTTAGTTAAATAGAAGGATTATGTTTTAGATTTCAAGGTGTTGGTATAGCGTATTTATGTCAGTGATTTGCATATGTGATAGAATTTTCTTCCTTGTCAAGTCCTGATTCTTACCTAGTTACTAGTTGATTAAATTATGTAAGTCATATTCTTTGTTTGATGTCTTTTGGTTGAATTTACAATGGATGTAAGTGGCTAGTTAGTGCCTTAAATTAGGCCTATTCCATCATTTCCCTCAAGATTTAATCACCAGATAAAAACCTTTTCATGAAATAATAATGTATAAAAGTCAATTGGAGTTGAAGATTCAATATTTTCTTGTCTAATCAGTGTTTTAGAAGTTCAAATTGAGTGGATGAACCAAAATATAGGTGTTTCACCATCATTAAATAGGATTTCCCTTCAATTTTCTTTCCTACCTTTTCCCTCTTCCCTTTTCCCTAATAATTTTTAGTGTAGAGTAGGGATCCTAATTGATACACCAAAGGAAGCTAGCCCTTCAAATCTATAGATTCAATCTACTAATTAGGCCATCCACAACTTAAGATTATTTCCATGTTTCAACAGACTATGAAGGCATGAAACTACCTTCATAAATGTTTGAGTTTGATTGACTACAATTTTTGACACACCCAGTAGGACCCTTACTCCTTGGCATAGCTAAATTTCGGAGCTGAGGAAAAGCATTTTCAGTAGAGGAGAATATCTATCTTCATCATAAGCTAAATTTTATTTAGGTTCTAGAGTTCATAGCATCATTCAGGTAATTCTTTCATGCCAAAGGTTACTACAATGTCAGCTAGCAAAGGTATTCCTTTTTAATTCATTAAGTTATCTTCTTGATCATACAAAAGATTAAGGTTTATTTAGATAAACCCATATCCTCAAAAATAATATGTCTCCTGGTTATCCTACTATTCTAATCACTACAACCCCCACTATCCAAATGGTTATCAAAAACTAGGTGTTTGTTCCATTCAATAGAGGTACCCACTAAATTTATCTTATTTTGATGAAATTATAGTGTCTACCCTCAAGATCATCCCATTATTCTTAGGATAAAATAAAATAATCCCTATTTAGCATATCCAAGATGTAGCTAATCTTTATTCAGTCTATAATGTTATTGAGAATTTTTTTCTATTAGATTCCTTGTTGATTCCTTCAAAGGAAAAGCATTTTAGTGGTATATAAACCTACCACTAAACTAAATTTATACTTGGGATGAATTATGTGAAGCCTTAGTCAAGCAATTTTAAGATAAATCTAATCACCTCTCTTTGGTTGAATAGTTAACTATCATAAAGAGAGCTCCTCATGAGTTCATGTCTGATTTTAATCTCAGATTCTAAAATACATGGATTAAGATACTTGTGTTGATTATTAAATACCATAAATATTCATTCATATACTATTTTAAATCCCTCAACTCTGACATTAGTGTGATGATACAGTAAATGGGTGGTACTACCTTACCAGATGCTTACGAGGTTGTAGTAAGGGTAGAGAATAATTTGATACAAGTTGGTATGATTTTTCCAAAGAATATAATGCCTATATTACTAGAATTAAATTCTATACCAACCCTTAAAGTTCCTAAAATTCCTCAAATTCCATCCTTAGCTCCTATTCCATACCTTAAGCTTAATTATAACCCCTACTAGTCAAGCTAGTGAGATAGGAGAGTTGAAAGGCTTGTTACAATCCTTTGGGAATAAAATAGTGTAACTAAATAGAAAAAAATATCAAGATAATAGGCATTATAAATAACAAAATTAGACCACCTATCATCCCTTCAAAGATCAAAGGCCTCCTTATCAAGGTTTCAGAGAGAATAGACCACCTTATCAAACATAAGGAACCATAACTCTAGCTAAGCCATATATTTCCCTTGATCCTAATGTTCCTTCCAATTCAAGGGAAATTTTTCCCACTCTAATTCAAAATTAATTGATGTAGGATTCAATTTGGTAGTCCTCAAATCTCAATAATGCTCAAAGCCAAGCCTTGGTATCATGAAACATCACTATGCCACAAATGACCCAAGAAGAGTTTTATTTTCAAGCAGATCAGTACCAAGATAAAAGTTTGGAATCACAAGGAGAGACTAAAAAAATTTTAAGGACAAATTTATGCCATTAATTTAAATTGACAAGTGGATGATCATGTTATTTTTACTTAAGGTGTTGAAACTAACAGTACAAGTGGTCAAGCTACAACCATAATTAGACATAAAATAAGAGTCATTGATGAGGTGAAAGAGGTTAAAAATGCTTCAAGTAATCATAATTTTTTTTCTAAGAGTAAAAAATAAAAACTTACTATCCATACAACTCAAAAAAATTAGAATATAGAGGTTAGTAAAGTTCATTGAATACCTCTAGTTCATGAGTACCCAGTGCTTCAAAAAGTACAACCAAAGGTTGGTGGATCTCAATTTAGTATAGTAGATAATATGAATAATTATAATATTAAAATTATAATTTTATATTCCCTTTCCATCGCAAGATAAAATTATGTGCTTATCTAAGAGCTTTCAACTCTTAAATTATCTCCAAAACTAGTTGAGAAACAAGGTGTTGTCTTAACTAATTGGGATTAGGCAATTAAGAAACAAGCACATAAAGTAAATAAGATGGTAAAGGTGAAAAAAAATAAGGTAAAATCAAATAGAAATCCTCCTTTCTACCTTTATTTGATATTGGGTGATACTTTGGTTCATAACTGTATGGTGGATAGTGGAGCTAGTAGTACAATCATGCCTAAATAGATTACAGACAAGCTTGGCCTTGTTTATGAGCCAAACACTAGGGGGTATTGAAATTGGATGGGTCACCAAAAAAATATTTTAGGCATCATCAAATATCTGAAATGGACATTACATTCTTGTCCCAATGTTACTATTTAGTAGGATGTTATTTTGGTAGACTTGCCTCCCTACTTTGCTATATGCCTTTAAAGGGACTTCACTTCAAATATTGGGGGATATTTATTAGTTGATTGGAATTATTTTATGTATATAACTAGGTATGGTACCAAGGTAATGATTTATTATAAGCCTATTTCACACTTCCATATGGATCCATATATGCCAAGTGTTGTGAACACTAACTATATCATCTTAGATGATGTACTAGAAATAGTGGAGTAGAAAATGGATCACCTTTGGATGGAGTTCCATATTTGTTTATTGATGAGTGTAATTACAATTTCCATGAGTATGATCCTTATAATCTGATTAAATAAGAAGGACTTGGTGTGTATTTCCTTCATGAGAATGATGCACTAATTTTAGTCATAGTTAAGGATGATGAATCTAGTGAAGGTTTATGGAAATTATACTTTGATGGATCAAGGAATAAACATGGTAATAGATCTAGAATGATTTTGTTTTCTCCAAAAAATTAGAGATATTTCTCTTCTATTAAGTTTTATTTTGGTTATTCAAATAATGTTATAGAGTATGAGGCACTAGGTCATGGTTTTTAGTGGGCTAGGAAGATGAAATTCAACACCTTGTAAGTTTTTGGTGATAGTGAACTTATAGTTCACCAAGTAAGAGGTTAAAATTCATGTAAAAAATTATTTATTTAAATCTTACAAGCATATAGTATATGAATTACTTGAATATTTCCAAGATTTTAACATTTAGGAAATACCAAGAGGTGATAATAAACATAAGAATAGGCTAGCTATCATTGGGGTAAAATTTAGTATCCCAGCTAATATAACAAGTGAAGAAATTCAATCACATATAAATGTGGTTTTAAGGCCTTTTTTCTAGATAATCATGAGAATTGGAAAGTGTTCAAATATGATAATCAAATAATGAGATTCTTCCAAGAAGAGGCTGAGTTTTCTTCAAGAAACCAATCAAAGTATTTGTAGCAATATGGTGATCAGGGTTTAAAACTAAAAGAAAATAAGTTTCCCAATGGATTGGTCAGACTTTAGAACATTTTTAGTGGTGATGATGAGTTAAGGAAGGAGAATTCATCCTTGTCAACAAAAGAAGAACACTATGACAATGTAGAGATTTTAGCTGGTAAAAATTTGAAGTTAGGTAAGGTATGCACTCCTTCACAAAAGGAAGACTTCATTGAGTTATGTTTAAGTTTTGTTGATGAATTTACATGGAAATATATCTATCTCAATGGATTTGACCTAAGTTTAGCTCGACACACCATTGAGTTAGAAGCTGAAATTAAACCAATGAGATAATGACAAAGGCACATCAATACTAAGCTTGAGCCTTTGATGAGAGCTAAGATTCATAATATCATAGAGTCAATTATTATATTTCCAATCAAGCACTCAACTTAGGTGGAAAATCTTGTTCCAATATGGAATAATGGTGATATTAGAGATTATGTTGACTTCCATGATTTGAGTAGGGCTTTACTTAAAGATCACTATCTTTTACCATTAAAGGAGCTGATTTTATAGTTAGTTGTAGGTTCAGAGAGGTTTTATTTATTGGATGGATATAGTGGCTACAATCAAATTTTTGTCAAGGAAGAGGACCGATTTAAGACAACCTTCACAACCAAGTGGGGACATTTGCATACAAAAAGATGCCCATCAATTTATCTAATGTTGGAGTAACCTTTTAGAGAACCATGTATCTGTCATTCCAAGACCTTCTTAACAAGTTTGTACTTGTTTATTTAGATGATATAATAGTGTTTTCAAAGAGTGCAAGTGATAACATGGTTTAGCTCAAGCAAGTGTTTGAAAGGTGTAGGCAATTTGGGGTATCTTTAAATCCCAAAAAGTGTGTCTTCATGGTTCATGAAGGTAATATCCTTGGACATGTGGTTTAAAATTATGGTTTAAGAATAGAATCTGAAAAGGTAGACTCCATTATTTCACTCTCCTTATCCAATCACAAAAAGGATTTTCAAAGCTTTTTAGGGAAAATCAATTTCATAAGGAGATATATCTCAAAATTTTCCATTTTAGCTAATCCATTTACAACCATGTTAAAGAAGAATAAAAAATTTAGATGGTATAAATAAGGAATAAAGAGTTTTTGAGGATATTAAGAAGGCCATAGCTAGTGCTCCTACACTTATAAATTTGGATTTCACAATAGATTTCATTTTATATACATATGCTAACATGGACACCATTTTAGGCATTCTTATGCAATAAAATCATGAGGCTTTGGAGCAGCCAATAGCCTTCTTTAGTAAAGGTTTGGAAGAGTAAGAAACAAGGTATTATTTTGTTGAAAAACATGTACTTTTAGTTATAAGGTCTCTTAAAAATTTTAGATACTTGTTGTTTAACAATAAAATACACCTAATGGTTTCTCATCCAAGAATTAAGGAGTTCCTTTTGAAAAAAGATATAAATGAAAAGAGGGTTGGTTAGATAAACAAGTTAATGGAGTATGATGTGGAAATTAAGGTCACAAATTTGATTAGAGGTAAAGGACTTTTTGAGCATCTAGCTCAAGACTTGTAAGAGACTAATGAGGTTGCTTTGGTGTTAAATGATGAAAAGGTTACATCTAGTCATACCTCACCTTCTAGAGGGTTTCATGACTTGGTAAGCTATCTCTAAGATGGTATTTATCCATCTCATTTAATTTCTTCAATAAAAAAGAATATTTTAGGTTGCAATCAATTCCATTTTTGCTTATTGATGGTGTTTTGCTTAAGATAGATATCAATGGAATGTTGCTAAGATGTATAGAGCCAAGCCAAAATAAGATATTGCTTGAAGAATTCCATGATGGACATGGTGGAGGAATTTTTTATAAAAGAACTATATCCCTTAAGATCATGAGAGGTGGGTAATATTGGCATATTATATTTTGTGATTGCCATGCATGGGTTAGGAAGTGAAAATAGTGTGTTATGTTTGTAGGAAAAATGAAACTTTCAGCCTTACCTCTAAAACCAATGATGGTGTATCAACCCTTTATCCAATGGGTATTGGACTTCAATGGTCTCATAAATCATCCTTCACTTTTAAGACATAAATGGATTATAAATACTACAAATTAATTCACTCATTGGATAGAAGCAGTGGCATTGAAAGAAGCAAATGAAACCAATGTTATAGATTTATATGAAGGTTTTCTTACTAGATTTGGAGTTCCTTCAACTATTATTTTTGATAATATAATGGCTATTGTGGGAAAAAGAATCAGCCAATGGGCTATCCAACGTGGAATTTGTCTTATCACTTCATCAAACTATTATCTATAAGGTAATGGCCTTGCTGAATCTATGAATAAGAACCTCTTGAAGATCATAAGAAGGACTATTGAAAATAATTAGAGGTTATGGCATCTCAATTTGAAGTTAGTTCTATGGGTTGATAGGATCACCTATAAAATATCAATACACAACTCTCCATACAATATGGTATATGGTAAAGAAGTAAGGTCACCCATTTCTCTTGAGTTTTTTGATTTAGAACTAATGCATCAACTTGAGTTGTTGGAGAATGAGCCCATGGAGATCAGGTATGATAATCTTATGGAGTTGGAAGAGATAATAAATTATTCTATGCTAGCCATGGAAATTCATCAATCACAAGAGAAAATATCTTTTGAAAAGGGAGCTTCTTCTTGAAGTTTCAAAGAAGGATATTTGGTCCTCAAGTGAGATGAGGATAGAGCTAAACCAAGAAGGCACACAAATTTTGATTTCCTTTGGAGTGGCCCATACACAATATCCAACTACAAATCCCATAATGCCTTCCACCTTGTAAAGATGGATGGTGAGGAGATTCCAATCCTAGTCAATATCATACATTTAAAACATTGCTACTGAAGAGCTGAGTTCCTTTTGCATGGTTTATTTGTTTGTTTTTCTCTAGGTGTTATTCAAGCACATTAGTTTAGTTATGTTTTATCCCAAATAAGTGATTGTTTGAAAATTTGTTTTGTTTAGTTAGTTTTCCTATTTTGTGTGTTTTCCATCTTGTTTTGGAGGATGAAGGTTGTCTCATGCTAGATTAAAAGGAGAATTTGTAGTCATAGATCAAATTTGACATTACTTTGTGAGTCAAAGAGTCTTGTAAATGGTTTGGTTCTTAAGCATAACATACATGCTATCCAATTGAGTCACCAAAATGTTAGCAATTTTGGCCTGTCAAGGCCAAATTTCTACCCCTAATATCTAAAAGTTTCCTTGGAATGGTAAAATTTCCCCTTATAGCTGGTTATTTATGGTCATATTAGCCCAAAGCCTAAAGTAAGAATAAGTGGAGAACCTAATTAATCAAAAGTACAAGTTTTTATTGGGACTCTTTTTCACCAAGCATTCATTTTTTTGAAGTTTTTATTTTTGGGGTTTTTATATAAGTGTTGAGAATTGTTTCAAACATTTTGTCTGAAGTAATTTTCCTAAAGGATATCTTTTTGAAGGGATTGTTCTAGACAATTTGTTCAAAAAAACTTTTCTGAAGGGCACTTCAATTTTTTCAAATGGTCTAGTTAGAAAATTTTGAAGGAATTAGTCTTTCAAAAATTATTGAAGGTAATTTTCTTAAAGAAATGGTCCTTTCCAACAAGCCAAAGGGCACTTTTCTTGATAAAAGGTCACTTTCAAGAATTTGAAGGGTCACTTTCTCTTTAGAAAAGGCCATTTTCAAAAATACTAAAAACCATTTCAAAAGTTCCAAAGGGTTCATTTACAAAAGCTGAAGGGGAATTTCATTTTAGAAAGGGGTCATTTCAAGGTCCTCGAAGGGAAATTTCAAGAAGCCAGGGGACCATTTACAATTTTTCAAAAGGACATTTTAAACAATCCAAGAGGACTTTACAAAAATCTTGAAGGAATTCTTTCAAAAATATTGCCTAAATGATTACTGTGAGATAAATTCCAAAGCTAAAAGGTTCTTTTCTAAAACTCTTAAGGGTACTTTTCATGAGGAAATGATCCATTTTAGAGAGCTGAAGGGTACTTTCCTTTCAAAGAGGGCATTTTCAAGAAATTTGAAGGGAATATATTTTTATTAAGTTCAAAGGGTATTTTTGGAAAAGTGGACAAAAATAGAGCTCCCAAAGACATGATTTCCTTCAAAAAAATTGTCTGCAAAAATTTATCAAGGTAGCAAGTCTACCAAAAATCTTGAAAGAAAAGTTCAAAAATAGATAAGCCAAGGAAAAATTATCTAAAGAAAAAGTTCATATCAAAGTGCCTAAAATAAAATTTCAAAGAGAAAAGTCATGGAAAAATTATCCATGGGAGAGGACCAAGCAAAAATATTGAAGAAACAAAAATCTGAAATAAATGGACAGAAGCAAAAAATCTGAAGAAAAGTTTTGAAGATATTTTTTCATGGAAAAGTAATTGAACAAATAGCCTGAAAGAATTATAGATCAAAAAATAGCTTGAAAGAATACATAAATAAATTAATAACCTAAGAACAAAAGGCCAAGGAACTTTAAGGAGATAACCTATAATTTCAAAGGCTACATATTTGATCTTAACATAGAATTTCATGCAAGTGGAGGCCATTTGGAGTTGATTGGTCTTGAGTTTGATTTGAATTTTTGTCAAAGTGTCACATATATTCTAATTTATATTGTTAATTTAAGGATTTCAACACTTCCAACTTGTTCAAATTGAAGTTCTTCACCTAAGGATTGGTGTAACATCATCTCATATAGGATAGAGTTACTTGGAGTTGACTAGATAAGGCTTATCATGCATCTTCCTTATTTTCCATGTAAAGAAATACCTTTTTTGTTTCAAATTAACTTCCAAACATATCAAGTGGAGTTTATCTTTGAATATTTGGCATAGATTTCCATGCATGAAGGAGATTAGTCCAGGATGGACCCACCATCCTTTTCCAATACTAGAGAGATTTTTCAGGCAAGACATAAGATAAAAGTATATTTTTGAAGGTTTTGTTATCTTTTGATAGCTCAAGTTGGACTTGTGTGATGTGGGAGTTGATATCATACCCAATTTTCAATGCCAATCTCTTAAAATTTTGTATGCTTTTACTATATAAGTTGGCTTTTTAGCCATTTTGAAGGATCCCTCTCTTAAAAAAAGTAGACTCTATTAGGATTGAGTTTTTTACCTTTTTTAGATAAATAGAAGGATTGTTTTTTAGATTCTAAGGTGTTGGTATAATTTATTTATGTCAATGGTTTTCATAAGTGATAGAATTTTCTTCCTGATCAAGTCCTAATTCATACCTAGTTACTAGTTGATTAGATTATGCAGGTCATGTTCTCTGTTTGATGTCTTTTGGTTGAAGTTATAATAAATTTAAGTGCCTATTTAGTGCCTTGAATTAGGCCTATTCCATCATTTCCCTCAATATTTTATCACTAGATAAAAACCTTTTCATGAAATACTGATGCATTGGAGTCAATTGGAGTTGATGATTCAATCTTTTCATATCTAATCAATGTTTTAGAAGCTCAAATTGAGTGGATGAACCAAAATAAAGGTATTTCACCATGACTAAATTGGATTTACCTTCAATTTTATTTCTTACCTTTTCCCTCCTCCATTTTACTCAATAGTTTGTAGTGTAGATTAGGGATCCTAATTGATATACCAAAGGGATCTAGCCCTTAGAATTTAGAGATTCAATCCACTAATTAGGCCACCCATATCTTAAGATTTTTTCCATGTTTCAATAGACTACGAAGGCCTAAAACTACCTTCACAAGGGTGAGAGTCTGACTAATAATAGTTTCATCTCACTCACCTGGAGCTCTGCTAATATTTGAAATTACATGGACCACCTCAAGCCTATAAAGTAGCAAGATGTTTCCACATGGTAACATCTCACTAATCATTATAATGAAAATTATAGTGAAACATATCCAATCACTTAAAACTCATTATATAAGAACTTGTAAACTATAAGTTGAGTTTTGAGAAACTAAATAACTGAAAAAAATCCTAAATAGAATAAGATAAAACTATAAAATGAAAAAAAGGTTCCATGATTTTAGATATGAAATTATAGCACGTAGTTGAAAGCAAAAAAAATGGTGAATCTTACTGGTAGATAATGTTGAGTATCTAAATAAATCTATAATATCTAGTTCTTGCATCCAAATAAAAATTATTAGATGAAAATGATGACTTGAAATAAGACTATAAAATAAAATCACTAAATTCTACCTCAATACATGTCATACTTAGCTATGATCCCATCAAAGACCATCTATGTGTGCTCAATTGATTGATTCCTTAAGTTTGCATGTGAACATAATAATTCAGATTGAATAGATAATCATAACTTATAAAAAGGAAATATTTAGATATTTGTCTTGGGGAAATGGCATGGGTATTTATCTACTACTAGACAAGTGTCTATAGCTCTGGCATAGATACCTTTGGTCCCTTCCAAAGGCCTACCAGCTAGGCCAGAAGGACTATGGTGTAGGTTACCAAGATCAACCTTTCAAAGAATATTTTTGTACTTTTCACTTTGGCTCAATTATTTTCAAATGAGACTTTACTTTTTATATCTATGGAGGATTTGAAACTAATCCATGGGCTCAAGGAAAATTAGAAAGTTCATGATCAATTAAGACAAACACCAGGATATAATGTTTCACTTTCTTCAAATGTTTGAATTAAGTTTATATATGGATTTAAAAAATTAAAAAAAAAAACTTTTTAAATCCACACATTCTATTTTGAGTCATTTTCCTTTATCAATTTAAAAATTCACAAGAGAGTCATGACAATTATATGCAAGTGTACAAGTAAAATTAAATTATATGCCTTGAGTGCGTTGTTTACTTACCAATATGCCTATTATTTCATTTATTTGATTATGTAGAAACCTTATGGTCAAAAGAGAATGACCTAAAAAAACAAGAAAGGGAAAATAAATTAACAAGGGATAGGAATGAAAAAAGTAGAAAATAATGCAAGAAAAGAAATGAGAAGTTATTTACAGAGGTTCTCCAAAAAAGAGTATGTCTATATTTAGTTATAAACCTATGTTATAGGAATTTTAGAAGGATGAGGGGATATATAATTATGTATATCTTGTCTTCTATTTTATAAAAAACTATCTCATAAAGATTTGTCAAAGTTATTTTTATGCAATTTGAGCCAACTAAGACTATAAAATTCTGCACTATGTTTGTATCTAATTTGCATAAAGCCTGAGGGATAGGGTTTGAGAAATACATGTTCCAAAAAATCAAATTGTTTTATGGGGAAGGGGTGGGCATTAATACATACCAACATAACTTGATCACCCAATTTGTTATAGACTTCCTCTTCATTACAGCTAATGGATGAATTGGTTGGTGGTTGCTCTTGGAGTGAGATGGATGTTATAGCAACATCCCAATATTTATATTTACTATTGAGGAGATGTGGGGATGGTTTTTCCCATGTAAATTATCTCCTATATTTTTCATTTGTGGCATAGGTGTGTTTATAATTTCATTTAATTAATGCATGTTCATGTTTGATTTTTATTAGCATACCTCCCATGTCCATGACCTATACATTCAGGATTTCACCATTTTATTTAGCTATAAGGCTGATTGGAAGTGTAAGATATTATATTTTTTCTTATTCCAATCCAATGATTCCACATATATAACATGTTTAATATTTTTTTTCTTCTTTGAGATTACTCACATCCAATGATGGGCTAGAGAGATGATACTACTACTAATTTAATCACCACCTTGATTCAACCCTTCATTTGGAGAGGGAAAAACATAAGATAAGAATGATTAAAATGCACAACATGCATAATTTTAATCCAATGGATCCAACTCATCAAGTTCATCTTCAATATAATAATAAGATATTTATGATTCACCCTCTCAAGTAGGTAGCTCACCTTCAATTTTATCTTATGCTACTAGGTCACTCAGGATAGTTGTTGCTTCATCATTATTAGAATCATCAGCACTAATCTTGGGTATTAAACCAAAAATTATATGTTGGTGACTTATTATAATAAATTTTGTATAATTATAAAAAATATCAAAAGATAATTGATTACTAAAATCAATAAAAATATCCTATTGATTGCATACTAAATTAATAGATTTATATGCATCAATGAACTAAGTGGGGTATTAATTCAATATAGAAGAGTTAATTTGATAGAAAAATATAAGAAAATGCTTGGGTAAATGTTTTAGTATAAAATATGAATTGATTGGTAGGATTATTTGTAGGAAAGTACATTTAAGGACTTTGATGGTAAAATTTTTATTATCCTAATGAGTAAAAAAAATTAGTAATGTGATCCTGGGAAATGGATTGCTCTTCAATGGTGTAGGATACTTGATATGTCAATGCCAAGGATGTGAAAGATAAGGGATTCCTTTGAAAAAACATAGAATTGAGGGGGTCAATGTTTTTAGGTAAACCTTTATGGTTAGTACATCTATATTTAGGAAATGGTCTCTTAACCTCATATAAAAATAATGAAATCATTGATTGAAAATACTCAGACACTTGTTAGGTTCACTATAGGTGTAGATGATAATTATGGATTATATAACACCTTAGTACTTTACAATTGAAAAACTTAGACCTTTCTTTTTCCTCTTGGTTATGGACCTTCCCTACTTTTAAAAATATTGAACCTACTTTATCTTATTCCTTTTGGCTTATATATTAGTCTAACCAATATTATGTTAATGACCTAGACCTTTTATTTTGCCTAAAATACCTAAAACCTAGTTATCTTCCACCTCTAAAAGTTTTGGGTTTGTACCTAGTCTCCTATTCCCTAGACACTAGCATATGAGATAGACACCTACATTAATGCTAATGTCCTACTCTAATGCAAGTGTCCAATTCCCTAAAGTTATCTAATTTATAAATGAAACATATCCTAATGGTTGACCTAAGTTCTTTAATGTGAGTTATTTAACTAAAAATATTGATATAAATATAATATCAACCCTCATTCTTTCCTCACCTAGGTAAAACCTAGCATATACCAAAGCAAATTATAAAAAACATTCAATCAAGCACTAGATAAATTAAATATTTCTTATTTCCTCCTATTTTCAAATCAGTCATAGGAAAAACATATACATAGGTTTGAAGTACTAAAGGAGAAGCCCAAGAGCTATTTTTTCCACATTACAAGATAGGTCACTATTTTATTACTCTCCACATACTACATGATTCAAACATGAGCCAACACAAAGGGGAGAACTACATCAGTCTAAGGTGATCTTCTGAGTATTAGCTATGTAATCAGTGCTCATTGAAAGATGGGTATTTTGGGTTATCTCAACACTATGTGCCCACTAACCCATTTTACCCTAAGGTCACTATGAATAAGAACAACTAGTGTTTTATAATTTAATGAAAATTAACATCTATGACATAGATGTGAATGCACTAGAGTGAAGGTGAAATCAAACCTAGTAGCATATAGGTGGTCACATCTTTTTATAGTAGGTATTACATATAGGAAACTTGTATCAAGTTTAGATAGTAGTATTCGATACAACCATCCAAGTACATCATTAGTGTCTACAACTCTAAAGGAACTCAATTCAAAATTTTATGACTATTTCGTAATTGTCTTCTAGTCTGCTTCCTAGTTTTTCTAGATCAAAAAGTTCATTAGCAATAAAACAAGATAAGTACATTAATTCTTTATCATTTACATATCTAGTATATTTGTACTTACTATTTTTAGCCTATCTCACAATCTGATTCCTTCTTATTCTAGATCCAAAACTCCATTAGCATTTGAACAAGCTAAATACATTACTTCTTTGTCATTTCTATAGCTAACATAATTATAATTACTATTTTTATCCTATCTTAGTTTATGAAAATTATTATATGTTTATATCTGAGCTTATCATCCAATTAGCTTGTTATATATCTACTTATCACCCTTGTATTTATTCATTTTTATATCCCCTTTAATTTCTAGATAACCCCAATCTAGAATCCATTTTAGTGTTAAACATTTGGTGAACTTGATTTGTATAAATTCAAACATTTATGATTCCTAGGAGTTTTAATCAACTAGGGTTTCATAATATTGTAATTTTCATTTCCTACTTATATTATTTTGCATGCAACCTATGAATAGCCCTAGATTGAGAGGTGTGCCTATTGAACACATTGAGCTTCCCCTCCCACCATCTAAAATGTATCAATCCATTGAGGCACATAATCCTATGGATCATGATGATATCAATATTGACAAAGAAAAACACTTTTTATGAGATTATCACAGAAGAAGATTTTGATAATGAAAACCATGAGTCTAATGAAACCAATGATCATGAGTAAATAAACCATGATAAAGTGAAATCAGTTACATTATTTCATGAGTGTATTCATCAAAAACCTAAATATATTAGTGAGATCCTCAAATTATATTAGAAATAAAAAGTTTAAAAGGTATAGTTGAAACATCCCTCCCCTCAAACACATTACCACTTAATAATTCTAATGGGGGCATAGGTTATGTATTTAAAACTTTATTTACTTAAAAATATATATATTATTGTTACATATACCATGTAATTTCAAAATGTTTCAACTCAAATACCATTTTTAATACCTATTAATACTCAAACCACATTTATATCCCCTTTAGTGATTACTCAACTTTCTATTCTAAATCCTAATTTCTCTACAATTCAAACACTCCTTCAAATTATAAATACCTTAGAGGAAAAGGCTTAAAACATTAAACTAAATGGTTTAAAATCTCCTCATGCTATTGATTATCAAGATGTGTTGCATAACCCTCTTACATTTAAGATATCTTTGCACCCTTTGCCAACTAGTTTTGTTGCACCTAGGTTTCCATTTTATGATGGAAAAGGTGATACTAAATAAAATCTTTTATTTTGTTATGTGATATTCCTTGATTATGCATTAAATGATAAAATATTGGCCAAAATATTTATAAGGAGCATCAGGGACTATGATTTGACATGATTTTATGATTTACCTCTCTAATCTATGAAAGCATTCAAACATCTTACATATCAAATTTTGGCACACTTTTACATTAATATTTATGAGCAGGTTTCCTATGCTCAAATTGCTAAAATCAGACAATAAAAAAATGAACCTATCAATGAATATGTCTTGAGGTACAAGACAATGCTAGCTAAAATGACCAATCCTATGGTAGATAAAGAGTTGAAATACACATTCAAGTAAAGTTTTCTTGCTACTTTATATGAGTCCATTATTTTCAAGAAGACAAAATCTTTTGATGACCTATGCCATGTTATACGGGACTATGAAATGAAGCTTATTTAATTGAAGAATCTCAAGTATGTAGAAAACACACTATCTACATCTACATATAGTGTTATATTTACAATAAAACAAAGTTATAAGGTAAAGCCTCGTAAGCCTAAAAAAGAAATAACCACCATAATTAATGAAATTTTATAGCACCCTAATCAGCTTGTCCTATCTAATTCACCAAGGAGATGATTTACACATTCAATTGAGGCCTCAACATTATTCCCATAATTAATTGAGTGTCAACTTATATCTCCTCATCTTATAGAGGTTGATATGAATATACCTATACCTAAAGGATATGATTCAAATACTTATTTTGATTATTACCATGGATGAGGAAATTATACGAATATATGTTTTACCTTGAAGAATAAGATATAATACCTTATTCATAACCAAAATATTACATTTGATGATCCTCCCAAGGAATCAGGTTCACAACCTAGTGATCACCAAAAATAGTAAATATTTAACAATCCTTTATAAGACCATTCTAAGAAGGAACTAGAAGTACAAATGGAATACAATTCACATCCTCATCCATCACATTATGGGTACCCATTAGATGGGATTATTGGTACTTATACATGACATAAACCTCCTATGGTTCAAATACTTCTATTTATTTATGTGACAGTGAGATTAAGGATGATGACTATGATATTCATTCTTTATTCATTTGATCATACCTTGATAAACACCCTATATGTATTGTTATGATTTATAATTGTGTAATCGATAACATTTTCATAATGACATTACTTACACACTTGGGTTATACTCATTAAAATTTACATCCTTATAATAGATGAGTTAGAGAATCTGATGGGACCTCTTAGAAGGTTCTTAGCAAGAGCAACCTACCTTTACAAGTTGTTCCCAAACATGTGGTTACTACCTTTTTAGTTATACCTTCCATGGGCATCTTTGACATGTTATTATTAAGATCTTAGATACATAAAATTTGAGAAATACCTCATATAGTGAAAGGCTGTGTAAAATATATTCATGCTAATTGGGTAATTATAGTTTTTGGAATTCCATATGAACATCCTCTTGGACACAAATAACTTATACCCAAGAAACTAAATATAAAACCTACTAAGGTTAATTCATAAAAAAAGGTGATCAACAATTAATCCCATTTACTAGGTAGAAAATACTTGAGAGACCCTTACATGAGAGACATGTAATGGATTCCATGAAATCCTCATCTATTACACACCATATTTAGATATCCAAATCACCTAGACATGTTATTATTACTACTATTCCAATGAAACCATAAATCACTCAACATTGGGTCTAACAAACCCCTAATCCCATTACTCCTACTATTTTTCCAAGACCACGATCTTATTTTACATATACAAAGCATCAAAAACACTATAATGATAGATAATGAGCCTATACATACTCATTAATAGCGTAATTAGATTATTATACCATGTTCATAGTGGGGAGGTATGTATGATCACCCTTTTTATGGGATCATAAGATAACATTTTCCTTTCATATTTCAAAAATACCACAAAAATTAAAAATGATCAAAAATCCAAAAAAATCTTGGCATATACATACTTTTTTGGATCCTTGGCATTTATGTGTTAGTTACATATCAATGGATGGAATATCAGTTAAATCTACATATAAATGTGTCATGATTCTACTTGAGTGTGATATAGGCATATTCACTTACATGATCTATTCTTATTTTGAATGTTTTTACTTCCCTCTACTCATGTCATGTGGACATTGGGGGCATCCACTTCTATGATCATGATACTTCCAATTTATATAATTATATGGTCACTCTACATTATCATATTTTAATCTCATATATGTACTTACACTTTTATTTATTCATGATTATATCTTTCATAGGGTACTTTATACTCTATGGACTTTATTTTTTTTTCTAACATATGATCCATGGGATATTATGATATGTTTATCTTAGTTTCTTATGTTTTCCTTTATTCACATCCTTGAGTGTTTTGCCTTGCTATTGTATTTCTTGTTTGAGCATTTGAATATGCTCCTTTATTTGTAGCTTTATGCCTATGTGTGATTTATTTTAAATTGAATATGTAATTTATTTTTTTATGTAAATTTGAATATTCCATCCTTGTTTTTGTGGACATTTGATATTTGAACATGCCCCTTATTTATGGTCTCCTTGGACTAGTGCATTTTGACATGATTTTGAGTGATCTTGTGTGTGTGATTGTATGTTTATAGATATTATAATATTACTATCTAGATGTTACCATGATATATGGCATGCATCTTAGGAATTCATGTGATCACATTATTCTATGCACCTAAATAATATATTTACCTAGACATTCCTTAAATATGCTACATAGTTACATTACAAAATTATATAGTTGTCTTATCCTTTTGAGGTAAGGTAAATACTAGTTTTTACTCTTCCCTAACCTCAAAGGTGGGGGAATATTAGTGGGGTAATGTCAAAGAATCATGTTATTCACATTCAACATAATTTTAGATTTATTGGGGGCATGCTTTGAAAGAATGTTCTCCATAGTTACTTAGTATTTGGTACCTAAATTAGTTCTTAGATTAAATAAGGGCATTCCATATAAATGGATTCCAAAAATTAATAACTTTAAAATTCAATGGGGATATATCATATATTCATGGCTTCCACACATTCATATTTTATATATTCAATGGGGCATTCTTTGGAAGCATGTTCTCCACACTTATTCAGTATTCAACATCTATATATTATAGTGGGGACATGTTTTAGAAACATGTTATCCAAATTGGTACTAATTTTAGTTTTCAAATTTATCCATATATAGTGGGGAAATTATTTGTAATTATGTTCTCCACACTTACATAGTTATGAATTGGCCAAAGCACATAGTTATATGATTTAGATTCATAGTAGTGGTATAATTCTATACATTGGTACCATTTTTATACATATTTTCAACATGAGACATATCTAAAGTGCATATGATATGCAATGTGCACATAATATTGCAAAATACAAATTATTTTTAGATTTCAAAACTCTTCCATGGATTGTTACTATATTATGGACTTTTATGCATTGGTAACCAGGATGACTATATTGATCCAATATAAAACATTAGTTGATTCACTTTTGGTATGGTTTAGGTGATTAAATCACTCAATATTACCAATTTTTAGTTTATTATTGATTGTATCATCAAAGCTTACCAAGGTATAAGTATTATTTGGTTACATAATTGAGTTAATCTTAATTATTGAGTGATAACTCACCTTTTCACCAAGGTTGGGGGCATGTGCCTTCCAATATATTTATCTCTATATATTATTAGATATATGCACTTTCCAAATTTATATATATTTATCCTAATATCAATTTTAGAGCTTTACAATGTTATATCTTTTCAAATTAACTTCTCAATAGGTAAGGTGTTTACATAAATACATATGTGTACTCCTAAACCTTGCTCTTTCAATTTAAATATTTTTAATAATTTAAATTATATATTATATACATTGATTATATAACATAGCATTCTAATGGTTGTAGGTCAGTCACTAGCAAAGCACTAAAGTTGGACTCAAGAAAAGGCAAGGTGTGTCATACATACCTAGGCACACATTCCTTTCCTTTAACCTAGTAATTTAATTATTAGATTAAAGAGGGGGATGTAGATGATATTTATCGTTTATATAACACCTCAGTCTTGTACACTTGAAAAACTTAGACCTTGGTTATTCCTCTTAGTTATATACCTTTCTTGCTTTTGGAAGTTTCACATTTACTCTATGTTTTTACCCCTAGCCTATCTCTTAGTTTGACCAGTATTATATTAATGACCCAAACCTTATATATTTACCATAATTATTAAAACCTACTTATCTTATAACTAGGTAAATTCTAAGCTTGTACCTACTTTCCTACTCCCTAGACACTAGCATCCAAGACAGACACCTATGTTGATACCAATGTCCTACTCCAAAGCAAGAGTTAAATGTCCTAATTTATCTAATTTACAAATGAATTATATAATAATGATTATCCTAAGTGATTTAATGTGATTTAATTCTCTAGATGGATTGATATAAATACAATATCAACCCTCATTCATTCCTCACCTAGGAAAAACCTAGCATACTTTAAGGCAACTTATAAAAATCATTCAATCAAGCACTAAATAAAGTAAAGCTTTCATATTTTATCATATTTTCATATAAATAAATTTAACAACACATAAATATATTTTAAGTATTCAAGGATCATCCCAAGAGCTATATTTTCCAAGTTACAAGCTAAGTCACTATTGTATTTGATTTTCATATATTTAATGATTCACACATAATCCAACATGTATGGGAGAACTAAATTAGTCTCAGTACCTATTTAGAGTATTGTATATGTAGGAAGTTCTCATTGATAGAGTGGTATTTTTGTTTATATCAATAATATGTGCCCACTAACCCATTTTTCCTCAAGGTCACTATGAAGATGAAGAACTAGGGTTTTATAATTTCATGAGGAGTGACAATCTATGACCTAGATTTGAATGCACCATGGTGAAGGAGAAGTCATGTCCATTAGAATACAAGTGGTCACATACTTTTATAATATATATTACTTATAGGACACTTGAATTAGGTTTAGATAGTAGCATCAATGCAACCATCTAGTTGTAGCATTAGTGCCACTCAATCTAAAATTTGACAAGTGTTCTAGAATCATAATATAGTTTTCTTCATATATTTTCCATATATATAATTTAATTAGAATCATAATAAGATAAATAATGTATTTTCATTTCCATATATATCATGTTTGTACTTACCATTTTTATCTTATCTTAGTTTAAGAAATTAAGTATATATTTATATATAAGTTTATCACCCAATTGGATGGTTGTAGATTTTATTATCACCCTTATGATTATTAATTTATATAACCCATTTAATTTCAAGATAACCCTAATCTAGAATCAATTTTAGGGTTAAAAAATAGGTTGTAGCAAACTAGTGGTATAGGGTAGCAATATCAGTGGGCTCTATAAAATTGCTTATATATAAACTTTCAAAAGTAGCCCATATGGTTATACACCCATATAGAATTCTAATCTACCATACATATGCATAATTATCCAAAGAATAAGGGAATAAGAAATAAGCTACATATTCATGATGTATGTAAGTCATAGTGATTACATCCTTGATTTCTTGAATGTGTTGTTCTAATGTTAGAATCCTACCATGCCTATACTTAAGGCAAAATGAACTAAGATTCTTGGAGTATTGAATAGGAAAATAAATCTACCTATCCATGCAAATACCATGGGAATAGATAGTCAATGAATCATAAGTAATTTTAACTCTTTTCATGAAAGTTACTTTATTTTTATATTTTCTCTCCTTCTAGCACCAATTTATTGATGGGTCTATAAACATGAAAAATTTAGGTGGGGTTTGTTGATCCCTATATATCTTAAAAAGGAATAATATATTGTGAGGGAAAATGATACCCTAAGGTCTCTATTGCTAGGTCTTGGTATGCAAGGTAACTCAATGATCTGATTGTGACCATTCTATTTCAAGGGGATTTTGTGAAACTAAAGCTCGATGATGGATTAAACTACAACCACTACAAGACTTGATTATTCCACCACTAATCTATTCAACAATGATAAAATGGTGATGGATGATACTCAACAATCATAATTAAACATTATAACTAGATTGTTATTAGTCCTAACTAATACATTGATAAAAATATAGAGAAAAATGGAAAGGAGAGAAGGAAGAAAAGGCCTTACTACCATAGAGATTACGTCAAAATGTTTAATTGATAAAATACCATAAGAATCAGTCCTTAAATGATCTAGACGTAGCACAACTTCAACTAGAATATGGTGAGAGAGTCTAAAAGAAGTTTTTGTGAGTAAATAGGAACATAACTAGCATAGAAATACATAGGAAATGAACATTTGGCTACATAGGGATCTAAATATAAATATGTTTCATGTTGATTAGTAATGGTGAAATTTACAATAGAAATTTGATGACAATTCATATTCATAACAACAAGAAAAATACTACACTAAAAAGCATGAAAAGTGCTTGGTTTACTAACTATGGAGAATTCAAGCATTGTCTAGTTTACTAATCTACTTTATTCTAAGGGAACCAACGAGGCATAGTCTCTTTTGTCTTAAAAATAGTAGCCTCTATTATAATGAAATATTTGATCTTATATAGATGTGTGGATCCATCGAGCTACCTCTCATTCAAATTTTCTCATTAATGGGGTGGTTACTTAAATCATCAGTGTGATTAGAGAGGGCGGATGATATTTTATTAGATACTTAGTTGGGAACCATGCCTTGATTGAATCGGGAATGAATTCCTAAAATAGGATGTAATTAAGATTACATTGAGATTACCAACCACCCACTTTCTTCACAATTGAAACCACACCTATTTAAGGAAGATGATTGTATTTTATGCTCTATGCCTAATACCAATGCACATGTCATACTATTGAGTCATACCTCATTCATGATTCTCAATTGAGCATGTCACCTTTTGATTAATGCCACTACCTAGTATTCTATTTAATTCCATTGTTTATGATCATTTTTTGGTGGGAAAATGATTGAAAGTTGATTCTAAAAATCAAATTAGATGCATAGTCACTTTTTAGGTTTTGATACTTTTGATGGCTAAATGGGCCATTAAAATTAAGCTCGTATCTTATTGAAATGAATTGCTAATGTGTCATTTCTTGGTAGGGTCTTACTAAATATTTAATTTTCATTGTCTCATTACTTGAACCTAATGGATTTATGTATGTTGAATATGTTTTTCCATGGTGAGGTAAGATTTATCTACATGGCATCATATCACTCAATCAAAACTCTATTTCACTTCTAAATTTCATGGACTACCACAGTCAGGCCTAAAGAGTGGTGGGATGTTACCACATTGTAGAATATCACTAACCCATTTTCTTAGTGGAATTTGATTTATACAAAATTAGCCAAGATAGTGGGTCATTAGGATCCTACCACTTAGCAACATTACACTAATCTTCTTGTTTGGAGGTTTTTGATGAGTTGGAGGTCCATTGGGAAAATCCTTAAAAGTAAAATAAGTCTCAAAGATGATTAAAATATGACATATGGCTCTAGGTAGCTATTTTGAAGAAGTTGAACAAGTCTTTGAAGGGGTGGAAAGTTCCACATGGTTCTAGGTGAATTTATAAAATTGGCTGTGTTAAAAGACTTTTCGAATGGCCCAGGCCACTAGGATCTATAAGAAATCACCATGTGGCACTAGGATTGGTTTAATCACCCATAAGAAAAATAATAAAAGATTAGTCAATAATTTTAAAATTTAAAAATAAAATGGCTAAGTCTATTCAAAATAAAATGGTTAAATCCATTCAAATGTAAACACATAAAGGTGTATAAAACTTAGGTAAAGTGGACCATTTCAAATGAGTTCAATTTTTTTTTCAAAGTAAACCTTGACCATTTTATGAAATAGACTAAGGTAAGAGATGAAACAATTTAAACATATAGTCAATTTAGCAAGAATTAAAGCATAAATGAAATAAATTTCTAAAGGAAAAGGCTACAAAAACCTTGAAAATGGTTAAACAACCTACCAAAATTTAAATTCAGATATTTCAAAAGGGAATTTTATTGAGCATTCAAAAATGGAAATACAGATGGTTGAGACTCCTTATAATTTAATAAGATTCAATAATTATATCAAATAAGTCTAGAACAAATCTTGGATTGAGTGTTTTGAAATGAAGGAACATTATGATGAAGCATACTCGATCACTTAAAACCTATTATATAAGAACCTACAAACTACAAGTTGAAGTTTAAGAAACCAAATCACTAAAAAAATCCTAAAGGGAACAATATAAAACTCTAGAATAGAAGAGATTCCATGATTTTACATATGAAATTAGGGTATATTGGTGAGGGAAACAATATGTGTATTTGAGAGCATATGGATTTAAAATATAATTTCTAAATTATAGTTAGAGGAACTAGATTCATCTAAGGAATAATGGTTTAGATGAATGTGATTTTTAGAATATTTTAGCTCATATGAAATATCTAATTCCAATTCATTTTCATATTCAAAGATAAATATATACTTATATTCATTTAATTGGCTGTATTCTAATAAATTAGCTATTTTTTGTTCTTTATTTTAGTCAGGTCATTTATTAACATAATGGTCTCCTTGGAAAATAAAACATTTGATGGGTTTATTTTGAAAACCATGTTTGTTTTTCCCAAATATTCTTTTAGGAAAAGTTGTCTACTTTGAACATCATCCTCTAAATTTATTTTTATTCTTTTTCCATGGTACCTTTGGCTAGTAATGACATTCATAGGATTTGGATAGAGCTTTCCTATGGTGGTGTTTATTGTATCTTTTCTTATCCATAAAACCAAAGTTATCTTCTTGTCATTGACAAAATATAGTACTAATTTATTTATGAAACTTTAGAGTCTCTATTTGGTTTTTCCTTTCTAATCAAAGTTTTAGATGAATATTTTAAATATTTTAATTAATTATTTAAAATGACATTTCACTTGGTCACCAATGGATTCTTTATATTTAGTATAGAAATACTCACAAAATGAATCAAGATATATAATATTGTAGGAAAGATTATTATTTTCACCAACAATATAAAATAATCCTTCCATGTAACAAATGTACTTATCTATTCATATCACAAAGTTGTGATTTCATGAAATTTGTTATATTCATTTATTTATCATTTTCTAGAGTTACATAAATATTTATTATTAGTGCATTAATAAGTGATATCTTAGGTTTTTCATGATTAAATATTTCCATTTGAATATCTAGATGAATTTAATCCCACCATTATTTTACTATACCAATGAAACTATTTACTATACTATCTATAACATCCCTAGGATTCTTCTTATGTGTAATTACCTAAGAGTTTGCCCAAGTAAAATTGAATGAATTGAATGTTTATTTTTTTGAGTTGATTAATAGTGTAATTTTCACAAGAAATATTGGAGATTTAATATCCTTATCACCTTCTAATGGATTATAATCAGATGATTGCTGATTTGTATAGATATATTCTCCTTCATGGACTAGATATATTTTTACCATACCAACTTGAAATGGTTTATCTAGAAAGATACAATTTTTGAAAGGATTTTATCTTTAAACATTCTAGGAGTCTTTTAAATTTTTTATACCTATTTCCAAGAATATAAGCTTTCTTATAATTTAATGATACTTGGTTCAGGGTTTTCTATATCAACTTGGGGTTAAGATTATTCTCCTAGATGTATAGGGAATTACTTTATCTAATCAATCCTCTATAATACATCTAGAATTTGGGAAAATTTTGGATATTTATCAAATATTAACCTTTAAATTATATTAGACATAATTTTGATTTGGCTTACTTCCTTATGTATATCATTGTGGGTTTTGACCTAAGTATCTATCTTAGGTACTTAAAGATGCTACTCAGTGCCTAAAGCATTAAGTCTATTACTTATTTGATTATTAGCATTGTTATTCTCTTTTTATAAATTAGATATATTTTATTCTATTTTTCCTTATTGTTAATTGATGGATTCTAAGACTTAGTGAATATTATGTTGGATACTAGTAGCCTTGTAGTCTTGTAGATGTCCTTTGGATTTACAAAGTTATCCCTTGTGATAGAGATATATGGAGTCAAAAAATTTATTGTCTTAATCTAGATATTTCTTAAAATCATAAATTTTATTATTGATTTAGTTAGTGACCAAATCGATCCAATTTATAAGTCTCATTTTGAGAGACTGATCCTAGTTCTTATTAGTTTGCTTAAGGTAATACATATGAGCCTTGTATTTACCATCGGTAGAGTATTGATTAAAATCAGTAGTCTTAGGAAATAATTTTTTGTATAAGACTCATATCTTATAGTTTTTTACCATACATGTTCCTTTTATTCAATATTTTTTTCATATGTCCCTTCCATATGGATATTACTAGTTTTTAACAGAAGTTGTTGATTTTTGGCTAACAAAATTATGGTATATTTATCATAGAATGTTCTTTTACCTTTTACCATTTTTAGAGATTGACTAAGGATTTTATATCAATCATAAAAAAATATTACATCTATTTGGGGATCATGGACTCTTTTTGGATGTCAGAGGATATGATTGGAAGAGGATCCAACATTCTTGAAATGTTCTTGGAGTCTAGTGTTAGATTTATAAAATATTATGATATATTTATTTAGTAAATATTTGAATGAGATGTCAAAGGATAAGTACTTTCAAGGATTTTGTACAAAATCTATATCTATAATCCATTAATGTGGAATCTTCAAATCAGACCAGGAAATGGCTTCAACTAGGATAATCTAAATGTGCTCATTAGTTTGGCACACCAATTTTTCCTTATGTTGGGCCATTTTTTATAGTAGTATTCAAGGTATTAGTAATTAAATACATTAATTTATATTATATTTTTAATTAACTAAACCATTAATCATCTAAAGACCATGGGTTTGAAGGAAGAGCTTGAGTAGCTTGTTAAAATTTGCTTCTTCATGGATGGCTATAGGAGAGTTAGGATAGCAGGTAAAAAATATAGGGCCATCATGTAATCCTAATTGAACAATTGTTAATATGTAGACTATAAAATATGTCTACTATCAAGGGCATAATTAAGTATATTTACATTTAAACCTCTATGTAGCAAATGACATATTCCTACACAAACAAAAACTATATATAAGAATTTAAATTTATGTTAAATCTTTAGTTTTCTAATGTATTATTTAGAGAGAGAAGAAAAATGATGATTAATTCATTATTCTATGTAATTTTCAATATATTCTTAGAAAACTTGATATTAATTTTAACTATAAGATGAAATGCAAAAATCTTATTATAGCCTTCAAAGATTTTTAGTTATAGAAGTTTCCATTCTAGGGATGGATTACTTTCATCAATTTTAACATTAGATTCATTAATAGTGAATAAAGATCCCAAATATATATCAATGAGTTCAAAGACTTCTTGTGTCCCTATAGGACTGAATGATGGTTGGTTAGAATCAACCATTTATTCTAATAACTTCACTACTATATGAGCCTACAATATCAACACATGCTTAAAAGAATATGCATTTCATTATTTTCATAGAAGATAATATAAATATGCCAGACCAAAATAAGCCAGTATATAGAGTACAAAGAGAAAATAAATTCAAAAAACATCTTTATACAAAAAGAGAGATAATAGAAAGGAAACTTATTACAAATGAAACTTATGATAGAGAGTAAATATGGATTTGATAGAAATTTCAAAATTGGTATTAGAGTCATGTTTGACAATAAGATTAAAGGTATTATATGAGAGGTGTTTTGGAACTCTAGGAGTTAAAATGAAAATTATAGGTTTTGAAAGATCCTAATGTATTTTAGACTTCACTAGGATTTAGGATTTCAAGATTTTATGGAGACATCATAGGAGGTATTAAAGTTGTATGAAGGAACACATATATTTAAAAGTACCACAAGCTAATCTGACCCCATTCTTGCTTCACCTTTTAAGGTATGCACTCAATGATATTGATGCACTCAAAAACCCCTAAAGATAAACCATTAGTAAATGATAAGTTTGAAAATATTATATGTATATAGAATAAATGATTCACGAGTCTCAATGCATGACAAATTATTTTGTCTCAAATTGAGTATTTTTGGCTCATTGATAATATAAAACTAAAATGATTGAAATAATATATTCCATCAAAAAATGTGCCTATGTAAAATGTGCTTTCTAAAAAGATAATTCATAGTCTTGAATGGTCAGTGAAAAAATGGTACTATAAGAAGATACATCCTAGACCTATGTAGTGCATACACCATCACCAAATCTTCTATTTTTATCATAATATATTTTTTTCAACCTTAGATAAATTATTTGTAAAGTAGATATGAATATATATATTCTTTTCACTCGATTATGAAAGTATATCTCCAATGACTATGCCAAAATAATCCACTTGTAAATTAAAGAGTATATCTCAATCTATAAATTTAAGGATTGGAATACTTTAAAGACCTTATTTCACTATTTAAGGCACTTTACTACCTATTTATCCAATCAGATGAATCATAATTTCTTTAAAATGTTTATGATGGCTCAATAATCAATGTGTATTTTTGAATAAACTTCCATTAGTATCAACAATGACCCAAAATTACATGCACATTTTTTTATTATGCATTACTTCTAATGTCAAAATAATGAATATTTTAGTTGAGTCAACCAACATGCCTTCCTTACAAATGGCATATCCTATTAGTGAATGAATGATTCTATAAATATTCATTTCTTTAAATTTAGGGAAATTTTAAGTTATTTGCACATATTAAATAGTATTTAAAAATTCCTATAACATCCTTCACAAGTGCATAAAAATTCCAATCATCAAGATACATGAATAAAATATTTAAATGTCTCCATAATAATGCACAAAAACATTACTAGTGAATTCTTAAATCTTAATGACATTACGTTATATGTAAAATACCCCCATTAAATTGTAAATGTGGTATTTTCCTTATCTTATTCCATAATTTACACTTAATATTACCTTAAAACCCCATCATTGAACATATGATTTTGGTGGCCTACTACCCCTTCCAACATTTATTTTGTAAAAAAAGTAGGAAACAAATATTAAATGCATGTATCATTTAATACCATATAATATATGTAAAATATAATCCTCCCATCCATTTTAATGTTAATTTATATAGTACTTACCAATACATAACTCTTCTACTAGATAAATTACTCTCTTATTAAGCATTTTATCAAAAAAATTTAACACACACATGTATATTGTGGTTGATTTGATAAGGTATTTTATTTCATCATCTTAAAACTTTGAGAAAATGAGTTAAAACAATTTTCAAAGGTTTGTGAACTCTCTTTATTTTACTATTTTTCTTTGGAAACATGTCTCTAAATTATTTAATGATATCCACAATTCATACTAACTCTAAATTTTACCAATAATATATAATATTTACTATATGTGGTTCCACATCTATGCTAATATTTACTTCTTTCATATGAAGAGGTTGGATCTAGTGCTTTTACTTACTACACTATACATATATTGCCTTTCTCTCCTTGGTTGATGTCTCACCATTTTAAATGTTTTATTTCCTCTTTTGACCCTTTGTTTTCCTTAACTCAATAAATTTCTTTAAAATTTTAAACCTTCCCCATCTATGCATTCTTGAACTCCTATGCATACATTTAATTCAACCATGGAGATACCTCTACCCATTCAACCAATAATTGAATAATTATGTAATATCCTTCAATTTTCATCTTGAGAAACCCATATTCTATTTGAATATCATTAGGGGAAATAAATTATTATATCACTTATAAAGACTCTTCCAATTATCATTTTTATGTGGGAAACATGAAAATTTATGTAAAATCATCTCTGATTCCTTCCTAATCTACCATGTCTCTCTAGGTTTCACTAAGTATATCCAATGAATGTACCCATGTTTTTAAGGCACCATAAAGTGCACAAACCCATATTTATATGATAATAAAAAATATACTTATTATCCAAATGTTTTCACATGATCTTAATTATTAACCAAGATATATATCCCATGTATATTATGGAAGTCCTTTCTCTACATCACTCCTTTTAAAATTGAAACAAAGATATTATTTCATTTTAGATGCAAGTGGTATTTTTGATGTTTAAAAGACTAGTTTATCATATATAATTTATATTTATCATATAATTTCCCCCTTCCCCCAATATAGTAATGCATAAGGGTGAAATTACAATGTTAAAAGAAAAGAAATGTGTATCTTAGTGTGTACAACACACCTTGCTTTGAATTGAACCCTATTTGAATTTTTTGTTTATAAGTTACATATAACCAAGATCATGTTAGAATGAAATTAGAATATATAATTTTAAATTTTAAATAATTGAAATACTTAAAAGAAAAGAGAATAAGGAAGGATTACACATGTGTGTAAATGCAACCATAATGTTCCTTGGTAGATTGACTTGGTAATGATTATTTATAGATAAAACATTGGAGAGAGGGAGAGGTTAAAAGTTGACCCTTGGATATGTGAAGAGGATAATTGGAGGGTGTTCATGTCCCCAATCTAGTGCAAAGGTGAGTTGTGTTAAGGCCATTGATTACACTGAATCTTGATCACACAACTAAAATGTATACATAATATATCTAATCTCACTCTGGTTACATGGTGTAATTGTATCAACCTAAAAAATGGAATTAGTGTCAAAGTCATCAAGTGTGTTTAATCTCAATCACACTACTCAAAGGAGTTAAATTGATGCAATAGATAAAATCTCAATTGGTACACTTTGGTAAGTGAATTAAATTTATACAGTTATGTGGTGTAAGACCTAGGTTGTTAAAGGGGCTGAGTATAATAAATAAAGGTATAAAATATGTAATAAATAAGACCATTAATTTTTGAAAGAACTAAGCTAAACTAATATTTATAATAATATAAATTAAGAATAAAAATGAATACTTAGCTAAAAACTACCTAAGATGAAGGATTTATAAGCTAAAAAATGTTATAGGAGCTCGTCTAATTGTTGAAAATAGGATATAGGTGTCAAAAACCATCCCGAATAATATCACCCTACCATGGATAGTATCACTATGTTTTTAGTTTCCACTTATGGTGCTAGTATTCTCTATGTAAGAATTGTTCTAAGATTTTGGGAACACCTATGCATGATTCTATCAAACCTATTCCTATATGGACAAACCTTGTTTCACTATTTGTGACATGTTGTGATTGATATTATATACAAACCCTAGACATCCATGTGATTAGGGAATTTGTTTTGGCACAAGTATAAAATGTGTGGTGTTAGTTGGGTATTCTAGACATACTAAACACCCCACTATGATGAGAGTTTCCTACACAACAATAATCTGACAAGGTATCAAGCCTGATGTAGTTATCCCCACCTAAGTGATAGTGCAAGTGAAAGTGAAGCTAGTATGAATGATAGTTTGAGTACTTCTAGTGAGGCTTGAGATTGTAAATCTATGTATTCTAAGCTTAATAATGATGTAGATGATTATATGCAAAATTAGGATAGAATAAGGATTAATAACCTTGATTTTACACAACTTATTCTAAGATTATTTGTGTGTATCTTCATATAATTTACATCTAGTGTATAAAGGGATAAAATTCATGTATATATACTAATTTGGTGCTTATTCATGGTTTTAAATAGGTCTAGGTTGACCATAGGTGTCTTAGGAATTGAAAATATATCTGTTGGAGCTAAGAAAAAAAAGGGAAAAAGGATAATAACACCCAAATAGGAAAATAACATTATGGTGTTAATGTCTAGTTATGATGTTAGTATCCAAATGTTAGAAACTTAGGCACTAGGGTCATAAATTCATAAGAAAGGGATTGGGAAAATTTTTGAGATGTATAGGGATGTGTGTAACCCACACAAAAGATAAATAAATGTCTAAATATGCCCTAAAATAGGTTTAGGGATAAGCTAAGGATGGGTGATCTCAAGTAACACTATTGAAACTCAAGTGAAATTTTTATATAATTACATTTCCCCCCATTATTCTATAAATTCAATAAATTGAAATGACTAGGATAAAGGAAAATAAGCATAACTATACTTACATATGAGGAAAAGTTCATAAATTTAGATCTGAGTATGTGAAGCATGCTCCATTGTGTGTCTTGAAAATCAAATGTGTATATATCAATACTTACTTAAGAGATATCAAAATCAAATAAAAAATTGATTAAAGAGATATGCAAGAGGAAAGGAATGGATACACCTCTTTGGGTACATGAACTAATGCATAATCCTAGTGACACATTATATTTGTGCATGTAGATAGTGATTAATTGATGAATATCTTGAGTTTAGATGATGGTTTTCTTAATACCCATGTGTAGCTAGCTTAATAACTCAAGTTGACCTTGAATCCATAATTTTTACCCCTAATTATTGGATCATGACATATGAATATCTTGTATTGGACTGATGGCTTGTCTAACCCTCTTATGTAGGTGGCTCAATAACTCAAGTAGACTATGAATCCATTGTTTCCTACACGTGTAGTAGATACATATGTAACTAGATTATTAAATGTAATTAAATTTGTATGAATGTAGATGAAATTGTATGTAATTGATCTACATCTACTCAGGAACTCTTGAATGAAAATCAGCCTAGGGGTCTCTCAAGCACTTAAGTATGTAGCTCAATGAATACATGGTAATGTTAACTATTGTAAATGGAGTAAGGCATAAATATATTTCATATCTTATAACATGGTTTCTATTGTGTACAATATAGATAATGACATGGATTTTTTCATTCCATCTAATCAACTGGTGCATAAGTAAGCATACAAAAACAATATGTTATGAACATGCCCCCAAATATGATATCTAAGTATATGGATTATAGATTTATTTATAATAATCTCTATCTGAGTATATGAAACTAAAATGGGAGTGATTATGTTGTTCATGATGCCTCCAATATGAGAAAACTCATATGATTTTGTGAAAAACTTAGCAAAAACTAATAATCTATAATAGAATATATGCAAACCTAGATTGTAACTGTTGTGACTTTCTATAAAATATAGATTTTTATTTTTTGGGGCTACTATAAAATAGAACCTTACCTTGGATAGTATCACTATAGTGATAGTGTCCACTTTTGGTGTTAGTTTACAACTATGATTTTACTCTACCAAATTGACTCTAATCTCTGTCTAACTATTTTAAACTATGTCTTCTCTGAAACTATGAGATATATTTTATGCCTATATGTTGGAAAGTTTAATTTGAGTGCATTTAGATGGATTCATCTCTATGACAAAACTCTATGAATTATCCCTCTTTTGAGGGAAGTTTTTGACACTATGCAAGAATTTTCCTCAAAATTAAATGCTTTGTATGATATGTGTAAACCTAAGCATATATGATATCTATGTAATAAACAAATATTATGTGTACACATGACATTAGAATGTTATATAATATGAGCATAATTTTTTAATATATGATGTATGCTATATCTACTATTCATAGGGCTATCAAGATAGATATAATGATGTAAACATGTATATAAACATTAAATATGAGTAACAAAATGAGTGACCACCTAGGGGGATAGGGAATGATGTCCATCATGGCATCAAGGAATAAACAAAGATGCATGAGGTCCCACATGGCATCTAAAACTAGAGTGTGTAAGAAGAAATAGATAAATTTCATGGCTATGACACATACATGAAATCATACATAAAACACACATGAAGCACACAAAGTAGGCCAAGGGGAAAAAATATAAGGTACATGGGCACAAGTCACTAAATATGAGAAATACATAGATATAAAGACATGTTTACATGTCCACATACACATAGTTCAAACAAGTTTGGCTTAATGACATAGACTAACATGTTCAAATATCCACATATGCATATAGAAAGTAATGTTGGCTTAGAGGAACATGGAAGAGCATGTTCAAATGTTTACATACATAATAAATAAGGCACACATAAAGACATGGAAACATGTCCAAATCATACATATAATGAAAGGAAATGGCATACAGTCATAAAATAATGGAATATTCAAATGCCTTCCAATAGATATAAAATCATAGAGACATAATAAAGTCTAAGATAGTAAATCTAGAAATGAAAGTATGCATGAACATGTGGTACCAATCTATATAAGATAAAATATGAACATAAAATGAGTCTAGATTAGTAGTAGTCAACAAAAATATGAGTAGTGTAGGATGATCAGTATCAAGATATAATAATGCTAAATCTATGATATAGACTTTATAAAGATGTAACCTAGAAATCAAAATTATGTGTAGTTTTCCACCAAATGGGTGAATGTGTCAAATTAGTAACCTATGTATCTATGTATATTCCCCTAATGAGTAGATAGTAGTGAATCTATATCTATGTGGTGGACCTAGGTCCCATAAAAATTTGTAAACACTCAAAAATAACAAGTGAAGCATGTATGGGTGATAAAATTGACTACTCTAAAAAAGATAACATATGTAATACCTATCAAGTAAAAGAAATATAAACATGAAAATGCATATAATATATAATTTATATTTTTTGAATAAATATTTCTATGTTTTATAAATGTTGTAAATAAATGAGATAATGTACAAATGAAGTGCAATGTCTCTATATACCTAAGAGCACCTACATGGGATGTGGATAATAAAATGGTAGATATATTGGGAGGTCATCCATTTTTGGATATTGAATATTCCCAAACTCAAATAAATCATCATCATCATGATCATTATACCATGTTATTTTTATAAGTGTATCCTTACGCTTGGTATTATTTTGGATTATGTGCATTGAAATAGCATGTTGTTCTACTATGTAATAATCCTCCCATGCAATATTAGGGTAAACCACATTAGATCATGGGGTATCTATATGAAAAATATTATTCTCATATATGCCATCATGTAAAATGTGAATTGTGTTTCCCTCATGACCAAAAGTTAAACATCTATCTATGTAATCAACTATGGCATCCATTGCTTATAACCATGTGCTACCAAGGATAACCTGTATATGAGTGCCTATGATCATGATAAATAATGATGTGTTGGACACCTTTGGGCCATATGAAACTAGTAGTGTGATATGTACTAAGGAATATTATAAATGTATAACATGTTTTAGATCAATCTCTTAATGTCTTATGTTTATAATAATGCAACTATGCAAGTGTTGGGATATGAATCCTCATCTATAGAAACATGAGGGATGTATAGGTCTTGTATGAAAAATTATATAGTTAAGGGATAATTCCATAAGTATTTATGTTGATGAATATTATATTATGGTGTTTATATACTAGTGGAGGTGAGGGTTTTATAATATAAATAGTGCCTTGAGCCTTGAACTTATTCAACTTTTACTATAGTGTTGAGCATGCATTTGTATCATGTCCTCTAATTCTATATAAATGACAAAAGTCATCCTATTGTTATAATATTCTTATGGATATATGATAATTATGGGTAATGACATCAACCATATATCAACTAATATCTATAGAATATATTTTGGTATATCATGTGAAATGCCTACCTAAATTGGTATAACTGGGTCAATATCCATAGATGTAACCATATGTCCTAAGTGAATGAAGGAATCTACTTCTAACTAGAACTAAGTGGTTGGGCCTATAGTTGTAAAACTATGAACTAGTGGTGTTGCTTGTGTGAGAAAAGGCATGAGTGCATTAGAACCATCTCTATACTCTCTAGGTCCAACTAGTGTGAGGATCAATTCACATAAGTAATCATCAATGTCAATGGGTGTTGTATCATCCTCTATGGTGGCTTGGGAATCTATATCAAAGTTTCAAATATATACTTATTTTGAATTAAAAATTAATGGTATCTATTATATGATAATACCATCATCTACCATAAGAATGGATAATTGTATTATAGGAGGATCAAGAACAGGTGTAGGAATACTGGTGCTAGATTACCCAACCTCACATATATGCATCTACTCAATTAAAATATTCTGATGTGGGGAATATATAATAACATGAGGTATCCCATCTAAGTATGTACTCAAGGTGGTAGGCTCAGTGACTCTATAATATTTAAATGGTTGATTATATTTTGGACAAGTGTAGAAGTATCCATCATGTAAAAACTTGACACATCTATGCAAGTTAGAGGGTAAGACATATATATCATGTATCCAAGGTATCTTATGTAATAAGTCATTCTTAAAATTATTAGGCATTACCTAAAATTATGTAGGTAGGTTTTTAGCCTAATTTTAATATCCATTGTAATAAAACCCAATGCCTATCTAGGAATGTCATAAAATTTTCTAATGTTATTATATGTATTCTAAATAGATGCTATATTAACATAATGGGAGGTTGCATATTTAAAGTGCTAAACCACTATCCATTAGAACTAATTTAATAAGGGTCTAAGACTAATTTTGATATGTCTAAGGATGTGTTTGGCCCACATGAAAGTTGGATAAGTGTCTAAATATGTCCAAATAAATGTATAAGGATAATTTATATATGGTTGATCTCAATTAACACTCTTGGCACTTATGTGACATTTTTATATGATTATAGTAAGGTTAGTGCATATATAATCTGAATGTGTATTTATAATTTGGTGCATTTACATGGCATATGCACCAATAATGTGTCTCAAGTTGAATTATCTATCAAAATAAAATTCTAATCTAGAAATTTATAATGTTTGTCAAAAATCTAAAAAACTATCTCAAATATATGAAAATTTGTGCTAAAATTATAATATTTTATCTCAAACATATATCTTAATCAAGTAAACTATATTAAATTTTACCAATTGTTCCAACTATGTGTATGTGAAATAATGCCTCTATGACATTCCCCCACTGATTTGGCCCCCATTTTGAGGTAAGGTTTTTAGAATTACAAGTATTGAGAGGGGGGGGTGAATCAGTGGCCTTAAAACAAACATTCAATTTCACTTATCATTTATGAAGCATTCATTCAAACACATACATCAACCAATGTAAAAATAATCATCCACATAAGCATATAACATATGAACACAAGATATATTTGGAAAAAATAAAAGGGTATAAAACCCAATAAAACATATCTTGGACTATAATCATATAATCAATGAATCAATATTTAGTGAGGCACCAACCCCTCACTATTCAAGCACCAACTCAGCTAGTCCTTTAGCAAGCACCAAATTGAAGTGAGGCACCAAACCCATAGATAAATAAACACAAAATCAGACATTTAGAACTTTTGACCTATTTTGAACACCTTTTTCTCACTCAATTGATGATTATCACCTTATTTTTCTCTTCACAAGCTTCTATCTCTCTCAAATAGCCTACTAGGCCTCTTATCTCAACTAACCCTCTTCTTGACATATTTAGGTCATATGAAATTGCTCATAATATATATATATATATATATATATATATATATATATATATATATATATATATATATATATATATAATTTTTAATAAATTCATGAAATATTTAAGATATCTCTCTAATGGTCTCATAGCCCTCTACCTAGTTTCTAAAATTCTATTTCATTCATTCACTACCTCAATATTCTAACTAGTTAAATTAGGCCTATTCGACCTTCTTATTATACTTAAATCTTGATTTAATATACCTTTTTTGAAAAAAAAACCTATCCATAATTGTATTACCATTTTAATATATCAAAAAACACGTTTCAAAAATGAAACAACCATTACACAAGATGGTCACCACTCATAAGGACCAAAACCACCATTAGGCCTAATAGAGACCTAATGCAATTAGGCTTCTAAAAGCACATGTTTCACCTTGAATACATAGGAAAATATTTATAATGCATAAATGGATTACCAATTTCACACATTATTCAATTATACCCCTTATAATCTCATCTTAGGTTCTTTGAACCATAACATTAGGTCTACTCACAATTAGGCTTTCTCATTTCCAAAAAGTCTGATTTGAGTATCTAATGTATAAAATAAATTTTTCCACATAAAAATATTAAAAATAATATTTATATAACTTAAATTACCTTATGGTAATCACCATTTCCATTATAATTCACAAAATATGGAAAAAGACCTCAAATAGACTACTTCCATATGCTCACTTAAAACTGCAAATAGGCTTCGAAACCCAGTCACAAACTTTTGAATTTTACCAGATTCATAATAATTTATCATGAATAAAAATAAATAAAAATTAACTTATTAAAATTATATAAAAACTTAATATTCATTATATTCTTCAACTTTATGCATAATGACTCAGGAACACCATTTTCACTAACACACAGAAAACTGCCTGAATACCCCAAACCATAGTCATGGAAATAATGAATTATAAAACCTATAGATTCAATTTCATGATTTAAAATGGGTTTATATGATCCTAAAAAATCATAAAAATAAATTATAAAAAAAATATTATATTATCAAATAGCAATATTTGTCTTTTAAACCTATCTCATGTCTTCACCCTACACAAACCTCACTATGTTAGACATGTCATTTTAAGCACAAATTTATACTTATATATAACAATATAAAAATATTATGTAGAAATGGGATATGTTTAAAATATATTTAATAAAAACCTTATTCAATTTTATCCATCCCTAATCCATGGAAACAAATCCCTAATTTCATTCCCATTTCTACCTATTTTTCTCACTGTCTTCCTCACTAAGCTTTTTTAGTGATGGGCCAACTTACATGACTTATTTAGAATATTTTAAGTATATAAAATACTTAAAAACTTACATGGACACAATATACAAGTTTCGTACATCATCCTCCAATAATTTTCATGTTTTGACCTAGTCAAATCTACCTAATATATCAAAAATCTAAGAAATAAGGGGTTTCATGTAGCTTCCACTTACTCTTATAACAAACCAATAAAAATTGGAGGTATTTTGGAGAGTATTATACATAATAAATAATAAAAATAGGTCATATAATTCACTTTTATCCCATTTGAATCATAGTTCTAACATTGGGTTCAACTTAGGGTTCTAAGGCACTAAAAACTAGTTTCCACTCTTGGCAATTTTTCATAAAGGATTTCCCATAAAATCCAAAACGAAAGACAAAATTTGAGATAATAAAATTCCAAAACTTCGATGAACTTATTATGATCTCATGCAAAGGTTTCATGTGGAAAAAATCACAAGAAAATCCTTTTGAGGTCTACAACACCTCATTCTATGTACATAGAAAACCTAAAAACACACTTCAAGATTTATCCTTTAAACTTTGAATTTATATTTTTTAAACATAATTGAAACAAAATTTCACATATTTTAAAATGATCTCATGATATCTATCACCTTGGAAACTGAATTTGACCCCTCATTAGGCCACACTACGTCTCTTTGTACATTAGGCCTTGAAATGCTAGTCATGCTTAGACCTTGAACATATATTAAAACCACTACCACTAATATTAATACTTCATGATAATATTATAAAAAATAATACCATGATATTACACTTAAAATATTATTTTCACAATCCTTATACTTCTCACCTCATCATGCTACTAGTCCTATAACTTCTCACTAGGTCTCTTCATGTAAATGAATAAGCCATGAACTAGCATTGCCATATCCTTTGAAGGATTATCTACCTTAAGTACATTCTTAAATAGTGTAAAAAATATTATCACATGATCTACCACAAATTTTTATCCTTAATAAGTATTGATAGCATGTCATGGTACCTTATTTGGCCAGGTAGGGTCTAGGACTAGTCTGGATGTATGCCTATGCTTAAGACCTTACCCATGTCTTTCATAAGGCATACCATACTTCATATGCATTCTTGGGTATCCTTGAACATCCAATCATACCTTTGTGTACCCATTTTACTATAACACCATATTTATACACATGTTCATGATATGACAATGTTCCCTACGATTAGTGCTCAAAAGTATGCTTACCTTGTATCTTGATCTTGACCTTGACATTTCATCAACCTTAAAATAATTACTAGGTTGCCTTTAGATTGTATCTAAATAGAGAGATAATAGGTTACCTTTAAATTATCTCTTATCATAAGACTCCTTGTCACATATGACTTCAATATGTATGACATTGACTTTGACTTTGACATTAATGACATCTATCTTTCCCTTGACATCATTGATAACATTTATGACACAAAACCAATAATAGTAATATAACTTAACAATATCCCAATTTTTAATTTATTGAAAAAACTTAAACAAAGTTTATCATTCTCATCTCCCCAAGGTGGATCTCTTCAAATTGACCTTTCTTCCAAAATAGAACTTCTACCCTTTTGACATTAATGACAAAGGGTCATCTATTGACAACTATCTAATCCTTAGACCTAGAACAACACCCCTTTTCTATCCAAACAAAATCATCATCTCTCTCTTTATAAATAACTCAACATATATCAAGATCATAACCAACTAACTTGTAGACCAATCCATAACTCAAATTTCTTCATGACTGATACAGATATTCTTGGCAAACACACCTACTCTTGGAGCATGATTTGCTCCCATTATTTCCCTGAGGTATTTATAAATTATCATGAGTGTGAATTTTTTTAATCAAGTCATCATAAAAATTATTTATAACCCATATCTTAAAATCACACCTCAAATAGACTATTTACTAAACTTTGGATCTAAAACAAATAATACAAAGCTTCACCTAAGACTAAGAATCGTTCATGCTTCTACTCACTAGACGAGTGCCTCCATGAATCCTAATGAAATAACCTCTTCTCTAGGGTACTAAAACAACATAAACTCAAGAGATTCTTATATCTTCATGTCCTCACTATATTGAACTTTCTTCATGATCCTCTTAGGCTTGAATATCCTCTTTGGTTTGACCTCTTCAATCTCCATATGAATAAAATTCTAAATTGATCTACTTGTCTTGACTCAATCCAAAACCTAAGATGATAGCGAGAATTATTGGCATTCCTTTACATATGAACTATGATCCACCATGGAAAATAGTCCACTTGGACTTGCATAATTATTATCATTCACCCTACCTACCGTAGGTATCCATTCAATGTCTTGTATTTTTTCTTACACTTTAGGGGCCTCAATCTTCTTGTTTAGACTTGGTAATCCATGCTTACAAGATTTTAAAATATTAATAACCTTTTGAAACTTGAAACACATTTTTTTTTATGGAAACACAACATTACTCATACCTCTTGACTAATGATTCTACTCATAGCTCCATGAATATTCATTCTTGGAGGGTCTTCTACAATGCCTTGCTCTATGACCAAATTGGTTACATAAATAACAATGAGCATTGAAAGGATTGACATACCTTATATTATTAGGCTTCTTGATAGGATTAGTCTTGATTATACCAGCACCATCATTCCTTGATTGACCATTGACCCTTAAGGTCTGATTTTCCTTAATCACATTAGTGTTCTTCTTTTGGTCTCCATTGAAACCAAAACTATTTTTGTCATTAACAATCTCTTAAATACTCTGGATATTGTCTATATCATTGGTACTCTTTTTAAAATCTAAAAAATAATTTACCTTACTTGATACCTAGTCTAACTCATCTCTCAAGGAATCCACTTTAGTTACATAACTACCACATTCTTCTTCTTTAGCCTTTATGCTTTTAGTTACAATCTCAATTTGAGTCCCCACTTTTTTGACTATTTCTTCTTATTCATTTGAGTTTTTACTCAATCTCTCTTCAAATAAAATGATTTGATGCTCATAATATTTTATAAGAGACCTCATCACCTTATTAATTTTCTTCACCATCTTCAGTTCTTCTAGAGCATTCATCAACTCAGCCTCAACGTCCACCTCGTCTTCTTCTTCATTTGAATCACCAACAATACCTCCAAACCACATGGACTCTTCTTTATTTGAACAACTTGCTTTCTTAGCCATGAATATAACTTCATTAACATCAAGACCATCACCTTCATGGTCACTCTTAGAATCAATTTTCTCGCTCTCATCAGATGAGCTACAATCTTTCTTAGTGTAGAAGCTTTTTTTTTCTTGAAAGACTTCTTATTATCATCATTGTTTATAAAACTTTTCTCTCTTATTAGACCTATAAGACTTATTTTCATCATCATGACCTTCATAATGAACTTAATAATTCTCTTCATCATATTTTGTCTTATGTTTATGAGGGAATTTATTAACAAAGTGTCCAATTTCTCCACAATTAAAACACTTTAAGGGTAGCTTACCCTTGTATTTACCTAAACCATTTTTCAACTTTCTTACAAACATAACTATTAGCTCATCATTATCAATATCATAATCATAATTGTATTTGAATTTATTACCTTACATATTATTATCCTTTGAATTATTTTCTACCTTGAATTCAACCTCCTTATTTATATGTCTTCTTTCACTTGTCCTCATCTCATAAGCTGTTAGGGTGCCATGAAGTCCATTCATCTCTAGCTTGTCTAGATCTTGCATCTCTTCAACAAAAAATAATTTAGAATCAAACTTAAGAGTTATATACCTCAATAATTTTTTAAAAATATTATACTCTGTCAATTTTTCACCTAAGCCTCTTATGATGTTGACCACTTCATCAACCCTTAATAGGTAGGCTACAATGGTCTCATCTTTATTCATCCTTGGGCTTTCAAATTATCTTCTATGTGTTTATAATTTAGCCAATATGATCTTAGATTATCACTCATGGATATTATTCAACTTATCTCACATATCTTTGGTATGAATATAGTGCATCACCTTTACAATCTCTACCTTAGATAGGCCACAAATAATACCATTCATTACTTTTGAATTGTTGTCACTAGCCTTCTTACCTACTGAATCGATAGGGAGAATAAATGGTGTAGCATATCCATCCAAAAATAATTTTCAAACATCCTAACCTTGATAAATAAAATATTTTCTCATCATAACACTCCAAAAATAATAATTCGCTACGTTTAATAATGGAGACTTAGTTGAAGAGAAACCACTTTATGCTTGATTAGCCATCTTCATTTTTTTAAGATCTCCTTTAGGAAATTAGGCCTAATTCAAATGAACTGATCTAATAACAATTTTTGGAAGTAAAAATATTTATATTGGGGTGAATAATTGGCCTTAAAACAATCATTAAATTTCACTTATCATTCATGAAGCATTCATTCAAACACATACATCAACTAGTGTATAAACAAGCATCCGCATAAGCATATAACATATGAACACAAGAGATATGTGAGAAACAATCAAGGGGGATAAAACCCAATAAAATAAACCTTTTAATATATTATTATAATAAATTAATTAATATTTATTTGGGCACCAAACCCACAAGGAACACTAACCCCTCACTAGTCAAATGCCAACTCAACTAGTCCTTTAACAAGCACCAACTTGCAAGGAGGCACCATCCCCCTAGGTAACTCATAAAAAAATAAGCCACATAAAAAATCTAATCACCTTTGGACACATTTTTATCACTCAAATTATTAATATCACCTTTTTTTCTCTTCACACATCTTCTATCTCTCTCAAATAACATATTAGGCCTCTTTGCTCAACTAGACCTCTTATTGGTAGATTTAGGTCATATGACCTTTCTCATAATATATATAATCACTATTATAACTTCATGAAATATTAAAAATACATCTATTATTGTATTAAATCCATATAATTGGTTTTCAAACTTCTATTTCATTCATTCACTATCTTAATATTCTAACTAGTCAAATTAGGCCTATTAGACCTTCTTCTTATACTTGACTCTTGATTTAATATACTTTTTAGGAAAAAAAAATATCCATACTTTGATTACCATTTTAATATATAAAAAAACATGTTTCACAATTTAAACAACCATTACATAGTTGGGTCACCCATCATAAGTATCAAAACCACTGTTAGGCCTAATAGAGACCTAATGCAATTAAGCCTTCTCAAAGCACACATTTCACCTTAACCACATAGGAACATATTTAGACTAAATAAATGGATTAAAAATTTCACACGTGATTAAATTATACCAATTATAATCTCACCTTAGGTTCTCAACACCATTTATCTCATTTCACTCCTTGAACCATAACATTAGGCCTTCTCACTGCCAGAAAGTTTACTTTGAATATCTGAAGCATACACTCAAATTTTCCACATAAAAATTAAAAATTATATATGTAACATATATTAACTTATTTTAATCATAATTTCCATTATAATTAACCAAACATGAAAAAATACCTCAAAAAACCATTTCCATATGCTCTCTCAGAATTGCAAATAGGCTTCAAAACCCAATCAAGAACCTTTGACTTTTCCCACCTTCATAAGAATTTATCATGAATAAAAATAAATTAAAATTAACCTATGAGACTTATATGACAACATAATATTATTTATATTATTATAATATATGCATAATGACTTAGGAACATCATTAGCAGTAACACACATAAAAATGCTTGAATGCTCCAAAACACAATCATGGAAATAATGACATAGAAAACCTATGGATTAAATTTAATGATATTAAAAATATTTTATATTATATTAAAACATCATAATACTAAATTATATAAAATATATTATAGACTCAAATATAAATAATGGTCTTGTAGATCACTCTCATGTCTTCACCCTACACAGACCTCACTGTGTTATACATGTCACTTTAAGAGAAAATTTATGCTTAAATATAAGTATATAATAATATCATATCCAAATGGGATATGTGTTACATGTATTTAATAATTCAATTTTATCCATTCCTAATCCATGGCAACACATCCCTAATCACATTCCCATTTATGCCTATTTTTTTCACTATTTTCCTCACTAGGCATTTTTAGTGATAGGTCAACTTTCATGATCAGTTTAGCATATTTTAAGTTTTTAAAATACTTATAAATTTAAATTGAAATAAAATAAAAGTTTCACACATCATCCTTCAACCATTTTCATGATTTGACCTATTTAACTCTACCTGTTATATAAAAAATCTAAGAAATAAAGGTTTTCATATAACTTCCACTCACTCTTCTGATAGACCAATGCCAAATGGAGGTACCTAAGAGATTAATATACATTATAAAATCATAAAAATATGTCATAAAATTAATTCTAAACCTTTTAAATCATATCTCTAACATTGGGTTGAACTTAGGGTTTTAAGACACTAAAAACTAGTTTACACTCTTAACAATCATTCATAAAAGATTTCCCCTCAACTCCAAAACCAATGATAAGAAATTTGAGATAGGACCATTCCAAAAATTACATTAAATTATTATGATCTCAATAAAAATTTTCACATGCTAACAATCATAATAAAATCCTTCTCAAACTGGCAACATCTCATTCAATGCACATAGAAAACCTTAAAACCACACTTCATGGTTTCTCCTTCAAAATTTGACCTAAAATTTGTTCAAAATAATTCAAAAAATATTTCAAACCTATTAAAGTTATTTAATGATATTTTTCACATTATAAAATAAACTTGACCCCTCATTAGGCCACACTAAGTCTCTTTACACATTAAGCCTTTAATTTCCAGTCACACTTAGACCTTAAACATATCTTAAAACCACTTAAAATACTCTAAATACTTAATGAAAATGTCATATAAACTCATATCATGATCATAGAGTACCAATCTTATTTTCACAAGCCTCAGACTACTCATCTCATCATGTTACCAAGTCTATACTTTCTCACTAGGTCTCTTTATGCAAATGAATAAGCCATGAAATTTCCTTGAAATATCCTCTAAAGGATTATCTACCTTAAACACATGTTTATATGGTGTAAAATATATTATTACATTATCTACAATTTTTTTTAATCGTTCATAAGTATTTATAACATTTTATGGTACCTTATTAGGTTAGGTAAGGTCTAGGACTAGTCTAGATGTATTCTTAGGCTTAAGAACATACCCCTATCTTTACTGAGTGTTCCCATACTTCATATGAATGTTTTTGAATCCTTGAAAATAAAATCATACCTATTTGTATCCATATTACTAGACCACCATATCCATACACATGCTCATGATATGACAATGCTCCTTAAGATTAGTACTCAAAAGTATGCTTACCTTGTATCTTGATCTTGACCTTGACATGTCATCAACCTCAAAATAATTACTAGGTTTTATTTAGATTCTCTCTCAAAATTCTCTCTTGTCATAAGACTCCTTATCACATGCCACTTCACTATGTATGATACCAACTTTGAATTTGACATTAATGACATCCATCTTGACCTTGACATCAATGATAACATTTATGCCACAACACCAAAAATATGAACATACCTCAATAAGGGGGAATTTAAAATGGAAATCACTTTATCTAAAATGGATTATATATATATATATATATATATATATATATAATGTTATAATAAGCATATAATGGTATCATGTCTAAGTATATGTATTAATGAAGCTTAAAGTATCTAAACATAATAGTCCATAAGCTGCATGACATGGATAATGGAAATGCTATAATTAACAATAATAATATCAAAAAATAGTCAATCACACAAAATATCACTCAATATCATGAAAAATTGGTCTAAAGAGACCACAAATAAGGGGCATGTTTAAATTCTACACACTCAAATAGGATGACATGCTCAAATGTCCACACACTAAAGAAATAATTAATATGTAGGGAAATGTGTATAAAAAACAAATAAAATATTAAAATTTTCTACAATCATGACAAGGTATTAAAAAATAAATACACTTGAGTAATCCATATGAAAATATGAATAAGTTAAATATATGAGGAACTAGCATAACATATCATACTAGTCCCTACATACATGTGTTAGTAAAATATCTTATATCATATCATATATAGAACATTGTGTCAGATATAAGAATGAGTATAGACATGTGGAAAAATTATTAGATAAGCTCAATATGATATCATGAAATAATTCATGTATTAATCATGATAAATGTAACCAGATGCCCCCCATATGGTGGGTCACATGGGTAGAGGAAAGGTCCAATATTTACATGCTCATGTATCATGGATCTTGTATGAAATGGGAAATTCATCATGTCCATAAATAAATCCTATATTGGATGAGATAGAGCACACCTACACTTCTGATTAGGGAGCATACAATTGTTAAGTGGGATAATGACCAAAGTGAAGATTTGTTAGACCTGATTAGGGGATCACTTGTCATAAAACACCATGTGAGGTAGGGTTTCAAATCTTAAAGTATAACACAATCACACAAAAACCCTAAAAGACTCCTATGATTTAATATTTCACTAATCTAATAATAATAAAATTAAATCTAATCTAATGCACACCAAAGCTTGTGGCATAAAGTGGGGGTTAGAAATAAAACAAATAAACAACTAAACTAAACATGTATTAGACCACATATACTCATGTTAATGTATATGAAATCCTACTACATGAAAGATAAGAATAAAAATACACTATCTATTTATTCTTATAAAGAAGGAATACATTTAGGAATACTTACCTTTGAAGATGAACCATCGAGCCTCAATCTCACCCTTGGCCAAGGCGCTTTGTAAAACATTGTCATGGTATGTAAGGATAACTAATATAAATCAGCTCTAAGATATACAACCTATGCAATCATCGAAAATACTTATCCATAAGATGATATCAAAGCTCCAAAGAAAGTATTAAATCCTAAAGTTATATTTCCCAAGTAGAATGGTCGCGAGGCAGATGTTCATTTGAACTTATTTGATTAATTATTCACTCTTATTAAATTGTGGTAAATGACCTTATATATATAATATTATCTTACCCTAAAATCATTCAGACACATCAAGTATGGTTAATCAACCTGATCCACCTAGCACATTTTCAAGTCTAACTCACTAGGTTTGTGTTAGGCCGGCCGAGAGGCCAACAAACCAAAAGAGAGAAAAAGTCCCTAAACTGTGCTAGGTTGACCCATTCGACCTAGCACAACTGATAGGCCAAAAGGGTACTAATGTAATAAATAAAGGATAAAACATAGCAAGTGATAGTAATAGGTAGAACTAAGAAGAACAAGCTTGTGTTCAATGGTTTAAGGAGTCTAGTGTGTGGATGGCAAGTGGAAAAAAGAACAATAATCTTATGAAGCACCGATGGTCTGGCCACCCCTTTCCTAGTACAACCCCTTAAGGCATGTATTTAGAGAGATTGAGACTCGATAGGTTCTTAAAAGATATAAAATGTTAGTAATCAATAAAATTTTGAAACTATTATGTGTATACATATGCCCCAGCCAAAGCACATCACATGCCACATAAGTGCAACATAGGATGGTGCTTCGAAAGAGAAAATGATAACACACAATGCTAATGCTAAGTATGGTGTAGTAAGTAGAAAAAAAAGATAAATGAAATAAATATCTTGAAAACCACATACCTTTAACTTACCTTAGTGATGTAGATAAATAAGTAGACTTTAATAAATGGTGTCTAATATAGAGTACATTAGGCGAACCCATAGAAGTTAGTTAAAAAAATAGCAAAAAAATGAATTTTTTAGAAGATACACATATGATAGTGGAAAATAATCTCTACATAATCATGATTCTAATGCATTTTATAGTTTGCAAAATGGTTAAGCAAAAACAAAGATAGAGACAAAACAAATAATCTACCTATGAAAGAATTGAGTTCCTAAAAAGTGGTTTTAAATAGGGAAAAATAGAATTCATTTGGAATTTTAAATTATGAAAAAGAGAAAAGAGAGATCTAAGACCAAACAAGGATAGGATGATGAGGGAATGACATGATATATAAGGACACCTAGAGGTGATGACAAGTACACTATAATTATGCAACTACGAATCTCAAACCAATTTCTAAAATTTGTATTGAATTAAGTGATTTTTGATAGAATTTGATTTTAAACATGTATATATGTCAAAATTGAGAAAAATTAGATTCTAACAGTAGAAAATAGGAAGATGTGAAATAAATTTGAAGGGTTTAGGAAGAAAGTGAGTAAAATGCACATTTTGGGAAAAATGTACTAGCTCAGCACACATAATGTACTAGGTGACTAGGTCAGCCTAGTAGAATGAAACAAGATAGAATCCATATAGTCTACTCTATAGGTATGGGTTGACCTAGTATAGTTTATAGGCTGAAAATCTAGAATGGAGTAACTAGTCCGTAAGGGACATAATGAAAACTTAGTACCAGAGACAGAAAGATAAGAGGATTGACTTAGAATTTGAATTCAACTATGACAAAAATAGGGAAATTTTGGTCAAACTAGGTTGACCCAAAATAGCATAGAAAAGCATTTAAAAGATGAAAGAGGGCTAGGATCACCTAAAATGATGAAAAGAGGGAAAAAGGGACCAAGTAAGCTATAAATAGGAAATAATGAATAAAATGAATAAGGTAATAGTAATTAGGCTTGTTTTTAATTAAAAAAATGATGTGTAAATAATGTATTGTGATTATACATGACATGGAGGAACTAATACATCCTTTGTTGTTTTTTGATTGAAGAGATGATTGAGATTAAAGAGATTGGTGGATGTGTGTTAGTTAACACATTTGTTAGATAGATTGTCAAATGGAGATCGAGTTAGATTAACAGTTGTGGCTCTAGGAGGTGTATCTGATATGTGTAGGATCCCCCTCACTACTAACTTGTTAGTCATGTTCTTGGGATGGTGTGAACAATTGACTAAAACCTCTAGGTGTGAGGTGTATGGGAATGTGATAGAGGTGGTTATCACACTATATAATGTCCATGCCATCCTTGAGCTATCCATAGCAGGAGCACTAGTGACCACAAGGGTACTATATAGCTTAGAAGAGAAGAGAGCCTTATCCATGTGGGCTATAGGATCAGAGATGATATTAAGAGGATGGATAGTCAGTATCAATGATGTGTATATATCATAGATTATAAACCTACAAAAGGTAATGATAGGCCTTATGACATAACATGTACTCTATCACAAGTTAGATGACAAGGTACCACTATTCATGGTATCCTTGAGTAGGATGATGTTGGAGGAAGGAATATTATAATATCTAGGTTCTATCATCTAGGTCTAGCTTCTACATGATGTGTTCAAGATATTAGTGAAAGGTCATAATACCATGGGACTAATCATACTACTAATAGCATGGATATATGATAGATTTCCCATGTATCAATTGGTTAGGTTTCCCCATGTGGTCAATTATGGCTTACCTTGAGTATAGAGATGGAAGGACCAAGTAGCATGGACCATGCCCCACATGTCATCACTATAGTTGGTGAGATGTGTAAACATCATGTGGTAGCCATATGGGCACATAATAGCTACATGGGTGAGCTAACACATATTTTTTATAGTACTAGAGAGGAGAGAGGTGGTCAAAAATTATATGTGGTGAAAAGATCCACATTTGGTGGCATAGGTGCCAGGATAGATGGGCCTACCTCATTTAATGACACCAATATTGATGCTCAACTAGTGGGCTTGGAATATGAGGGAGATATGAGGGAAGAGGGGACTCAGACCACTAATAGTGAGGCTAACATTGAGGCCACATCAAGATTGACCATGGACTAGTCAATCATGATGAGTGTCATAGGAGGTAAAGAAGGCAAATATACTAAATGTACCACTACCATCCCTATAGTGAGATGAGTATTGAATACTAAGGACATGATGAAGATGAAAATATGAGAGAGTAGAGACTATAGACATCCAAAATGAATATATGAGTTAGAGGAGATGATAGAGAGACCTTTTAGATGAAGGCTAAGATGGAAATGAGCCATGACAAATAGGTTCGAGCTGAGGAGGTGACCTACCAAGGATGTACTAGGAGGCCACACAGATAGGGAGACTATGTTAGGTGATCATGCAGATGATGATATCATGGGATTTGAGACACATATAGGTATGAATATGGTTGAATTATTTCTTAATTTTTTATTTAGTAGTAAATAGATATAGATATATATTATGAGATATGAAAATGATCTAATATCCATCTAATGTGATTTTTTAGGCATAATTAAGGATGAAGAGGAGAGATGGAGGTCCTTGGTGAGGGGATCACTCGATGACATCTTAGATAAGACTCTAAAACCATATGAACCCATGACATTAGAGGATCTAAGTGTACCATCTGCCCCTACTCAGGCAAGTTGGTTCAGATTAGCTAGTGAGGCAACAAGGCAAATACACATGTAGAGAGGGAGGATGTAACCATCAGTAGAGATGGGTGTAGGTGATAGATATGCTTGGAAGGCCTTAGAAAATGAGATAGTTTTGTATCTAGATATAGTTACATAGATGATTTTGTCATATGCAATGATGAAAACTCAACTAACATAAGCACATATAGTGAATTAGGAAGAGTTTATAAAGGCATAGGTGTAGATAACATACCTATAGGGATAGGTAGAGGGATTGAGATCTCAGACTACCTCATTAAAACATACCATTTAGAATAGTCAAACCAAGGCCTTAGTAAGCAATGTTTCTAGGCTACAAGATAGACAGGATGGAGCCAAGCCCTAGTGTTGAGGCTTTGTATATGGTTGTATCAAACTCATGGTATATATATGATGTATAATTTTGGCTTATTGGTATTTTTTGTGTATGTTTTATTTATGATGGTTGTATTTATGGATTCATTTGGACATATTTATTTCTAGAATATGTATTTAGCTTTGTTTTATATGATATAGGAAATATATGTGGTGTGGTTTCTTTTCTAGCATTATGGAGTACACATACAAAGTTAAAAATAAACATGTGAAAAAATACTTTGAAAAATATAATCAATCAAAGAAATGTACTGCACACTACTTCAAGCTATAAAATGTGTAATAACAAAAATTGAATGAGTATAAAGATCCAAGAAAATGGCAATCAAGATGGTAAAAGGGGATTTGTTTTTAAACCAATGTAAAAGATTTTTGCACCAAATTAAAACAAGTAAAATTATACTAACTATCACATTCAGAAGTATGAAAAATAATGTAATAAAATGGAAGGTATGCAAAAGGGCATAAATGGTAATAAAAACAAATCAAAATTAGGTCAATCAATTATACTATATCATGATGGGAAGTACAAAAGAAAAACAAAATTTGCAAAAAATTGGTCTTAAATTTATCTTACTAATTCAAGTTGGGAAGTATGAGAAATTGAAGAAATGGTTGTAATCTTACATACACTTATAAAATAAGAAAATAAAAGGCAAAAGAAAAAAGAAGTAAGTATAAAACATACCAATTCAAGCTAGGAAGCATGTCAATGATGTGTAACCTCATAATCAATAGAATCTTATCTCATATTTGACACATGTAATTTTGGATGGTGACTTGATTATTAAAAAAAAATTGTGAGGAGGGTCGGGTGCTATCCACAGTCTTACACTATAACTCATAAAATAAAAACCTAGGGGGTACCAAATAAATATTGGTAAGCAAAGTTATAAGTAATGGTAAATTAAAGATGTGGGTAATAGGATGGAAAAGATGGTAATTTTTTAGGGATGTCAAGTCCTATCTATGGTCTTATAAAAAAAATCATAAATGATATCCCATGGGGAGTGTTTAGTAAGAAAAATAATAGTTCCCAAGAGGAAATATGAAGGAAAAGGAATGAATAAGGGAGTGTAAAAATCAAGATTTAGGCATATTATGATAAAAAATTAGGATGCAAGAGGCATAATAAGGACATGAAGAGACACTAAGTGACTAATGGCCATCTATGTACAAAGGAAACTCGCTTTCTATAGACACAAAGATTTGTAGAAAAATAGGTGTGATACTAGGATCAACTCATGATGGTAGATTGGTATAAGGAAAATTAAAATAGACCCACCTTCCCACAATGTGTTCCATACTCCTTAAGACCCCTTAAAAAACCTTTTATCTACTATAAATATTGGGTACTTGCATGATAAATTAGGTAACAATAAAATATTTTTTTATTCTCCTCTTCTAATATTTTGTCCTACCACACCCCAAAGGACCTTGACTCTACCATGAGGCCAATTTTGGAGTTTGAGCTTCAAATAGAATAATTATATTTGATTTTAATCACATATTTTAGTGTGATTATAATTTTAAGAATATGATGTAGAGAATATACCAAATCCTTCACTCATTACCTTATTCAACTCACTATATCTTGACAATGACTTTTAAACTCAGTCTGCATGAAATGATTTTAGGATAACTTAGTTTATTTTATGCTCTATCAAATCCTTTGACCTTGTTCAATATGGTATGATTTATACTATGTTCCCTTCTATTATCTCTATCAACACTCCACTAACAACCTCTAACTCTCAATTCATTCCTTTACAAACTTTGTATACACTTGTTATTAGCCTTGTTCAAAGGTTATCATCCTCCAAGAGATTAAAAATCACTTAATGCTTTGATGGTTTCCAATTGTTTTATTATTTTTTATTAAGATATATATTACCTCTCTTATCATTCATCAACTTTCCAATATCTCCCTTGACAGCTCTGCCCTTTTCAATCTCAGTCCTTGTAGCCCTATTTAGGGACATTCTTGTTATATATAGAATTATACCTTATAATTTGAAATATGACACTTATTATAGATACTCTTTTCCAATATTGATCTATTCCCAAAGTTTCAAAACTTAATTCTTCCCTTAAGAGCCTTTCTTTAGCATATTTTGCTTATTGTTACCTTAATTAGGTCTCTTAGGGATTTTGTAGACCTTATCTACAAAAAGTTGGTTTAAAACCATAAAAAAAAGTATGGATAAAATTTAAAACCATGAAAATCCTCTTTTAAATAATAAAATATATCTCCAAAAATAAAATTGGAGGGCTTTTACTAGTTGGAATCAAAGATATGGTCTAAACCCTAATGTATGGTTTCTCATTCACTATCTTAGCTTAAGGGCTATCTAAATTCATTTTCTCACTTTTTATTTAGTTTAAAGACCCAAATTTTCTTTGTGAGTTCTATATATACCCTCTCTACACACTCCAATAAATGTATTCACGTTTCCAACTTACTATTAGAGGTTTTCAATAAATTTAGCACTTGATTGTATAAGCATTCACTCACAAGTTATAGAGCATAACTCTATTAATTGAATATAAAAATATTCCATATTAGTAAACCATTTAAATATTTTAAAACAATTTATATATTACCTAAACCTTATAAATATATTGAAATACAATTTTTCTAACCATTCTTTGCATGAGAGTATACACAGTCTACCTGATAAAGTTCAATACAAGGAATAGGGTTTTGTAAAACACCTGACTATACCTTATAAATTATTCTTCACCATTTATTGATACTTAAAAACTCAAAAAATAATAAGAGACTCTATATACATATATAAACAATGTTTAACATAACTTTATGCATTGCATCACAACTCACAATCTAATAGAACAAGACTATTACATGAGACAAAGTTTGCCTTATAAAAGCCTATGAATAAATGGTTTCTTAATTGTATATGAATATTTTCATCCTCAAATAATATTAATTCAACCTTTAGATACTCTGGGTATAGTCTACCAATCCTCATTATTAAATATCATTATAAGCTCAACCTACAAACAAAGTCACTCATAAAACATAGGGGTTTAATGTATATATATGTATGAAAACCAATGAGTCATTTATCATTACTTAAAAAATTTACCTCAAAAAACATTCACAACTCATTTAATAACTTTTATATCAATTATAAAATTTCATTTTATCAACTTATCATGCCAAATATACCCTATAACACAAATATCTAATACAAGAACATGGTCAGTACCTTGTGACAATTTTCAACAAGGGTTATTTATAGTGTTATCTCTTTGAGGTTCATTTTAAAACTAACCTAAAGTAACATTAAAACAAATTTGGATAAAATTTCCAATCTCTTCTTTTTATCAATCAACATATACAATTTGAAACAAAAATAAAGACGTCTAAACAGGGGTTTGTGTGAATTCTTTATTTAGTAGATATTTCAAACTACTACAACTACCTTCATACAAATCTTATCCATTCTCCATCCATATATTATGGATGGAATGTAATATACAAAAATAAAAAAATGACTTTAACTCCCTATAAAGGTGTAAAACTACTTCTTTCCACCTTTTTCTACATAGAGGTTATTTTGATACATGATATTATGTTTTGATTTTCACAATATGACCCCTCCAAGACTATGACATTGTAATTATGTCATACATGAATATAATAAAATCTCCAAAAACTTTTTATAAATTTTTCCATCTTCATTAATGAATAAAATAGTCCTTATACAAGCTTACAATTCAAATTTTCTCAAAGAATATTTTGGTAAGAAATCAAGAATTCAAACTTCTTGCAACTTTAGACAACCAAGACTCCACAAACAGACCACTTATAACCTATAACACCTATAGGAAATTTAATTATACTACTTAAGACAAAATTGGATTAAACTTGGGGTCATCATGGGATGCCCCTACATAATACTACCAAGCTAGAAGAATCTTTACTATAGGTGTTGAATGTTGTACTTGGTATATGCTACTGTTGGAATGCAATGGACCTCATCATAGAAGTTATTAGCCCCCAATTGCTTCTAATAAATAATAAAATGTTCTTGGGCCTCACATTTAGGCTTTTTATACTTCACCTTCTCAATCAACATACCTGCACATAAAATAGTAATGTTAAACAAATCATAATCATTGCTATCTTCTTCTTACTTTGCATATCCATGCCACTCTTCCTCTCCAAACTGATTCACCATCTCATTAACTCTATATTAATCCAATTTTTAAAGTGTTTTATCTTCCTCCTTCACCCATGCTTCCTTTACTATCCATTCCACTTCATGCAAAACTTGTGCTTTCCCTTTGCATACCTCATTTTATTGATTTAGCACTTTTACATGGTCACCTTGTGCATGGTCATGTTGTATATTACCTATCTCATCAACATCCTTTTTTTGTTCAAGACTCTTTTGCAAAATTTTATGTTCATTTACCACCACTTCTTGGGTTGCTTGTTCTTTAACTACACCTTCATCATAAAAAAATATATTAGAAACAATATTTGAAGCCCTCATGGCTTCCTCATGGGCTACCTTATCAAAAATTTCAACCTCCTTCCTCTTCACTTGTTGGGTGTTCATCCCAAACCAATATTCATCTATTTTGGCTGAAATCACTTCCAATATTATATTATCCTCTTTCACATATGCTTGGTTTCCCTCTTTGTCTTAACTATCCTCTTGTTTAATCACTCTCTTAGGTGTTGTTCCTTCTTTTATTAGACAATTTTTTACTCCCATCTTACACTCTTGTGATATCTCTCTCATATTAACCAACTCAACACAATTTACCTTATATTATTCCTTATGTGGTTTGACCAAATCCAAGATCTCCATAGTTTTATTCCAACATTGCCTTCTCAACATCATCATGATTCTCTCATATCTCCTATCTTCTTTACCCTTTAATAGGATAAGTGTATATGAATATCTATCCTACCTAATGGTATAGGTGTTTGCTTGACCATCATGTATGGCATGATTATCAAACTACCATGGCCTCCCTAGCAACAAATGACACACATCTATAGGCAAAATATCACATAAGACTTGATCTTTATACCTCTTTATCTAAAACTCAACCTAGATTTTCTCACTTACCAGTATATGATGACCTTTATAAACCCTTTTAAGTCTATATGGACTATATGTGGCATTTTATTCAACCTCAACTTCTGCACCATATCTAAAAAAATAATATTGTTAGTGCTACCACCATATATAGCCAAATTACATACCTTACCATGGGCCTTCCATCTACTCTTGAATATACTTCTCCTTTGGGTAGGTTCATTGACATACTTATGATACAATAGTACTCTCCTCATGAGAAATTACTCATTCCTCTCTTGTCTTCTATCATAATTCTCTTCTCTCTACTATTTCCTACTACTACTTACATTTCTTGGACACTTTACTACATGTGTGCTTTTCATTGGTAATTCTAACATTTCCCCTAAAGTCTATGTCTTGGTCCTTATCTCATTGGAACTTAATCTCTCCTCAATTTGTGACCTATAAATTATCTAATCTCTCTTGCAGGGTGATGTCTAATGCCTGCTTGACCTGTTACATGCACTTGTGGTCTTTCTTATACCACTTCTCTATCTTATCTCTCTTTCATCCTTGCTTGCAAAGGTGCTACCTCACCTTGTTTCCTATCATTTAATTTTATTTATTATATTAATTATCTCATTTTTAGAGTGTCATTAATATCCTCCATTCTCATCACTAATGGAACCATCAACTGGGTCACTACCCTGACCAAATCATCCTCTTCTATGCCAACTCTCTCCATGGAACACTGCACCTAGTTACATATCCTATATTTCACTTAAAAATACATTGTAAAATATTAACAATAAAAAATAATATTTACCTTGATTTGATAAAAAAATTATGTAGAGAAAATACCAAATCCTTCACTCAATACCTTATTTAACTCACTATATCTTGACAATGACTTCTAAACTCAGTCTACATGCAATGATTCTAAGATCACTTATTTTTTTTATGATCTATTAATGCTTTTGATATTATTAAATATAGTATAATTGATATTATATTATCTTTATCAACACTCCACTAACAACCTCTAACTCTTAATTCATTCCTTTACAAACTTTGCATACACTTGTTATTAGCCTTGTTCAAAGGTTATCATCCTCTACAAGATTGAAACTCACTTAATGACCTAACGGTTTATAATTATTTTATTATTTTTTATTAGGATATATCTTACCTATCTAATCATTCATCAACTCTCCAACATCTCACAAATTCTCCTTAATAACTCTACCCTTTTTAATCCCAGTCCTTATAGCCCTATTTAGGGACATTCTTGCTATGTATGAAATTTTACATTATATAATTTGAAATATGACACTTTTTATAGATTCAATTTTCCACACTTGATATATACCTAAATTTTAAAAACTTAATTCTTCCCTTAAGCCTCTTTCCTTAGCTTATTTTGCTCAATGTTACCTTAATTAGGTCTCTTAGAGATTTTATAGACCATATCTATAGACATTTGTTTTAAAACCATAAAAAATGATATGGATAAGATTTGAAACCATGAAAATACTCTTTTAAAAAATAAATTATATCTCCACACAAAATTTTGAGGGATTTTACTAGTTGGAATCAAAGATATGGGCTAAACCCTAATGTAGGGTTTCTCATTCACTATCTCAGCCTAAGGGATATCTAAATTCATTTTATCATTTTTTATTGAGTTTAAAGACCATAAATTTATATGTGAGGCCTCTCTATACCATATCTAAACACTCTACTCAATGGATTCATGTTTCCAACTCACTATTAGAGGTTTTCAAGAAACTTAACACTTGACTGTATAAGCATTCACTCACAGGTTACATGGTAGAAATATGTTAGTTGAATATAACAATATTACATATTATGAAACCATGTAAATAGTTTACCTAAACCTTCTAAGTCTCTTACAATACTATTTTACTAACCATTTTTGACATGAAAGTATACACAGTCTACCATGATAAATTTCAATACAGGGAACATGGTTTTGTAGATTACATTTCTATACCTCTAAAGTCTTCTTCACTATTTATTGATACTTAAAAAATCCAAAAACAAAAATAGATTCTATATACATTTATAAACAATTTTCAACATCACTTTATGCATTGCATCACAACTCACAATCAAATAGAACAAGATTGCTATAGGAGACAAAGTCTGCCTTATAAAATCCTATGAAAAAATGGTTTCTTGATTTTATATGAATATTTTCACCCTCAAATAATATTAATTAAACATTAATATACACTTGTTATGGTCTACCAATCCTCATTATTAACTATCATGATAAGTTTAGCCTACAAACAAAGTCACTCATATAACACATTGGTTTAGTGTATACAAATGTATGAACTCTAATGAGTATTTTATCATTCCTTATAACTGCCACCTCAAAACACATTCAAAAATCCTTTTATAAATTTTCTTTCAATTATAAAATGTCATTTTATCAATTTATCATGCTAAATATATCTTGTAACAAAAATATCTAATATAGGAATAGGGGTCAATACCTTGTGACAACATTCAATAAGGGTTCTTTCTAGTCTTATCTCTTTAGGGTTCCTATTAAAACTACCCTAAATTAACCTTCAAACACATTTGGATACAATTTATAATCTATTCCTTTTATCAATCAACATATTCAATTCGAAACAAAAATAAAGACCTGTAAAAAAGGGTTTGTGTGAATTCTTTATTCAGTATAGATTTTAAACCACTAAAACTATCTTCATACAAATGTTGTCTATTCTCTATCGATATACTATGAATGGAATGTAATATAAAAAAAACATACTTTTAACTCCCTAACAAGGTGTGTAACTACTTCTTGCCACTTTTTTCTACATAGAGTTTATTTTGATACATGATATTATGTTTTTATCTTCACAATATGACCCCTCCAAGACTATGGCATTAGAATTATGTCATATATGAACATAAAATAATATCCAAAACCTTTTGATACATATTTACATATTAATTAATACATAAAATAGTCCTTATACAAGCTTACAAGTTCAAATTTGCTCAAAGAGGTTTTGGCAAGAAATCAAGAATTCAATTTTCTTGCAAATTTAGACAACCTTGACTCCAAGAATGGACCACTTATGACATATAAAACATATATGACATATAATTATACTAATTAAGATAAAAATGGATTAAAATTGGGGTCATCATGGGATGCCCCTACATCATACTACCAAGCTGGAGGAATCTTTACCAAAGGTGTTGAATACTGTACTTAGCATATGATGTTGATGGAATGCAATGGACCTCCCCATAGAATTTATTGGACTCTACTTGATTATAATAAGATTAACATGCTCTTGGGACCCACATATATTTCATTTATACTTCACCTTCTCAATTAACATACCTACACATAAAGCAACAATGTTAAACAAATGATAGTTATTTCCATCTTCTTCTTGATTTGAATATGCATACCCTTCTTCCTCTTAAAAATTATTCACCATCTCCTTAACTCCATATTCAACCACTGATACAATTATGATATCTTATTCCTTCACCCATGTTTCTTGTACTATCCATTCCACTTCATTCATAACTTGTGCTTGCCCTTTGTATACCTCATTTTCCTATTTTATCACTTCTACATGGTCACCTTGTGTATGGGCCTATTATATATTACGCATCTCATCAACATACTCTTCTTGTTCAATAATTTATTGAAAAAAATTGTGTTCATTTACCACCACTTATTAGGTTAATTGTTCTTTATCTACACCTTCATCACTAAACAAGATATTAGAAACAATATTTGAAGATTTCATGGCTTCCTCATGGGCTACCTTCTCATACATTTCAACCTCCTTCCTCTTCACTTTTTGGGTGTTCATTCCAAACCACTTTTCATCTATCTTGACTAAAATATCTTACATTATTCTTCTATCATCTTTCACATATGCTTGGCTTCCCTCTTTGTCTTGACTATCCTCTTGTTTAATCACTCTCTTAGGTATTGTACCTTCTTATTTTAGACAATTATTTGCTTCCATCTTACACTCTTATACTATCTCACTCATATAAACCAAGTCAACACAATTTACCTTATTTTTTTCCTTGGGTTCTTTGACCAAATCCAAGATCTCCATAGCTCTATTCTAACATTGCCTTGTCAACATCATCATGATTCTCTCATCTCTTTTATCTTCTTCACCCTCCAATGGGATAAGTGTATATGACTATCTATCCTGCCTAATGGTATAGATGTTGGATTTACCATCATGTATGTCATTCTTATCAAACTACTATGGCCTCCATAGCAACAAATGACACACATCTATATGCAAAATATCACATAAGACTTGATCTTTATACCTCCCTATCTAAAACTTAACCCAAATTTTATCACTTACCAATATTTGATGACCATTATAAACCCATGAAACTCTATATGTATCTATATGTGGCATTATCTTCAACCTTAACTTCTACACCATCTCCAAAGAAATAATATTATTAATGCTACCACCATCTATAGCCAAATTGCATACCTTACCATGGGCCTTGCATTTGCTCTTGAATAGACTTCTCCTTTGGGTAGGTTCCTTGCCTTAATTCTAATATAATATTACTATCCTCATGAGAAATGACTCATTCCTCTCTTGTCTTCTATCCTCATTCTCCTCTTTTTGCTATTACATACTACTTCTTACATTTCTTGGACACTCTACTACCCTGTATCCTTTTATTTGTAATTCCAACATTACTCCTAAAATCTGTGTCTTGGTCCTTGTCTCATTGGACATTCATCTCTCCTCAATATATGACCTATAAATGGTCTAATCTCTCTTTAATGGTGATGTCACATGCCTTCTTGAGCAACTTCATGCACTTGTGGTCTTTCTTGTAACACTTCTCTATCTTGCCTCCTTGATTGAAAAGGTATTGCCTCACCTTACTACCTATCATTTCCTTTTATTTATTATCTTTTTTATTTCTTTCTAAGAGTATCCTTATATCCTCCATTCTCATCACTAATAGAGCCATCAATTGGGTCACTACCTTGACCAAATCATCCTCTTCTCTACTAGTTCTCTCCATGGAGCACTACACCTAGTTACCTATCCTGCATTTCAATTCAAAACACATTTTAAAATATTTAAAAAATCAAAAATAATATTTTCATTTCTCTTATAACAAAATGATTTAGATAAAATACCAAATCCTTCACTCAATACCTTATTTAACAAATTGTATCTTGATAATGACTTTTAAACTTAGTCTGCATGTAATGATTCTAGGATCACTTAGTTCTTTTTATGATTTTTCAATGATTTTAATCTTGTTAAACATTGTTTGATTTATCGTATATTACCTCCTATTATCTATATCAACACTCCACTAACAACCTCCAAATCTCATTTCATTCCTTTACAAACTTTGCATACACTTGTTATTAGCCTTGTTCAAAGGTTATCATCCTCCAAGAGATTAAAACTCACTTAATGATCTAATGGTTTATAATTGTTTTATTATTTTTTATTAGGATATATATTCCCTATCTGATCATTCATCAACTCTTCAACATCTCAAAAATTCTCTTTGACAACTTTTCCCTTTTCAATCTTAGTCTTTATAGCCCTATTTAGGGACATTCTTACCATGTACATAAATGTATATTCTATAATTTGAAATTTGACACTTGTTATATATATAATTTTCCACTATTTATCTATTTCCAAATTTTAAAAACTTAATTCTTCCCTTAAGCCTCTTTGATTAGCTTATTTTTCTCATTGTTACCTTAATTACGTCTCTTAAGGATTTTATAGACCTTGTCTTAAGATATTTAGTTTAAAACCATACAAAATTGTATAGAGAAAATTTAAAATCATTAAATTCATATTTTAAATAATAAATTATATCTCAATAAAAAAATTTAAGGGTTTTTACCCATTGGAATCAAATATATGGTCTAAAACCTAATGTAGGGTTTCTCATTAACTATCTCAGCCTAAGGGCTATCTAAATTCATTTTCTCACATTTTATTAAGTTTCAAGACCCAAAATTTCTCTATGAGGTATCTATATACCTTTTTTAAAAACTCCATTAAATTTATTCACGTTTCTAACTCACTATTAGAGGTTTTAAATACACTTAGCACTTGACTATATAAGCATTCACTCACAGGTTACATGGCAAAACTCTGTTAGTTGAATATAAAAATATTTCATATTATGAAACCATGTAAATAATTAAAAATAATGAAATATATTACTTAAACCTTTTAAGTCTCTTTTAATACCATTTTACTAACCATTCTTGGCATGAGAGTATACACAATCTGCCATGATAAAGTTCAATACAGGGAACATGGTTTTATAGAGCACCTGTCTATACCTATAAAGCCTTATTCACTATTTATTGATAATTGAAAAATAAAAAAATAAAAATATACTCTAGATTCATCTATAAACAATTTTCAACATCACTTTATGCATTTCATCACAACTCACAGTCCAACAAAACAAGACTATTATAGGAGATAAAGTATGCCTTATAAAAGCCTATGAACAAATGTTTTATTGATTATATATGAATATTTTCAGACTAAAATAATATTAAATCAACCTTTAGATACTCTAGGTATATTATAATAATCCTCGTTATCAACTATCATGATAAACTCAACCTATAAATGAAGTCACTCATACAAAACAAGGGTTTAGTGTATACATATATATGAATACCAATGAGTATTTTATCATTCCTTACAATTTTTACCTCAAAAAACAATCACAATTCCTTCAAGAACTTTTATATAAATTATAAAATGTCATTTTATTAACTTATCATGCCAAATATATCCTAGAACACAAATATCTAATACAGGAACAGGGGTCAGTACCTTGTGACAACTTTCAACAAGGGTTCTTTTTGGTCTTATCTCTTCAAGGATCTTCTTCAAAATAACCTGAAGTAACCTTCAAAGATATTTTGATATAATTTCCAATCTATTCCTTTTATCAATCAACATATACAATTTGAAACAAAAATAAAGACCTTTAAACATGGGTCTGTGTGAATTCTTTATTCAATAGAGATTTCATACTACTACAACAGCCTTCATACAAATCTTGTCCATTCTCCATACATCTACTACAAATTAAATGTATGATACAAAAATAAAAACTGACTTTTAACTCCCTATAAAGGTGTATACCTACTTCTTTCCACCTTTTTCTATGTAGAGGTTATTTTGATACATGATATTATGTTTTGATTTTCACAATATGACCCCTCCACAATATTATGTTTGGAATTATGTCATATATGAACCTAATACAATCTCTAAAACATTTTTATAAATCTTTCCATCTTCATGAATTCATAAAATAGTCCTTATACAACCTTACAAATTCAAATTTGCTCAAAGAAGATTTTGGTGGGAAATCAAGAATTCAAATTTCTTGCAACTTTAGACAACCTAGACTCCAAAATTGGACCACTTATGACCTCTAACACCTATAGGACATATAATTATACTACTTAAGACAAAAATGGATTAAAATTGGTGTCATCATGGGATGAAAATACATTATAATAATCAATATTTTTTCCTTTTGATATCATTACCTTTTATTTAAATGATTTGTCTTTTAAATTTATTTTGAAGGATTTTTAAGATTCCTCCTCCATACAGATTTGGAATGACCAATCATGAGAGAGATAGCGATACACACAAATGATTTTTAGGATAAGGCTAAAGGAATATGAGTAATTTAAGACAAAATACTGACTAGAACACTTAGGCTTGATAATGAAATTAGCATGTGATCTCAAGTCTTAACCATGTATATGCTTTGTTTTTTGCAAAAAGGAATGGAAAAAGGAGATCCAAAGGTGGACCAGTGAAAAGAAATAGTAATGAGAAATATTGCTTACAAATTGATCACATGGTAATAAGAGAAAGTAGCCAAAGGGAAGATGGTAAAAATAACCAAGTCACCATGACAACTATCTATGAAAAATAAATATAAGAAAGCAAATAATCACGAAGATACAAGGGAATATTTTTGAGAAAAACTCTAAAGGAAAAGAAGGCAAATAAATAATAAGAGAAAGAAAATCACATTTTAAATAAAAAATGATAAAATAAGCTAACTATAGTACAATAAGAAGAAAAAACATGATACAAGATAAGAAATAATTTGAAATAGTGTCAAATGATATAATCAAATAGTTAAAAAATATGATTGGAACACGTGTCTACTCCAAATATAACTGTGAAATCACTATGAATGTGCTCATAAAGAATAGTAAATCTATCAACACACATTATCCAATATATTATATAAGTCTCTATGAAGTTGAATGCATATTATAGCTAAGGTTTCATCAATATTTAGTGAATAATGGGCAAATACTTCTTTTTTGATCTCCTTAACTGAAAAAGTAAGAATGCTCAAAGGATCATGATGAGGAGGAAAGTTGAGTAAAGGCTAGTTATGAGAATGTGTGGACATATAATCTATATTAAAAACATGAATCAAAGGTGGAAAAAGATCCATGGGTGAAGGACTCATAGGTGGAGGCACACAAGTTGGTCAAAGGACTATAAGAGGCAATGAAACCACAAGAAGTGGAGCCATAGGAGAAGAAGGAGGAACCTTCTTGTGAGAATGACCTATAGGAGGAATGGTATAAGTTCTAAGGATGGCTACAAGGTGATACTTAAGATGTTTTTGAAGAATGTGATAATGATCAGTGTGATACATGCCACATAGGTGCCATAGACTATATACCTCACCATACTTAGGTCAATATTTAGGCAGTACCTTTGAGGGAGGTATGGCTTTGTCAAATGAGGGGAAAAAAGATGCAAGGTATCGAGGTATTATCCTAACTTATGACAATGTGTATAAGAATGATTATCTTTTCCATAAAAGTAATAGATATGATTTTGAGTGGTTTTAGAACTCATAGAAGGAGGTGAAATAGGAATAAAAGAAGCTAAAGAAGACTCATCAACCCATTTGGTGGGTAAAAGAGCCATCTTATGCATCAAAATAAAATCATCATCAATGGAGGGTAATGATGAGGAAGGAGTAGAACTAGGCTCAACAAGAGGAAAACTAGGATGAGAAGCAGGTAGAGGCTCAATAATAGTATGAGAGGAAACATGTTCAACTAGAGTAGAAAAAGGAACATGCTTAACTATAGCTAGCCCTATTGAAGGAGGGATGGGATTTTTAAAATTACAAAGGAATATTTCCTTAGGTATGGAAAAGTGATCAGGTTTGATCATATCATGATCTAAGAGCATGGTATTAAGTGGATCCTTAGAAACTAGAGGTATTAGTGCCATCTCTACCCTATAATAAAGAGGGAACATGAAAGAATAAGGAACTATAAATGAAGGAGAATGATGAAATACATGAAAAGACTGAAGTAGAGAATAGTGGTAATGAATAATCTCAGCATCATAGGTTTGGACAAGGCCACCTAAAATAGGATCATATACATAATAACCATCATCATAATCTAGAGTATTAAGATCGATGACATAGGTTAGGATGACCCTATCATCGAAGGAGGCTTGGTGAATAGAGTGCCTAGTCTTGGTTAATACTATGAGAATTTCATCACAAGGAGGATTTCAAGAATGAGGTTCCAAATAAATAGGGATATATGAGATGATATGAGGTAAGAGATCATAAGTTTTTATATTTAAGTTAATCTTATTGAGCTCATCATCATTGAAGTCTAAAAGGTTAGGAAGAATGTTACCAATGAGTTTAGGATTCCCATTGTAACCTCTGGTTGAATTGACTAGAAAGTTGAGATGATGTGACTCATGGAATGGAACACTAGGAAAAGGTACAAGAGTAGGAATTTTTAAGACACCTCAATCTTGTAATTATTCAAAATTCCAAAGGTTAGTGTCTCCTTAAATCTTGTAAATGGCTCCATTGTGAGGAAATTTTATGCATTGGCAAGTGGAAGATGTGATATCTCACATATGATGATTCCACAAACTACCAATCAAGATGTTATATGAAAGGGTAAAGTTGAAGATCATCACCTTCACATAAATAATGATAGATGGGATGGTAATGGGAAGAGACACACACCCTAAAGGAGGCATTTGTATTATATCTTATCCTTGGCATGTACTACATATAGGCTTGAGATTACATTAAAAATACCCAAAAGTCTTAATAAAATAAGGGAAAAAACATAGGTTCCATAATCCTCATCGATCAAGGCTCACATAACTTAGATATAACTAATTTGGATGTTAGTATATAATGGAATATCATCTGCATAAAGCAAAATATCATCTAGAATCATATATGCAATATGAAATCATAAAGAAAGAGAAGTGTCTAGAGTTTCATCAACATTAATGGACATCTCTTCACATTATTTTAAGATAACATCCTCTGATATAGATAAAGTAGCCTCCCATCCTACTAGAAGAGGGTGAGGGATATTCATCTCGAATAAGAGTTGCATGAGGAAAATTTTATGATGTGGAGATGTCTTCATGAGTTCAAGGAAAGGTATCTGAGATGGAAGATTAGTAAGTTATATAATGGGATCCCACTCATCATAATCCATAAGGATATTATTAGATATAGGTGCATAATGATTAAGGTATTCAAAAAGTGGATCTGAAGAACATTGAAACTTATGTAAATAAGAATGAGCAGGTTGAGAAGAAGGTTGTAAATCATTTAATGATGAAGAATTAGTTATTTTAGATTGATATTGAAGTTTAGAAGAAGTGTTAGTAGAAATTGGATTGTTATTATTATTATAAGATGATTGGGAGAGAAGTAGTAATAGCAAGGGATGTGTCATCCAAGGGAGAATCATAAATTGGATCATCAAAAGAGATAATATTTTCTTTCCCCAACTCATTTAAATGAGTTGGAGAAGAATCTTGGATAACATGATATGTCTTATGGGAAGGAGTATTTTAGATAAGTTGTGAATCAATGAATGTAACCACTCTTCACATATTGGTCATGATAACCACATTATCTTTAGAATTTGGTTTAACAAGACTTTCTATGTTATTAGTGGAAGAAGTGGGCTTATCTTGTCTTTCTTAAACTAGTTGAGGATTAGATAAGGGGTCTTTATAGATACCTAAATGATTATTTTCTTGATTTAAGGCTTGAGTTTAATCATGTGATTTATAGTCTTTGAAATTAATCTCATAGATTGGTTGTGTTGACCCAATTTTTCCCCTCAAGCAAAATCCCAGTCACCTCTTACACCTGCTTTGCATGGCCAGTCATTTCGGGTTGCAAGGTCCACCTTCAAGTTTTGATAGCTCCGTTTTAGAGAATTGGTTCATCGGCCTCATTCATTGAGGTTCACGGTAGCAAAAGGCAGAGTCTTCAAATGTTCACAAAAGAAGAAGGGAAAAAACTAGGGCATTCGACACTTAGGCAAAAAAGAGGGCAGACAAAATACAGAGGGCGGAAAAATCGCTGCCCACTACAAGGGCGGGTAAAAGGAGCCCACCTACAAACATGTAGAGGGCAGAAAATTTGCCACCCAAAACACAAAGAAAAAAGAAAAAGGCATCTGACATCGGCTGACATCGGCAAAACTGCCACCGTCGACAGCTCACATAGACCGATGTCGGCAAAACTACTACCGTCGGCAGGTTATCGATCGACGTCAGCAGAAATCTTACATGCAAAATATGCAGTGGGCGGCAAATTTGCCACCCACAACAGATGGTGGCAAAATTCACTTGCAGTGCACAAGAAAAAACCTGCCCAACCACCAGAGGAGAAAACCAACATGCAAAACGAGGCAACAAGCATGGTCTTGGCAAAATTGTGACATCAGCTATAGTGTTTTTTCACGCTTTCCAATGAGACTTCTCTTGGCTCTTCTATTATAAATACAGGGACTTAGTCATTTTATCAGGATCTTCCTGACTTTTGTAAAGAGCACTGCTCTCCAAATTTTCCACCTAAATCAGTAAAAGATAGTTTTTTACCTATTTGGATGGATCTTTCAGTGTATGCATTAAATGTTAATATGTGTCCAGTCATTGTCTCTTGATGCTCTCATAGGTTCAACACCAGCAAACCTGTGATCTACAAAGTGCCACTGTCTACTGCTGCCAGGAGTAGAGTTCTGTTTCGGAGGTATAGAACAGGTGAGGTCACTTACAGTGTGTATTTCTCAGCACCTTGGTGAGTCCCTTTTTTGTGCTTTCCATAAGAACCTCCCTATCATCCCAGAGACCTGGTCTTTTCTGTTAGATCTGAGTGTATGTATGTTTTGTTTGGTCCTAAGTGTGGATGTGGGAAGGTCACCTTTATTTTGGTGTATCACCTCTTTTAGAGTAGGCTGTTTGTTTTCATTCTTTTTCTCTCTCTCTTTTCATCCCCCTCCCAATATATAGTTGTATACCTATATTTTTGCGCTACCTGAAACAAACAAGATACATCAGAGGGAACTAGCCCATATCTAGAGACTCTCCTCTCTTGCTTCGCCATCCCACAGGCGAGAAAGGGGTTTTCATGTTGCGGGGAGAGGGCAAGAATCTGTTTTCCTGCCACAGGGTGCACTTTCCAGTGTCAACAGTTTTGGCACACCTGGTGGGACTAGTTTTTAATGCAAAATCTTTCTTTCCCAGCATCGTGCGTGTCAATAGTTTTGGCATGCCTGGTGGGACTCCTAGTTTTTTAATGCAGTAAGGTTTCAGGATTGATGCTGGTCCTATTACAACAAATCAAGTTTATTCAGCATCTGGTGACTCTGAGTTAAATCTGCTGGTTAAGTAGCCTGGTGCCATCAAAAATCATCCATTTCTTGTATGTATTCTTTTTTTTTTTAAAATCATGGATTTTGTTCTCCTTCATATAATATCGATCAGACTCAAAATATTTATGGAATCCCCTCAAGTAGCTCTCCTAGTTGCCTTGCAACTATAAGGGAGGTGGCATTGGAATTTGAGAAGCAGACAAAAGAAATCGACAGATTGGAAGAGCAACACAAGTAGCAGCTGGAGCTGATGTATAAAGAGGAGTGCTTGTCTAGGCAAACACAAACCTTGCAGTCCATGAAGGAGGAGGTAAGAAAATGGAGAAATCCATCTATTCAAGGTAACCAACCTTGCATACCCCCTCCTAACCTAAATAAAACCCCCTCTTTTGCACCAAATCCATTTTACCAAATTGCACTTGCTCACTCCAACTCATCAAATACTGCTCCTCCCAATCCCATGCGCCTGGCTTTCCAACACCAAATGGCATCAGAGCAACCTCCCATGGAGATCAATCTTTTCAACTCCTTAGATCAGGGTTCTTCCATTGAAAATAATACCACCAGCCAGCACGTCCCTCTTCTAGAGGCTCCTCCAATGCACCAACAGTGTTTTCCTTGCATTCCTCAGCCTCCCCAAGTTTTCCAGCATGATGTGCAAATTCCAGATTGGAAGAAGGAATCCCAAGAACCAGTTCAGAGCTTTGAAGAGGATCATGCTAGCCACCTCCAAGAAATACTCTTCCAGGAAAACCTAGCCAGACAGATTGAAGACTTAGAGGCTAGGATGAAGCTACTCCTTGAAAGGGAGTTAATATTTCCAGACATTGTGGAGGAGCCTTAGGACCTTGTGGAGAACAAAGTTGTTGCCTGTTCGCAGGGGCAGAATTTTAATTCAGAGATCCTGAATTGGGGGAAGACAGTGGAATCATGGGGCAGCAAAGAGGAAGAAGAAAAGAAAGGTTTTTCTCAAAACCTTGAAGAAGCTAAAGCTATGCCTGCCTATGATGATGCTAACAGCCTCCAAGAAAGGTTTTTCCAGGAAGATTTGAGTAGGAGAATTGCAGAGTTGGAGTCTAAAAAGAAATTCCTCAGCCAATGTGTGGTGGACGGTTCAAACCAAACAACACATTCCATGCCTGAACACACCCCACCTACACATTTCCAAGAGAGTTATCAAGCCACCCCTAATATTGATGAAGTGTTGACCAAGTGGAGGGTGGAGAATCGTTTGATTCTAGCTCAAGGGCTGCCCCCTCTCTCACTTGCTTTCTCCACTTCACCCCTTCTCAAAGAAGAACCTATTTTGCAAGAGGCAAGAGAGAAACAAAAGATCCAATCTGCAGTCCTTCAGGAGGTTGTCATGAGCGACAACAAAGAAAAAATTGTCATTGATGCCCCTTGTGAAGACCTTATCAGCAATGGAGAAGATGCAAGCCTTGCGTATATGCAGATGTTCTAGCAATTCGAAGAGGAACAAATGCATGGTAAGCTCTCTTCTCCTCTATTCGATGAACTTCCTTGCCGTATTGATGAGGATGACTACATTGAAGAACCTGAGAAAGAGGAAGATCAGGGGAATATTTTTGAAAATCTAGAGACCCTGATCAACAAAGAGGAAAAGGAGAAGTCTATCTTTGTGGAGGAATGCCTTGAAGAACTAAACTTTAAACAGATAAGTGAAGTCTTGTGGGATGAGCAATCATTTTGTGAGCCCCTTTTAGACATCACCACATTCGCCCTTCTTCAAGAAGGCCAAGAGGAAGTAGAGGATGAGTCTGACAGAGTTTTCAGCGAAGCAGAGGGAAACAAATTAGACCATGATACATTACAGAATAATTGTGCAGATAAAAAGGCTTACGGTGATGAGCTGGTAGCCATTGATTTCTTGGTGGAGAGCACCTATTTGAAGGACCAGCATCCAACAGGCCTCCCAGAACAATCAGAATGCATATATATTGGAGGCATGTTTGAATATCCCCTCGGTTCCCAGCCAACTCAGGTGATAGGCAGGAAGAGCAAGTCACCAAATCTCATTTTCTTTCAGCTACTTTCCTGTCACGATAAGTCTCTTTGCCAGGAAGGAGACTTAAGAAATTTTCCTTTCGATCCAGGAGGGATGGGAATATTCCTAGTTAGCTGTATATAATAGTTTGCTTTCAGTTGTTTTCCCTATTTTCCCTAAGTGTAGTTTGCATAGTTAGTTATTTTTAGCTTTGTGTGTTTCCCTTCGTTTGGAGGTAAATTTTGTGTATTTTTTATTTCAGAATCTTTTGAGTTGTTGTGAACTATCTTCAAAGTTACCATCTGACTCCGCACCCAATGGATATGCAAGGCAACTAGGTTCTAAGCATAGTAGGCACGCTTCCCCTATGAGTCGCCAATTTGTTAACCCAATTTTGCCCCTCAGGCAAAATCTTGGTCACCTCTTACACCTGCTTTGCATGGCCAGTCATTTCGGGTTGCAAGGTCCACATTCAAGTTTCAACAGCTCCATTTCAGAGCATTGGTTCATCGGCCTCATTCATTGACGTTCGCGGTAGCAAAAGGTAGATTCTTCAAACATCCACAGAAGAAGAAGGGAAAAAACTAGGGCATTCAACACTTAGGCAAAAAAGAGGGCAGATAAAATGCAGAGGGCAGAAAAATCACCGCCCACTACAAGGGCAGGTAAAAGGAGCCCACCTACAAACATGTAGAGGATGGCAAATTTGCCACCCACAACACAAAGAAAAAAGAAAAAGGCATCTAACATCGGCCGACATCGGCAAAATTGCCACTGTCGGCAGCTCACATAGATCGATGTCAGCAAAACTATCACCATCAGTAGGTTATCGGCTGACGTTGGTAGAAATCTTACATGCAAAATATGCAGCGGGCAGCAAATTCACTGCCCATAACAGATGGCAGCAAAATTCACTTGAGTGCACAAGAAAAAACTCACCCAGCCGCCGGAGGAGAAGACCAGCATGCAAAACGAGGCAACAAGCATGGTCTTGGCAGAATTGTGACATCAGCTATAGTGTTTTTTCATGCTTTCCAATGAGACTTCTCTTAGCTCTTCTGTTATAAATATAGGGACTTATTCATTTTATTAGGATCTTCCTGACTTTTGTAAAGAGCATTGCTCTCCAAATTTTCCACCTGAATCAATAAAAGACAGTTTTTTACCTCTATTTGGATGGATCTTTCAGTGTATGCATTGAATGTTAATATGTGTCCAGTCATTGTCTCTTGATGCTCTCATAGGTTCAACACCAGCAAACCTGTGATCTACAAAGCACCACTGTCTGCTACTGCCAGGAGTAGAGTTCTGTTTCGAAGGTATAGAACAGGTGAGGTCACTTACAGTGTGTATTTCTCAGCACCTTGGTGAGTCCCTTTTCTTGTACTTTCCATAAGAACCTCCCTGTCATCCTAGAGACCTGGTATTTTTTGCCAGATCTGAGTGTATGTATGTTTTGTTTGGTCCTAAGTGTGGATGTGGGAAGGTCACCTTTATTTTGTTGTATCACCTCTTTTAGAGTAGGCTATTTGTTTTCATGCTTTTTCTCTCTCTCTTTTCATCCCCCTCCCAGTATATAGTTGTATACCTATATTTTTGCACTACCTGAAACAAACAAGATACATTAGAGGGAACTAGCCCATATCTAGAGACTCTCCTCTCCTGCTTTGCCATCCCACAGGTGAGAGAGGGGTTTCCATGTTGCGGGGAGAGGGCAAGAATCTGTTTTCCTGCCACAGGGTGCACTTTCTAGCGTCAACAGGTTGATGCTTGTGAATAATAGAATCATGATCAAAATTTGGGCCAAGAAGAAAGTCCATGGCTAAATTATGGAGCTATGTACAAGTCTCATGAGAGTGACCCTAGCTATAATTAAACTAATAAAACTTATTAGGATCATACCATGATTTCATGTCAAGTAGGGTAAAAATCTCATGGAAGAGGCCTAGGTAGACATTTAAGCAATTTAGCTGAGGATAAAGGCTTATAGACATTAATGTTGTTTGTTGAGAAGGAGCTAGTTCTGAAGAAGGGGTAAGAATGATAGCTTGAACATTTTGAATGACATCATATGAATTAGTAACACCATAATTGATAATATTATAGTTTTTATTCTTTACTAATTGGTGAGGTCCCATGGAAGGTTGGGGTGGCTTGAATTGATGCATGAGTAAATATTGTCTTTTGGATTGATCGATAGCTTCTTTCAAGGTACATGGATAAAAAGGGTATGGACTCAACATTATAATTTAGGAAATAAAACATTTGAGATGAAAGAGATTATCATCTACCATGTTATGTTCACATTTATTTGAAAAAGTCTTCCATATCTTAACAAAAGCTTGGGTAGTTTCATTTTTGTTTTATTTGTAATTTATGAAATAGGCCAAAGTATTCTTAGGAACATCACTATTTTGAAATTTTTGAACTAAAGCATTTACTAAGTCCTCAAAACTAGTGATAGAGTGTGTTATAAGTTGATTATACCAATCCAAGGCATCACCCATGAGAATTTTAGCTAAGATTTTGGTAGCATGAAAAGTATTTAACTTGACCTAATCCTATTAAATATTTACAAATGTCTTGAGGTGAAGATTAGGATTGGTTGATCCATTGTCACTGTTAGCAATCTGGGTGGTAATAGGTTCATTATGTAAATTCTTGATGACTTTGTTGACTAATGGAGGTTGAGGAATGAGATTACCTTAATAATATTGAAGAGGATGAGGAGGAACACTTTGGTTGTGTGTGCCCCAAGTCATTGATTTAGGATTAGATTGAAGATTAAGAAGGTGGGTTTACATTCACATCATTTGAAACATATTATGAGTTTGGAATATATTCATTTAATTGAGAGTTTACAACAATATTTGATGAGTTTGATTAGTTTTATTATAAGAATTAGTATTGGTGTTTGTGTTGGTGTTAGTGGCTTGGGTACCACTATTAGTGTTGATATGAGATTGAGAAGAGATATGAGAATTTGAGGCACTAGTGGCAAAATTTACTTGTGAAGAAAAATATGGACTAGTAAATGGTTGAGAGGAAGAAGCTCTAGGAGCATGAGTGTCTTGGATATAAAATGATGAAATAGTGGAAGGATTAAGAATAGTAGATCTTATGAGAGGCCCACTAGATGTATAACCTACCATGTTAGTTGAGATAATAACCATGAAAGTGGAAGAAGTTAAATAAAAAGATGTCATGGAATAATAAGGAGTCAAGATTGAAGGAAGAGGTTGAGAAGAAAGAAAGGAGTAATCCCAAATCTAGTTGATAAAGTGAGAGTAGGAGAATGAGGTTATTAAACTTGATGTATAATCATGAGGTTATATATGGTTGAAGGATCCTTCCCTCGTTGTTGAGGGAATTTTGTGATAAATAAGATCATTTCAGGGGTATACTCTAACTAAATATGATCTTCTAAGAGAAGAGGAGGGTTTTTATGTAAAGGGGTATGAGGAAGGGTCCCATAGTTCATTGTGTGGGTTGTAATATGAACATCACTAACATTCATGAAAGGAGCCCTACTTTGTCTATGGGAGACCCTATTAAGATTGGTGAATTCCATCATGTCTATTGACTAAACTTTAGTTTTTTCACCAAATAGAAAGTCAATGATGAAAGAAATAGAATCAAGATGAGAAAACAAAGAATTATAAAGTGACTAAAATAGTACTAGGTCAACCTGGTCAATGTATTAAAAAATAGGGACTATAAAACTGTACAGGGTCTACAAGGCTGACCTAGTTCAATGAACAGTGACTAGAAGAAAGAGGTAAAGATGATATAAACAATTCTATGTCAACTAGGTTGACATAGAATAATTTATAGGGGCTAAAAATGATACATGGTTGATAGGATTGACCTAGTACATCAGATAAGGAAGAAAGAAAAGTTGATAACAAGCTATGAATTGAAGAAAGATAATTGCAAGTTAATCCAAGAAAGTAGTAAGTAATGAAAGGGAAATAAATAGTCAATTGAATTGATTTTATCTAATCTAATTGATGCACACAAAGTAAAATCTTGAACTAATACTATCTATGTAAGCTTTTACACACACAATTGATCAAAGAACAAGAAAACAACTTGAAAGTAAAGCTAGCTACTTGGTCAACTTATAATGTTGACTAGATTATTAAGAATCATTTTAAATGGGAAATGGAGTTGGATATAAGCTAGGTAATAGATAATAATCTATGGATAGTTTTAGGTGGTTTAGGCTGAAAGGGACTATAGTGGTGATGATACAAGATTTGTATTTGGGCCTACCCCTTACTTCACACACTAAAACAATAAGGGTAATAGGCGTTTAGCCAAAATATACCATTAACCTTGATTTATACTTGACCAAAGTATCAAGTCATCTTCCCCATTGGTGATGAAAACCAAGTAGTTAGACCTAGGTAGTCAAATGTTTATATGCTTGTTGATGTTTATGTGGTTTGTCCATGTGTGTAAAATAATGTAAATAGTGAAACTAAGTTATTAATTGAGAATCCCCTAATTAGACTATGTGAAATATTCTAAGTATGCAAACAACTTAAAAGAAAGATATGATTAACATATATGGTTCATTCCAACTTTGAAACAAGGTATAATTGAGAAACTATATGAATAATCATAAAGAGTAGGGTTGACAAGGTCTAACATTTATTATGGAAGTAAAGTTTGAAAGTGAACTATGTCAGTCAGGTTGACTTAGTTATTTCAAAAAACATAAAACATAGAACTAGGTCCATAGGGTCAACCTAGTTGATTGTGCAGAGGTAGTTTTGAAGAATACAAATTGTCAGAAGAAAGTATAGAAAAAATAAAGATACAGAGAAATGGAAACTAACCTAAATGTTTTAGAGATGAAAAGGAGAAGATAACTAATATAAAATCTTGGATAAAATTGGAAAAAAGAATTACAAACTAGGTTGATCAGTTGATCAAGATATATAAGAACATGCTAAAAATACACTAGGTCCACCTCATTGACCTAGTAGGTTGAATAGGAATTATGGAAACCTAAAAAAATTATACTAGGTTGAGATAGTTTATCCAATTGTTTGAACATAAATCTAAAAGTTTTGGAAACTTATATTGGGTCAAGTTAGTCAATCCATTTGCCTATTCTTGTAAACCTACACATAGAGATAAATAATTAGGTCAACAACATCAATGTAGCATAGTAAAGATATGATAAAAATAATTATGAATGGAAATCAAATAAGTGAAATAAATCCTATAAGGGTTAGTTTCACATTGAGTTCACTAGAATGTATACAATCAGAAATGCATCATGTCCATAAATCAATCCTAGATTGGATGGGATAGAGCACACATACACTTCTGATTAGGGAGCATACAATTTTTATGTGGGAGCATGATTAATGTGAGGATATAATAGACCTAATTAGTGGATCACTTATCATAATACACTATGTGAGGTAGGGTTCCAAAGCCTATAATCTAACATAATCACACAACAACCATAAAAGATTATTATGATTTAATATTTCACTAATCTAATAACAAGAAAAGTAAATCTAATCTAGTGCACACCAAATCTTATGGCACAAAGTTAGGGTTAGAAACATAATAAATAAAAAATTAAAATAAACATGTATTAGAAGACATATTCTCACTTTGATGTATACAAAATCCCAATACATGGAAGAGAAGAATACAATTGAAATATCTACTCTTATAAAGGAGGAATAAAGTTAGGAATACTTACCTTTGAAGATGAATCTATTGGGCCTCAATCTCCCCCTTGGCTAAGGTTATTTTTAAGAGATTGTCATGGTATGTAAGGATAACTAAGATAAATCAGCTCTAGGATACACAACCTATCCAAGCATCTAAAAGACTTATCCACAAGACAAGATCAGAGCTCCAAAGAAAGTATTAATCCCTAAAGATTTATTCCCCAAGTAAAATGGTCAATAGGTATATGTTCATTCACACTTTGATTAATTCTTCACTCTTATTAAATGGTGCTAAATGACCTTATATATATAGTAGTATCTTACCCTAAAATCATTTAGACACATTGACTATGCTAGGTTGACCTAGTCGACCTAGCATGTTTTTGGGTATAACTCACTAAGTTTCTACTAGGTCAGCTAAGAGGCCAACAAACCAAAAGATAGAAAAGTCCCTAAGCTATGCTAGGTTGACTTGGTTGACCTAGCACAACTAATAGGTCAAAAGGGTGCTAAGGCAAGAAATGAAGGATAAAAAAGAGCAAGTGATAGGAATAGGTAAAACTATGAAGAATAATCTTGGGTTCAATGGTTTTAGGAGGCTAGTGTGTGAATGGAAAGTTGCAAAGGGAAAAACAATCTTACAAAGCACTGATGGTCTACCCACCCCTTTCCCAATGCACCTCTTAAGGCATGCACTCAGAGAGATTGAGACTTGATAGGTTCCTATAAGATACAAAGTGTTAGTAATTAATAAAAGTTTGAAAATATTATGTGTATATATATCTAGTATATGTATGCATCACACTCAAATACCTATGAAACATATGTGTGTAAATAATTGATATGATATCTACTAACATAAAGTAAACAATATATGTAAAATATAGTAAACATGTAAATGGTAAATATTTTTTGCATTTTTAATTTATTTGAATGTTTTTATATTTTATTGATATATATATATATATATATAGTAATTAATAAAAAATTGAAAATATTATGTGTATATATATCTAGTTTATGTATGCATCACACTTAAATAACCATGAAACATATGTGTGTAAATAATTGATATGATATCTACTAACATAAAGTAAACAATATATGTAAAATATAATAAACATGTAAATGATAATTATTTTTTGCATTTTTAATTTATTTGAATTATTTATATTTTATTGATATATATATATATATATATATATATATATACATACATATTGTACATAGTATGATTAGTAAAGGTGCTATGGAAAAGGTAAAATTTCTACTAAAATCTAAATGTGTCATCAAATGGATGTCTCTATGAGGTCCCCATATCATGTGAATCATATTCGTATGTCGTGTAATCAATATTTTCATGATAATACCAATATTATATATTATTAGGATCATAATTGTCAATGTAATCATTAGCATAGGAGAGAGTTAACTTCTCATGTTGTTATTGAACTTTTTATATACCATTTTTATCATATGTTTATGAAAAAATAATTTTACCCTAGATTGGAGTTTCCTTCTTGAAAGTTTGTTTTTATTGAGTATGCTCATCATTTTAAAAATGTTTCATCTCATTATTGATTAGAGAAGAGTCATGTATCTTTGATTTAACAATAGGCAAAGATGTAAATTTTGTTTTGAATTATTGATATTTTTGTAGCATTGCTTGATCTACCTTTACCTTTTAATTTTTTTCTTTATCTAATTTTTCCATTTGAATATTTTATTGCTCTATTTTTTTCATTTTCCAATGTTTTTGTTCTAATTTATCTTTTGGTACCCATAATTTTTATTATTGTACTTGTGATTTATTAGATGAACTATTAAAATGAGTTGGTTTCTTGATTTATGTATCAATTATAATATCACCAATATCAATTATATTTTGTATTTTTTCTTTAAGGAAAAACAACAATATGTATGATGCATATGCATTCTATTATATGCACAACAGTGTTTTGATCTCTTTAGAGAGGGTAGTTTGATCAACTTATTTTTAATAATTTCCCTTAGAATATTTATTGAACTCTTATTTTTATTTTGCATAATTTTTAATCACTTATTTTATATTAATTCTATTTTAGATTTTTATTTTGATATGAAACCTTATTGGGCACAACATTACTAGGTGAAGGTACAAACACATGATTAAAAATAATATATTTTGGATTTTTTATGTATGTAATCTAAGTTTCCAATGATATGATATTTGAATTGAAATGATTTTCAACTCTTCTATAATCCTTCCCATAGTGATGATTTTATATTTAATGGATTTTCAAGTATAAAACCTACGTAATTTTGATTGAATATGCATACACACATATTATAAATGAGATATGGGAGGTGGAGGGGTTTAGAGAAGGATTTTTTTGTTACCCTAATTTTGAAATATATTATGGGATACATTACATGGAGTAGTGATAGCATGGACCTCATCAGATGAAAATTAGATATCACTATCTTGATGGTTAAGAAGAGGGCTTATGAAATATTGTAGATTTGATTGCTTTTATTCCCATGACATACTTGGTTTGATAAAATTTTGCATTAATGAATCTTGTGTAGAGAGTTGGATATTTACTAAATCATAATCATAAAAAATATCTATATCATCCATGATTAGAAAAATAAATAACACTAAGGATAGGGCATAAAGGATAAAAAAAACATCACCTCTATTATTCCTATGAAAAAATTGGGTCTAGAAGATAAATGTAGCAATCTGAAACTCTGGAATGTTGAAAACCCTAGTCTAAGCTATGTTTTTGTAGGAAGAATCAAAGGTTAGGTTTACCAAATATTTGATACTTTTTAGAAATAAGGGTAAATAGAACAGCCTAATCAATTAATAAGAAGACTATTATATAAGCAAGCCAATTAAATAATTCATATTCATAATATATTTTGATACAATACTAAATTATATAAATATGCTATAAATAGAAAGTACAATGCCAAAATAGTATTTTTATTACTTAAACATAAAGTAATATTACTTAGATTATTGAATGTTAAAAACAATATCTAAGAAGTGAAAGATTATAAAAATTATTATGGTGCTTAGGTGTGAATCATCATATTCTTAAAAATTATCTCTCTATCATCCTAAACACTACCATCAAAATAGGGACATTAGCATTGATGATTTTGTTCTAAAACCTGTGCTTCTCTCCATAGTGAAGTATAGGTATTTTTTAAGAAATTAAACTTGTAATTATTAGGGTTACCTATCACCTTGGATATATTTTTTTGGATCATGGACACAAATTATAAATATTAATATGTATCTCAAAATCATATATACTCTAATTAGGGTATGAGACCTTAAAAAATAGGGGTTAGTGGGATCAACTAAAGTTGAGATGACCTCAAATATCCCTCTCTTAATTATCACTAATTACATAGACAATACTCTAAAGAGGGACTCATACGTATGTATTTCTCCCTCTTATGTTTTATGTGTGAAAAATAATGCAATATGATATATGTGAGTACATGTAGTGATTTATCTTGTAAATTGGAAAATTGTAATCATGAGATGCTCTTTGGATGTTTAAAACTTATAATACTACTAATTGTATGATTGATATGGAAATAAGGAGGAATATGGTATTTTTTTTAGCTTGAGAGGTTATTTTAAATAGATTTGATCTTGAAAATTACTTGATATTGTTTGATAATAATGAATGGTATTTGGAATACAACACTTTTTGAAATGTTATCATAGAAGGGATAAATTAACATTATAGACCAACCCATACATGTCAAAATATTTTAAAATTTGAGTGTTTATGAGGTACATATAATAGAATTAAAATTGGGACACTAACATCAATGCTACTATCCAAACCTATACATTAGTGTCTACGAGAATTAAAAAATGTTGAATATATATAACTAGAAATGAAGGATATATATCAATTTTAAGCATATTATGGGTTATAGGCAATCTAGTTAATCATAATATTAGGGTTAGACTATAATTTAATCATTTAATTATAGTGATATGGTGAACATGATACTTTCAAAAATGGGAAGGTACTGAACTAAAGGGTTGAGCCATGAGTGATATTTTCAAAACATACAAGAATAATTTATCATATAAAATTTTGATTTAGCATTTACACCTTTGTATATTGGCCATCTATTTCATTCTAGATAATTAAACCTTATAAATACTTAAGGATGGAAATAAAGGTACCAAATCACTCATTATGTTTCGATCTCATATTTGGGAAAAAATGAAGGAGATTTTGGAGGATGTCTTTTACATAGCCATTCCTCTTCTCCTTCCTAAAGCTTGGATCAGTACCATTAATTGAGTCTCCAATATTTCAATTTTTTCCATTTTATTTAATTTTTAAATATATTTTGATACAAGTATTATCAGGTGGGATTTGTAGGTATCCATCATATCATAAAGTCTCTACTTGGTTCTAAGCTTCCACATTTTTCAAAAAGGCCTATATGAGCTTCAAGCTCCACCACAACCATTAATGGCTACCAATATCATTAAAGAAGAAACTATTTTTTTTATTTTTAGGCTTTGATTTTTAGTTATTATGGTATGGTATATAAAATTAAATAATTTTACATTTTGGGTCAACCCATCCTGGGGCTTCCAAGAGTGTGTACACTTCAAAAAAGTCAAAAAGGACCTTTCTTAGACAAAAGAGTCATATTTAGAAAAATATGTAGTTTCAAGCCATAAAAATTCTTCCATGTGGAAGAGAGATAAAAATTAATGGATGGTCCCTTTTGGGTCACCCACCTTTTGGTATCTTTATTACCATAAGTGGAAGTACACAAAACATTTAGGTTTAGTGGAATAGTTCTGGGTTTAAAAAATTACATATAGAAAAACATAGGAAATGATGTAGTTTTTAATAAAATTAATATTTAAATAAAATTAATTTTATTTTATTAAATTATCTTTGGTGAAGGGTTTGGGTTGTAATAAAAAAAATTTTTATCACCCCATTTAAAAAAAATAATGCATGGGGGTTCACTACGTGGTTTGTTTGTCATGTGGTTCCCCCTAAATCACTAGATTTTAATGATAATGCTCACATGCACTACCCAAATATGTTATCCATAGTGTTTACCATCAACCATCCATTCCATACCTTAGGGCTTCCAACTACTCACTAGGTGTTTATATGGATGACCATTGGCTTAATAGCTAGGACAGCCTACACAAAGGGCCATGTGCACTTCTAAGGGGCCTATGTAATTTCAAACTAGCCTACAAGCACCCAACATTAAAAAATCCATATAAAACACATTTTAAGCCATAAAATCATGAAATTAAAATAAATATGTCATAACATTTTCAAATGTTCTTCTAAAATTAGTTTGGGCACTTTTTTACTCATTTAACTTGTACAAAAATTGCATGAAGTTTAAGAAAATTACAAAGGGAATTAGGATAAATTTAGTAGTTTAACATTGAAAAATCATAAAAATTAAATAATAAATCATAAAATTAAACCATAATATGTAACATAACCCTAATTAATCCTATTTTTCATTAAAATAGTATTTGAGATAAATTGGGTTTTTAGGAGTTTATAAAATTATTTAAATGAACCTATTCCTTCTTGGGCTTGATAAAATCCATTCAAATGAGCAATATCAAATACTATTTTAACTTAATTTTAAAAAATATATGAAAAATAGTGAATATAAATGTTCATATTAATTTTCAAAATTGATTTAATAAACATAAAAAAATGTTCTTTTATTAAATTTTCCTTCTCTTCTTTCTAATAACACTTCAATGAACACTAATGCATGAAATCTCCTAATGATTACATCAAATTTTCCTTCCCTATATTTCACATGTAATAAAATTTAATATTACATAGAAATTGATTAAAACCATGCAAATTTAATTTTCATAAAATTTAATTTTTGAAGACACAATATAAAAATAATCTCCAAATAAACTTCCAAGTGCACCTACAATGCCATGCCAAGTAAGGGATCACCTCTCATCATTTTTCCATCATAAAGTGTCTTACATATGAATCCTTGATCCTAATAATCCCATATCCAAGCATTAATGACACTAATTTTTCAAGGTAAGGTAATATAAGCAAGTAAGGAGGTGGATAATGGCAAGGTAACAAGCTGAACTAGGATGTAGAACTAGTAGCCTCAACTAATAACTTCCTTATAGAAAGAGGATTTCAAATTCACCCAAAAATAAAATTCACATAACATAAATAAAATAAATCTCATAAGAGAAGGTACAAAAAACACATGATAGCCAAAAATAAACAATACTTTATCAAGACTCCACACTCACCCATTGTGGATGATAATTCCCACTCTCCACACTATGAAGGTGGGATAAGGAGTAATTTAGAGTTTTTCCCTTGTTAAAACCCTTATCCATTACCAAGGGAGGACATTGGAAACATTATGGATTAATTTTTCCCATACTCCATGCATCAGATCTTTGTAATATGAATTGGAACTTGGTTCCTTTTCCCAAACCCTACACATCAAGAGACATACCATGTAGGAAAGATAAGTCAATTTGGGAAGTATAATAGTATGATTTTAAATCTCAAAATGGTTTGTAAAAAAGTCAAAAATTGATGTATTTTTCATATCCAAGCCCAAATAGGGGTAAAAAACACATCTGGTGGCCATAAGCACAACCATGGAAAATAAAAATAAGAGAGGGTAAGATAAATGGTCTTACATCCTCTTGAAAACACAAGGAAATAATGGAAGAAAAATATCTCTTAAAAAAAATAAAATGAGAATAAATAGGTGATATATAATCATACCCTATTTCTAACACTTGAATCTACACAAGGAGATCACCTACAAGTTTTGGAATCAAGCTAACTCCTTCCTAAACCAAGCTCTCATCCTCATTCTCTAAGCTCCTTATTTCCTTCCTCAAGTTCTCCTCAACTCTATAATTTAAAAATGAGAAAAAAGTTCCTCCAATGAAAAATTTACTTTATTCAATAGATAAAACACTCCAACCCAATGGCCAATGGAAGGTAACACTTATCCCTTCCCATTCCTTGGCTCTTCTACAAAATGTCTTCTCTAGTATTAACTCACCTCAAACTAGTGTGAGAAAGCAAGAATTGAAAATACCTATTAATGTTATCACTTATCCATGCCATAAATGGGCACATGGGATATAATATAACTTTATTAACATTAAAAAAATATTATCCCATCCTTTGGTCAAAATGGGTCTTAAATGTACTTACAACCACCTATAAAACACTTTATATCCACTTGAAAACATGGGTCTAAATTCCCATTTGAGTTTTGGTTAAGGAGCCAATAAGTGTCTTGCAGATTTAATTTTATGGTTTGATTTAATGTTAAGATAAATTCTAGGGTCTTATAAAAAAGCAATGAATAGTGATAATAGGGTGTGAATAGTGCTAAGAGGGTCAAAGATGGTAAAAAATCAATATTAGATGAAATGGTAACACTATGATTGAATTTTAATCTAAGGGAGTGATAAAACCACTATATAACTAAAACTAATTATGCACCTATGTTTGGTGTGCTCCTTCCCTCACTTGGCCACCCCTATCACTGACACATCATTTAACACATAATATTCACTCTTGTAGATATTTGAATCTACTGAATGTAAACACTCAAGTAAGATCTAAAAATTAAAAAAAAAATAATTAAAACATCCAAAGCATAACATATCAATAATCCACATGAGGTAATATCAAAATGATAACATATATATATCCATAATCTCAATCACATGATAAATTACTATTAACTCAATTACTATGATAATGTAGTATGCATCTCAATAATTAAAGTGAAATCATCCAAAAATAACATTTGAAAGTTACTCAAGTAATCAAATAATATCATCAATAACATAAAATATGGATTATTAATAATAATGAAATAATAAACATTTTTTGTCTCAAATAACATAAGGATCATGTCACAATAAGACATGTGTATAATAATAAAAAGTCCAACAAAACTAGCACTATGAAAATTGAGGCCTCGCACTAGTTTTAATCCTATATGAATTACATGTAATAAGTTCATTTTTAATTGAATATCTATGATTTGTTTTAACTAATAAACACTTATTTTTAGTCACCTCATATGCCTTTTTAACCCATCTCTTAAAATAAATAATACTAGTGTTTGACACTGACACTCCACTCTCACAATTCAATCTCCCATTATATTATGGATTAATGAATTATTTCCATTATGAAGTGATGTTATAAATGTTTTTTAAGTATTAATATATGTATATACTTTAAATATATGCATGATAATGCTCAAAATCAATGGGAATGGAAAATATATCTTCCCCATTCTCATAACCTATGTAGTGTTTTTTAAAACACATATTAACTTCATTTTCATTACACCATGGTATTCAAAAAAAATATGGATAATTTTTAACTTCTACTAACTCTATCACTTCAAATTCCAATTTGAACTCTATCCCCATGATATCTAGATTTGTAGCCTTTAATAATCCATGTGGATTTGAATGACTATTTTTGGCTAAAAAAACATATATGATGAAAAATATAACCTTGGGATTCCCATTATCCTCCATGAATCCTTTGCAAATATGTTAAATTTTAAAAAATATTCACCAAAATATTTTCTAAATCACAGTATTGATCTTTTAATCATTTGTTAGTTCTTGGTCATTCCCAATGTTGCTTAAAATTCTAATCTCTATTGTGTGCTCCCAAAATTGCTCAGGGATTGCCACATAATTTTATTTATTAAAATATTTAGAAATGGTATCACACATTCATTCATTAAAAATGAAAATATCTCAAAAAAATCTTCCATTTTATTTACACTAGGACCCTTCCTTTGACTTTTATTTATATTGTCTTCCATCTCCCATATGGTTTATACATAGCCTTGAATATTCTCAATTATTTCCTTGTCTTACAATTAATATTGAATTTTATAGTGGTGCTTCAATGTAATAAATAACCATAAACATTGGTTTGTACACAAATCTTTCTTGTTTCTTAGTGGGAATTCTTCTTGGTTGAGTTTAAACCCCACTCCCTGTAATGATGTTTAAATCAATTGTTAAACATCCATGCTACTCTTTTTTGCTTATAGGTTCAAGATTAATATTTTTATGTAACTCAAATCATTCATATGAAGTTATATGATTTATCCCTCTATATTATCTTATGAAAAATATTTGTGAATTCATATGTATTGCATCATTTTCCACAATGTGCACAAGTAGGAATCTTGGGGCATTATCTTTGGTAATGAATTGTTTCTACACATTTAAAACATGATCCTTGGAAATAATGTCCTCCTAATTTTTATCCTCATCTATGCCCATAAAATATTCTTGAATTATATTTTTCTTGATTTTTATTATGATTTTTTAATTTTGGCACACAAATCATGGTTGTTTGTCTCAACCCTTACTCCCTTACCTCATGAATTTAATCAATTTACTGCACGTTTTTGTGTTATGCATTCTTGAATTATATACATTTCACCAACACGTGACCTTAATTTTATTTTTTTATTAAATAATTATATATCTCCTTATATAATTTTATCTTGTCTAATCATATTCTAATTAATACAAAAAATATTTTTAGTTCATATGATACGAGTAAAACTTACTTCATAGTTTTTCTCTACACTAACCTAGTTTCAAACCTCTACATGTACATCTAATATGTCTAATTTTAAATTATTATTTTTAGTTTCTTCTAAATCCTACACACTTTTAATTAGTTACATCATATTCCCCTTTAACTTATTTATCATAATAAATTGGTTGTGTCCAACATCAACATTCATCTCTCCCAACTCAATCTCCCATCATCTTATGGATTCAAATATTCTTTCGCCTACAAAATGGTGTTATATAATTTGTTCAAGTATTCATATATGTATACATTTACAACATAATGAGGACCATTCTCACCATCAATGGGAATGAATATTACTTTTTTCCCATTCTCAAAACTCATGTAGTGTTATTTAAAAGCACATACCAAATTGGTTTTCATAAAAAAATATTATTCCAATTAAATCTAGATAATTGTTAGCTTATAATAACTCTATCACATCAATTTATGATGTGTAATTTGTCCCTATGTTATATATTTGATCCATTTAAGACTCCAAGGGTATTTTAGTGATTTTTTTACCCATAAGTAACATTTTTGTTAAAGGATGAAATCTCAAGCTTCATATTTTCCTCCATGAATCCTTTGTTAATATGTTTAATGATTTTCCGATATCCATTGAGATGTATTTTACATCCCACTTATTTATATTTTCACTAATACTATTTAGTTCTTCATCATACCCAACATTATTTATACTTATAATCTCCTTTGTGTTCTCCCAAACTTACATAGATTGCCCATCCATACTTTAGCCAAGTATTCAATAATGGAAACACACCTTCATTCCTTAGTAAGGAAAATATTAATAAGAACTCTTCCATTTCCTTTATAATTGGAACCTTATTTTAATTTATTTTATATTTAATTTCATGTTACAATTTGTACCTAACCTTGGATATTCTCAATCTTTTCCTTCACTTGAACCAAGGTAAAGTCTTGTAGTGGTAGATAATGAAAATTTATAACCATCACCTTTGGTTTATATAACACATTTACTTGTTTTTGGGTGGATATTATTCTTAGGTAAGTTTTAAAACCACTCATTATTAATGTTTACATGATATCCTAAGTTTCATGCTAGACATTAATGGATTGACATTAATAATATTTCATGAAATCCAAAATTGTATTCATGTTAAATTTCAAAAGAATAACATTAAAACATATAATTCTAATATTGGTTATTAATTTCACCTTTTAAGGTGTCTCTTCATATTCTTGTAATAGGATCTTCACCTTGTTAGGTTGTGGAGCTAAAAGCTTCACCCAGATGAAAACATGGAGGTTGCTGAGTGTCACAGTCACCGACATCGATTAGACCGACCGGCATCAGTCAGTGGTGGACAGGTAGTAACTGACATCAGTTAGGAGTCAGCCAATGTCAGTCACCTCTAGATAGATAGGGACTGATGTTGGTCACTTGTGCATTCAAGAATTATTTGTTGCATGAATAGTTAGTTTGTTGAACATCCAGTTTACATGTAAAGGCTAATTTTAGTCTTAGAGCTGCAAATCTAATTATTGTAATTGGATGTCTAATTATTGTTTACATGGGATCTATATAATAAACTCATAGGATGTATTGTAAAGTGTGCTAGATAGAGAGAGCAAGGTTAGCTCCTTCAGAGGGAAGAGAACAAGGTTAGCTCCTCATAGTGCCACAGTGCCAAGTGTGTATGATTAGGTAGATCTATGAGAGAGCAAGATCTAGTAGAAGATCCACAAGGGTGCTGGTGTGGAGAATCAAAAGGGTTCTTCAAGTGTGTATGATCTAGGTCAGTAGGTGTGTAAGGCCAAGTTGATATGTGGTATAGCAAGATCAGGTGAGATCTACATGTGTAAGTAAGATCAGTATGATTTGCAAGTTGTTGCAAGTTCATGGGAGATCCACTTGGAGTGCGTTGTGTACTCAGACTTGAGTATGTGTGTATACTAAGTGGTACTGGTAGTAGTGATACTGACTGGTTAAGGTGAACAACAAATTTTTGTTTGAGTTGATTGTTGTGACCATGATTGAGAGAGAGAACTCTTGAAGAGATTTACTATTTATGCCCTAGAGGTGTGGGAGCCCTAGAGGAGTGTGAAGAAGATTGTGGCATCTTCTTTGTTTTATTTCCTTATGGAAGAGTATTAATACAATTGGGTATTGTCTCTCATATTCTGTGTTATTTCTAAATTTCTAGTTACTTGTTACTTCTGGTTAAATTCCATGTTTAGTTGCTTATACAAAGGTAATCAACTATGCTTTTCAAGAGTAGGGGGTCCTGACAAACTGGTATCAGAGCTAGGATCAACTAACAGGTGGTCAAAGCTTGTTAAGTGTTTGTTGATTACAGGTGACTCTCAGGAGTTTCTAATTGAGTGGGAGTATAGCAATGGTAGAAGAAAGTATGGAGGAATTCAAAAGCAAGAATGATCAATTACGGTGTTATGGAAAGAAAGAGCAGGTAAAGAAAGATTGCTGGTTGGTTGAAGATTAGCATGAAGAAAATAAAGTAGCATGTGTTGCAGGTATTATTGCATTGGTTGCTCTTGTATGTTCCTTGGATAAAGTAGAATCTTGGTTTATAGATTCTAATGCCTCTTTCCATGCAGCCCCAAATAGAGTGTTTTCCCATGTTAAGGTCCATGGAGACTTTGGAAAGATTTATTTAGGGGTTGGTGAGCCTTGTCAAAGTTTTGGCAAAGGGGAAGTGTGGCTGAAATTGTAGATGACCAACACATGAGTGTTGAAGGATGTCATGCAGGTCCCAGTCTTGAAGATGAGGCTAATTTATTTAGGAAATTTGGGTTATGAGAGATGCATAGTAACTCTCATAGCGGATGCACTTGAATTAGCAGGTGGTAAGAATTTAAGTACTCTTTATCTATCTACTTATATTAATGATTCTTCTTTTGTTGCAAAGACATGGCTTTATAGGCTTGGTCACATGAGCAAGAAGGAGATGCATGTTCTTAAGAGGAAGTCAGATGTCTTTGACAAATTTAAGAATTGGAAAGCCTTAGTGTTCATGGAGGAGATGATGGACAGAGATCAGTGGAGAAGGCTAAATAACTCTAAGTAGGGTAGTTTAGACAAGGTTTTGATCCAAAGAGAGCTTGTGGGTAAAAAGTCATCACTCATAGGAAAACACAGTTACCAGCGTCGGTCAAGTGAAACTGACATTAAACAGGCAGGCATCAACATCGATCATGTGCAGAAAGAAAAAGTCAGTGGTGTCAGGCAGGTGGTGACTGACATCAGTCAGAGAACCAACGTTGATGACTAGGTGGACACTGATGTTGGTTAGGGAACTAGCATCAGCGATCAAGTGGATTTGACATCAGTTGGGTGCAGACTAGGGTCAACTAGGAAATGGGTTTTGGGTGAACAACAAGCTATCAAGGAGTCTCAAATGCCCATGTGGAGGATTGAAAGGGTAAGTAAGCCTCAAATTCATTATTCCCCTTCTTTATACTTGTTGCTCACTAAAGAGCAGGTAGGATCTAGGAAACAGTGGGAGCATGGCATAATTCTTTGGATGAGAACCAAATGGGAGATTTGGTAGAGTTGCCAGCTGGAATGAAAGCACTAAGAGAAAAATGTATTCCTTGGTTAAAGAAGAGAGAGAATGGACATGTGAGATGGAAGGATAATTCATATGGTCTTGAAGAAGCTACAAGATAGTGGTACAGGTTTGACAGGTGTATGACAAAGCATGGCTTTAGTTAATGTCATTGTAACCATTGTGTTTACTTTAACAGGTTGGATGATGATTGCAACATTATCCTGTTACTGTATGTAGTGTGTATGCTTGTTTTAGGGTCACACATGCAGGGAGTTGCTAAACTAAAGGTAAAGTTAGTTCAGTGGTATGTCATGAAGAATTTGGGAGCAGCAAAATTCTTTGGCATGAGTATTCCTAGAGACAGGGAAGATCACAGGTTGATGTTGTCTCAGGATGATTATGTGAATAAGGTAGTGGTGTGATTCAAGATGCAAGATGCAGAACCGGTTAGCACACCTATGGATGGATAGTTCATAGAACATGGTCCCAATTCACATGATGAGGTTAAGAACATGTGTATTAGACCTGAGTTTGCTCCAGTAGTGGGTTTTTTTAGCAAGTTCATAGCCAATTTGGGAAAGAATCACTGAAGAGCAGTTCAGTGGGTTCTTAGGTATCTGAGAGGGACTAGCAGTAGGGATTCATGCTATGCAAGGTCAGGGACTTCTCTACATGGGTATGTAGGTTTGGATGTGGTAGGTTGCTTGGATGATAGGAGGTACACCACAAGTTTTGTGGTGGTTAGTCTTCAAGATTGATCTTAAAGAGGGATACAAACTAGGAAACAAATTAGATGATGTATAGGTATAGGTATAGGTGCAGTTTTTTATCTCCAAGTGGGAGATTGTTAGGTTGTGGAGCTAAAAGCTTCACCTTGATGCAAACATGGAGGTTGCTGAGTGTCATAGTCACCGATGTCAGTTAGGCCAACCAATGTTGTTCAGTGGTGGACAAGTAGAAACTAACATCGGTCAGGAGTCGGCTGACGTCAGTCACCTCTAGATAGATAGGGACCAACATCGGTTGCCTGTGCATTTTAGAACTATTTGTTGCATGAACAGTTAGTTTGTTGAATGACCAGTTTGCATGTAAAGGCTAATTTTAGTCTTAGAGCTGTGGATCTAATTATTGTAATTGGATGTCTAATTATTGTTTGCATGGGATCTATATAATAGACTCATGGGCTATATTGTAAAGTGTTCTAGATAGAGAGAGCAAGGTTAGCTCCTCATAGTGCCATAGTGCCAAGTGTGTATGATCAGGTAGATCTGTGGGAGAGCAAGATCTGGTAGAAGACCCACAGGGGTGCTAGTGTGGAGAATCAAAAGGGTTCTTCATGTGTGTATGATCTAGGTCAGCAGGTGTGCAAGGCCAGGTTGATTTATGGTATAGCAAGATCAAGTGAGATCTACATGTGTAAGTAAGATCAGTTTGATTTGTAGGTTGTTACAAGTTCATGGGAGATCTACTTGGAGTGCGTTGTGTACTCAAACTTGAGTATGTGTGTATAATCAGTGGTACTGGAAGTAGTGATACTGACTGGTTGAGGTGAACAATAACTCTGTGTTTGAGTTGATTGTTGTGATCGTGATTAAGAGAGAGAACTCTTGAAGAGATTTACTGATTATGCCCTACAGGTGTGGGAGCCCTAGAGGAGTGTGAAGAAGATTGTGGCACCTTCTTTGTTGTATTTCCTTCTGGAAGAGTATTAATACAATTGGGTATTGTCTCTCATATTCTGTGTTATTTCTAAATTTCTAGTTACTTGTTACTTCGAGTTAAATTCTGTGTTTAGTTGCTTATACAAAGGTAATCAACTGTGCTCTTCAAGAGCAGGGGGTCTTGACACACCTATCATAATAAATTACAAAATATATACTATGACACTAGGATTTTATCATATAATATTGTTACTCCTCACATTAATCTATAAGGGCCATTGTTAGACTAAGCATTCCTCTAAGGAGAAGGATATGTTTTATCTAGTATCTTGGGAAAGAGTTTTCACCCCAAATAGTAATGTAAGATTGGGGATAAGAAGAGGAAAGTGGGTGAACAAATCTCTTGTTATAAAATTGGCTTGGCATTTAATTACAATCTACACTCATTTTTTAGTATAGAATATTATAGGCTAAATACTTTGAATCAATAGAGGCTCTAAGTTTTGTAGAAGAGGATAAGTTTGTTAAGGGCTCTTGATTCTATATATTTTTTTATTTCCAACAAATGTTATATTTTAAATGGGTGTAAGTAGAAAGTGGGAAATGGGTAGAAGGTAATATTTTGGGAGGACACATGGTTAGTAGATTAGCCTATTATGAATATAGAGCCATAAAATCAAATTGGTATTATAATTCAATGGAAATTTGGTACTAAAGTGTAGGAGTATATTGAACTCAATGAGGGAGAATGATGCTGGAGATAGTTGAAGAGTGAAGATTTAGGAGATAAAGGTAAGATTACTCCAAAATATTTGATTTCTATGATTAGTACTTTTCATATCCCTAACATATAGAAAGAAGATTAATTAGTTTTTAAGGATTCATTTTATGGGCAATACAATATGAAATATAGGTATACGATGATATCCCTTCTTTCCAGAGAATACATTCTTGGGGTTAAGATGTGGGATAAGAATATCATCCATAAGATAAATATTTTCTTTTGGTTTTCAATTCAAAAAAGATTTTGATAACTAATAACCTTAGGAGAAGAATAATTATTCATTTGAACATATGCCTTTTGTGTGAGAATGAGACAGTTGCTCACTTGATGATTGGATGCTCTTATTCTTATGAAGTATGAAGCATATTATTAGATAAATTTTAGATCAACTTGGTTCATCCTATCATAGTGTTAGATATTTCGTTGGCTTGGTACCCTCGATTCCATAATGAGAATATAATAAATATATATAAATTAACCCTACCTCATATTTTATGGGGCATATGGAGTGAGAGAAATAACATGATTTTTAGAGATAAGAAACTTCCTAGTATAGTGGTTTGTAATAATATTTGTGAAAGAACCATGGAAAACTTAAAAAATAATCCACTTACTAAACCAAAAATAATGGTTGAGGAGGAGAAAAGTATTTTTAATAATTGGTAGATTGAGGATTAAAATAGAAGTTTAAGTAACCTAATAGCTGAGGCTAGGAAGTCTGTAAAGTGTATGGCCCCATCTCTTGTTTGGGTCAAACTCAATTTTGATGGGGCATCTAAGGGAAACCCATGGTCTTCAAGAGGAGGATTAATACTAAGGGATGAAAAAGGTAATTTAGTTTATGCCTATGTGGTAGGAATGGGTACTTAGACTAATCATTGGGCTGAAGCACTTATAGATTTATGGGGACTAAGGATAGTGAAATACTTGAGGATTAATAGAATTATGATTGAAGATAATTTGCTTAATATTATGAATTGTTTTTCTATGAGTAGTTTATTTAGTTAGAGCATAATCCATATTATGGAATAAGACCTCATGATAATCCTGTCTTTCTAAGAAGTCTACATTCAACATGTGTACAAAAAAGGAAATCATGAGATTGATGGGTTCACTAATGAAGGGGTGGATGCTTTGAGATTAAAAAAATGGTTCAATAAGGAAGAATTACATGGATCAGTATACCAAAGGATTAATTTTGAAGCCTCATAGAATTTAAGGATTTTATTACCATGGATAGGGCTACTATTTTTTGTTATTATTTGATCATTATTTTGATGTTGATAATGATGATATTGATGTTATTAGGTGTCATATCAAGGTGGATTAAAATCACATATGTCATCATTAGAAATGAGAATATTTGTATTATTTTGTGTAAGGCTATTACGTATTGTAGTGATCCTCATAAGTATTTTTTATATGAGTTTTTATGAGGAAAGAGATGATCATATATATTCTAGATCTATGAATTGATGTAAGATTATTAGGATGGGAGGGTAACTTATGATAATTAAGTTGAATATATTAGACTATTTTGAGGAAGATAGTGAAGTGTGTCAATCACTTTAAGTAGGTGTTATGGCCAATTTTATGTAATGAGTGGAGGGGCACAACAATTATAGATCTGATATTTTTATGAAAGGGTGGAATAAAAGAGTGGTGGTTTTAACTATGTGTCTATGGATATTATAGAGGAGCTTATTGCCTAGGTTACTAGTCTTAGAGTGGAGGTCACTAAGATATTTGGAATTGGAAGGAGTTATAAGGATGAAAAGGATAAGTTTTTGATAGAAGGATAAGAACTCATTCCTTTCCACAATGGCTTCTTCAAGAAAAAATTTCCTTAAAACTTTAGAGAGATTTATAGATAGGTCATGCTATATATCACACTTGAAGGTAGGTATAATATGGTTCATATGTCTCATTTTATTTTTATAAACTACTTTTGAAATCATATTCCATTAAGTTTACCCTTTTACATTTTGCATTCCCTTGAGAGTTCGGTCATGGATGTTAAGAGGGGTAAGAAAACACAACCCATCCTCCAAGATATTATTTATATGATTCATAATTATTTTAAGGGAATGAACAAGAGTATATTTTGTTTCCCTATTCTCATTAATTAGAGCATTATCAAGGAGGGATATAGACATAAGTTGAGGAGTGTTTTAAAAGTCAAGAAGACTGATTTAGGCACAGGGGTAAAACTAAATTATGGAGTAAATTCAATGGAAAATCCCATGAATATATAGGAAGATAATAAGGAGAAGGAACTAAAGGGTTTAAATTTTCTCAATATTATAGATATCTTTACAACTATGGAGGATAAAGTTCCTAGGAATTTTAGATTCAATAAGGGGGCAATTAAGAATGAGAATACTACTCCCCATGAGGTAGTCATTTGTGATGGAAAAAATAACATCAATGTTAAGTTCTAAAACTTGGATAAAACCTTTAGAAGTAATTTTAAGGAATTTAAGATAGAGGAAGAGTTAGAGCTTCAAAAATCAATTCTAATAGGGTTCATGTGGGATCATTCCAATTTAAAGGAGTAGGTCAAAACTTTATTTTAGGAAAATAACCATAAATATTGAAAGGATGATCATAATGACATGAAAAATAATCTAAAGATATTTAGAGATAGTGTCTTTATTTTGGATCATGAAAACATTGAGGTAAAGGACAAAATAAAAATTCTTTTTATAGTGATAAAAGCGTCGATGAAATATAGTTTGGCTGAAATGGAGTCTCTTAGGATATATTGGGAGACATGATGAAAAGAGGTGAATTATACAAAAAATAAGGTTAAATGTAGTGATTGTGCCAAGGAGAATGGACAAACTCCCCAAGTGTATCAGTGGATTGACATTGAACTAAAAAGGATGATTTGTAGATGGGAAGAGGCCTTTGAAGGAAAAATATATAGTTGTTTTTTGGCTATTTTAATGCTATTTTTCTATTATGTTCTATCTGTGATGTAATATCTTTGTATTTTATCAGAATTCATTGATTTTATGGGCTTTAGAGGCCTTTTATACTTGTCTCTTGTATAGGATCATCTCCCTAGTTCAAAAAACCCTACTTTACTAATTATATATATATATATATATATATAATTTAATTTAATTTATTATCATATTATTGTTATCATTCATTTTATTTGGCCATTGTTTGCCTTTTTATTATTATTATTATTATTATTATTATTATTATTATTATTATTATTATTATTATTATTATTATTATTATTATTATTATTATTATTATTATTATACACACACACACACACACACACACACACACACACTCCAACCCCTCTCCTTTGTGTGTTTTCTCTTATTATTTCTTGAGCTAGACCCCTTATAGGATTTTATAGTTTTCCTATTAACATCCTTAACATATTTCATAACACTTTTTAGTATTTTCTTTCATCACTCAAATTTTGGGATTTGAATTACATTATTAGGTATTTATAGATACAATTTATGCATAGTCACTTTTGAAGTAACACTTTCCCTTATTATGGTCAACTACTAGCATATATTCATTATATCATCTTTTACATAGACAAATTTTCCATGATCCCCATATATTTCATTCCTTTCACTTAAGGAACACTTGGGTTGGTTTTCAGATCACACTCTTTTATAACATGTTTATCTAGGAATATCTAAGTATCTTGGTTTATAGATTCTCCTCTTTAGTAACTAGGTGTAAGATCTTTTATGTTAGTTACCTTTAACACGCATAATTAATCTTAAAAATATGTATAGAGGAGGAAAATACAAAATAAAAGAGTTAAAATCCATAATATTATAATAAAAAATCAAAGAAATAAAATATCAAAAGGTATATCACACAAAAGATGTGATCTTAATTTTGAAACATCCCCTATCTTAGCTAAAGTTGAAAGTCCATAGTTAGCCTCATGATATATATGAGGTCCATCAAAGTGTTATAGGCCAATAGAATAGGGTAGGATGTCTCATATATATTAATTTATGGTGTCATATAATTTTTCACATAAGTAACCAATCCTCATAATATACTAATGGATTTTTAAGAAAACCTCAGGAATGAGGAACATGTCATGGGAAAGCATGATCCATTTTATTTATCTTTAATATAACCTTCATGGGATGATATTTATATTAGACTTGTTAACTTAAGATTATTCTTACTAGGTGTGGTTTTCTAGGTCCTTGATATTGAAAACTCTTAGTTTTTCCCATTTGATTAGAGTGGCATGTTCCCACTAAGGATTTCTACATCATAATTTCATAACCTTGCTTCCTTTAATATTTATATATTTTTAAAATTATCCCATTGGTTCATATTAATGATATCTAATCATGTCACTATTATTTATATTCTATTTTTCTATATCTTTGATTCAAATTAGACTCTTAGCTTTAATTTGTACTCCTCTTGTCATTATAGTTACTAAGTTGAATTGTAAGAAATTGGGAAATATAATTATGTTTTCATCAAATAATTTCATCATTTTCATATCTACACCATATTAATCCTTATAGTTATGACTCTAGATAATCTCACATTCATAGAATATGTGTGCATGGGATAGGATGACCTAAAACTATGTTCTTTCTCTCAATGGACTAGGGATAAAATAAGGTTAGTCAAATAGATCCTATGTATACTTGAAAGAGCATGTAAGGACCAATGATATCAAAAGATATAATATAGGGTAGCCTAAAACTCAAATGTTTATAGGAAATGGTTCCAAAGCTAAAACCAATGACATAAGGATGTAGCTCTAACTAGACCTCAACAAATGTCAATGATTGTAACTATTAATTTATTAACTTATTTAAATTAAATGATTGTAAAGGGGTAAAAAAAATTAAATTATGTTTAAGTTATTGTAAAGAAGTAAGGTTCAATGGTAAACCAAATGGGGGTCTATGTAACCCTAGGTGATAAATGGAAAGTCCAAACAACCCTATATCTATACTAGATTATTATGTATAAGGAAGAGCCTAATAAATCATGCACAAATACATCCATAAATAAATAAACACACCTAATCTATTAAGTAAATAAAATACCATAGGGATAGAAATATTTGTCTTGGGGTGGACCTGTCAATGCTTCAATATCCCCCCTTAGCTTAAGTGGATACTTGAAAGGGATTTTTTAGGTTTAATATATAAAATTATTGGATGAAGACTTAGGTATCATAAATTATTAATTCCAAATTACCTATCCTATTGAGCTTAAATGACACCACAAGACAAGACCTCTAAGATAAGGTTTTTAACCACTAAATCTCATAAATACTTATGTAGGGTATAAATATGACACAAAGATAGTGTATGAATGTGATATATATTATTAGGAATGAAATATTTTCATAATATGTATGTTTTTTAACATATAAATCCAATCATGAACTCTATGTCGATAGTATTGACTAGGATGATACAGTTGGAAGATGTTGACTAGCACAATATGGTATCAACCAGGCTGATATAGTACAAATGTTAGAACAAAAAATTAGAAATATATCATTATGGAGGATAAAATATAAGGAATAATAAAGTGTGAAATAAGTGTAATTGTCCATGAAGATACCATAAGATGTAATGAAGCTAGTAAAGTTGGACAATAATTAGACAAAGGGGAAAGATAGATAAAGACTTGGAGGAGGCTATACTAATAGTAATGAAGGTGTGATAGAATAGTATGCAATATATAGACACCCAAAAATTTTATAAGCCAATATTTTATGTCAATTATTTCCAATAGGTCCAAAATTAAACATAAAATCATCTATAAATATAAGGCTCCTCTAAGGCATAAAGGATGGTTCTCTCTGCTCTCAAAAAACTATTCAAATATTTTCATGTTTTATATATGGGTTTGTTGAAGATATATTCAAGGATAAATTTTCATTTGAATGCATATTCCAAGGTTGAAATATGATAAAAATCATATATAATTATATTTACCACTCCACACATAAGTGGGAGAACTACATTCAATTTTGAGCCAAATTTGAGGTATTGACAATGTAGTGTGGTACATAGTCATTAAATAGGTATTAACCAAGGCTTGTACAACTCAATCCATTTTTCTTGACATCCCCCATTTGATTCCAGTTTGTTTTCTGTGTAATAAAATATGGTTTTTTAAATTTATGTACTTTAAATGATATTAAAGGTCTAAAATCACATCTAGAAACCTTTAATGCATGCCCATGTGGTGAAATAATTAGTTTGGCATCAAAATAAATGGGGAAAAAAATTTAGTCAACATACTTAAATTTACTATGGTATCATTCACTTACAATAATTGCATACAAAAATATTATCTTTTTGTACCTCTGATCTATCACACTCATAATTTTATTTTCTATATTTTTTATTATTATTCTTGGGATAATTTCACTATCAAATGGACTCAAACACACTATGCTACTATCCAATTACAACATACCTATCCATATTATATTTCTAATCCTATACCTATTCCTAAACTTATATAATCATCTCTTTCACTGATTTTCACTATCAGATAGTTATAAAAATCAACATAAATATATGTACATGTTAACTATATTTATTCTTAGTGTTTTTCAAAAATAACAAATTTCCATATTTAGAAATTTGTCAAAAATAGAAATGTTGATTATATTAAATATTTATCATTCTAATATTTTGTATCTTCACACCCATATCCAAATACATTTTATTATATTTTTTAAAAAATAGGGTAAAACAAATTGGTGAACCCACACATTTTTTTTTTGAAAATTGATATTTATTTTTGATCTTTGTTATATGGTTTCATAATTCATGATTTACAGACACTAAGGATAATTTTTTTTTGACCTCGAGGATTTATATTAAATTATTTTATCCTCTACAATTTTTTTTTTAATTAGTTTTTAATTGATTTTCTCTTTATTTTCCTATAAATTATGTTATGATAGTTATAGAACTCATAGGAGTTATCATTATGGGAAAAGTGGTCTCTAGTTTTATCTTAGTTGTGGTGTGAGGGGTAATTACCTAATAATAAATACATTAGATAACAATACATACATTTTTTTATTTCCACATACCTCAAGGTATATAAAAAATGCCCAGTGTTTTATTTTTATGCCATACAAAGTCTTATAATGCTTGTTCTTGTAGTGCATTGGTAAATAGTAGCTTTGGAAAGTTACTCTAAATGTACCCTAGAGATGAGATAATGTGGCTATGGGAATTGTTGAATCATCCATATTTAGTGAATTCAAATTCATGTTCACTATTTATCACTAGGGCTAATATATCTAAGAGACTACAAAGTAAACACACTTTGCCTAGTTTCACCCTTTGACATTCTTTATTTTATGGCATGATCTATTGTTTGTTATCAATAAGTGTACCAATTTTTATATTTGTTATATTTTGGGTTAAAAAATATGTATTGGGTACCAAATATGAAATTATAAATGGTATTGATATTTAGATATAATATTCTCTAATAATGTTACACCTTATGCTTATTATAATGATTGGAATAATGATCATACTTGAATTATTTCACATGATTCTCACTTTAATAAAGAATATGATTTCCATAGATATGACTATGATTATGAAAATAAAGATGAATAGTACAATAGTGAAGAATACAATGAAGATAAAAATGAGATAACTAATCTATAAATTTCAAAACTAATTCCTCCCTTGCATTCCTCTTTTCATAAATCAAAATAAAAAGAGCACACTGATAATGAATATATTCTCTCTTTTAATATCTCATAAGGATCAAAACATAAAGAATAAATAACTAAGACATCCTATTTACCTTTTTATTTTTCCATTACACTAAATCACATTAATCAATATAAATTTTAAAAACATTGCCCTTACATAAGCATAACAAATAAGATAGATGAATTTGTTAGTAACTCTCTCTTTAGAAAAGGTATATGATGAAATGCATATGATATCCCACATTCTCCTTTACAAATATTTAATGATATGATTTTTTTTGATAATCTCTCTCTTCCCTTGGAAGCAATGAATAATGACATAAATTTATCTCCCTCTCTTAAAATAGTATAAGTTGCAAATGAAGGTGAATCATCAACATGAAGTAACATTATTGATTTAAAGTTTAAAAAGGATTATAATGAAATATTATGAAATGATTTCAAAGATAATAATAATCTACCCATTGAATGTAAATATTACATGTAATGAACTAACATTTTCTTGTAACTATCCTATCTAAATATCTAGACTCATAGAAGGTAAATATTTAGATACCATTGATATGTAATGTAATATTGATTTGAACATTGTATCTACTAAAACTAAAAAGGGGATAACCTAAAACACAATGTCAAGAGAAATGGTTACAAAGCCTCTAGGAAATAAACAAAATACAAGAAACCTAATTAGGTATCTAATTAAAAAGTAATCAACTGTCATAATTAATTAATGTAAGGAGAAGGGTTAGAAACATATTAAAATGCATAAGGAACCATGGTAGGAAAATGGGGCCCTATAATACCTAATATGGATAAATGAAAAGTTTGAATAATATTATAACCACACTAAATTTAAGTGTAGAGATAATTTAAACCAAGAGATAAATTCATTAGCCAAAAAATTATGCAATATTATATCTATAAAAAGGAAATATCTATGGTTAGAAATTAATTACCTTAAACAATATTTTATATCATTAAAATCCCAATTGACCAATGGTGATTTTAAATATATTGATATGGTTGTAAGTATATCAATGGCCAAATAAATATCTAGGATAAAATTACTCCTATTGCATCCAAGATTCCACAAGACAAGGTTTTCCCTCCAAGACAAGATATAAACAATAACTCCTCCAAATGTAGAATTAGGGTAGAAGTGTGAGAAATATAAATTTAAAATAAATGTTCCTCTCTTATTTTATTTAAATTTAGAATTGTTTTTATAGTGATATATGTCCCTAATTCCACTAAGATATTTTATAAATGATATCGAATAGATTGATTTAATCTAAAGCAGGTTGGCTAACCTCAAACTATGTTAGCTAGGTTGAACTAATTACAAAGTATGCACCATAACGTTTAGGAATTCATATATCTAATTTATGTAGTTAGAATGGGAAGGAACATAGTTAGAACTAAAATGATTCAAGATGATATAGTAGGAAAATATGTCTTTATTAGTTATAATATGCAATATGGAAGGATATGGCTTTAGGGGATCAAATATGGGGAAGTTGGAATGGATGTAAGAATGAAACATTATCAATAATATCTCTCTCAAAACACCATCAATCTACCCACCCATTTCCTAGTGTACCCTTTATGACATGCACATAGGGATATTAAAACTTAATAGGTTATTACAAGAGATAAATCATCAGTAAATATTTTTTTTAAACATTATGTGTATACATATGTCCCACCCAATTTCATCACGTGTCACTAGAGTGTAACATGGGAAGGTGCTTTGGAAAAGAACATATCAATGTAAAATGAAATAAGCTATCTAAAAAATGAAATATAAAAATTAATGTTGAAAAATGAAATAAATGAAATTACCATATGCATACCTTGACTTACCTTTATTACTGAGTAGTCACATGTTGTATTTATAGTCTTGATTATGGAGGGCACAATAACTACATTAGACAAACCCTAGGGATATAAGGCTAAATAGAAAAAAAAATTATAAGAGGGTTAGAATAAAATTTAAAACTCATAAGAACATATTTAAACACTTGGTAAATTGGTAAGCTATGGTAATAAAGCCTAGGTTAGGACCAAAATTCCAAGAAATTTGAATTAAAAAAGGGAGGAAAATTGGATAACCAAAAAGTGGATAACCCAAAATGTATCTAAAGTAAGAAAATTAATAATCTTAATTAAAAATAAGGATTTATGAAATATAATAATATAATCAACATCAATGGAAGAGAATTTGCAATCCATAATTGATCATTGTTGGAAACATAGGATATGATTAAATGTAAAAAACATAATTGAAAAATAAGTAACAATCCATACTCAATCAAATATGTGAAAAAAAATAATGATGAGAGAAATGAGATGAAATGGCCTAAAAAAGGTTGAATATAAAATTGAATTTCTAAAGCTAAGGGAGATCTGATAAAGATAAGGAAATTAATGGAGAGATCATCTCACAACACCTCAAAGATGTAGCTTAGATTCTAGTGATAGATGAACTAAAACTATCATATTGTGAAAATGTCTAAAGGAGATGGAAAATAAGAATTATAAAAGTTGGGAAAATATTTAAAAACAAATTTTCCTATCAAAGAGACAAATGAAAGGGGTGGTGGGCGAAGAGGGAGATACCAATATGAAAACATAATATTTACTAGAAACAAGACACTCTGATCAAGTTGGCAAGTCTAAAATAATTTTGTCATTATTGAACATAAATATATTTACTAAAAACATATGTTTGTTTTATCTAGTGAAGTATAAGTATATCCCATGAAGTCTTTTATGCATGAAAATTAACATGGACCTACCTTCCCACAATGTGCTCCCCATTTCTTCAGACCCTTTACAAATCTATCAATCTATTGTGAAGATTGGATACTTGCATGATAAAGTAGGTAGAACTTATGATTATATGGTAATGATAAATCATAACCTAATATACTATAATACCATACCATATTGGACCTTAAATATATCATGAGGCCAACTATGGAGTTTGAGATGCAATTAGGATAGAAGAGGTGCCAAATATTGATCATATATTTTGGTATGATCTAGATTGATTTTAATATTATATTTTAATTTTGTTAATTACATTCTTTTGTAAGATATGGATTTTAACTCTTTTGGATTTTTTATTCCTCCTCCATATGAATTCAAAAAAAAACATGTTTGCTAAAGAATACTATCACAAGAGATATTACACTTGGTGTATAAGGAAGAGAACCAAATGATCATGGTGTTTAATAATCTTAGATTTACACATTATAAGAGAATGGTATCCTTAAATTGATATTTGTGTGCTTTTATGTACCTAATATTTAAATGGTGTAACACACCTGATACAAATATGATGACAATGCAATAATCTCTTATTTTTTTCTCCAGAGGGACCTCTCTAGCTCTTTCTCCTACCTATAGCTTCCTACATTTTTTTTTGATAGCCTTGGATCCCCTTTGTTTTGAATATTCATTTATTCTTTCACCTTATTTTAAAATTTGAATTTTCATGATATAACCATTACTCTAGGTGATGAAATGGCCCCTTATTTTACACAACCATCATGGTAGTTTTGTAACTTAAGTAATAGTTTTGAGACTAAGTAGTGGTTTATCATTAAAATATTGATAGTTGTGTAATATTTAGTGGTATTTTTATCATCTTAAGTGGTATTTATGTAACCTCACCTACATAAACAGTTGGTTCTATCATAGTTCAATGTCTTCCAAAATTAACTCCTATGATTTTAATTTTGACACATTTTGCATGACTAGTGTCATGTTTCTTATTCTAATCACCTTGTGTTTACCTCCAATTAGGCTTGACTCACTTCCTCTTCTATTTTTTGTCTACTTTAGTTCCCCTTAAGGTGAACTCACCATTATACTTAGTTGAAATCTTCCATGAAAGATCTCATCTTTTTATATAAGGCCAATTTTGTCATAATTTTAGATCTAAAAACTGGCATTATAAGTTATTATTATGAATCTTTTATAACCTCATTCTTTGGTATAATTGTGAAAATATTCATCATCTATTATTTTTTATTTGAATACATAGTTTCATGTGAATAAGTTCTCTTGGTGAAAGTAACTCAGACTTTTCAAGACAAGATATTATCCATTTTTAAATTAGTTGCTCTCCATTTTTGGTTGTGTCTCCTCTTTTCCCCACCTTATTTTGAAAAGTGTGTATCTTCCTATTAGATATTTTAAAAAATTTATAAAAGAGAATATGGAGCTATCATACTAAGGATAATTTTATCAATACATCACATGCACTTTAGTTGATTTAAGATAGAATCAGGTTGGATTTCTCTTGATTTGTATTATTATTTTTATTTAATAAATTATATCTAATGTATTTTTTTTTGGTCGATTAGTTTCCATATTCAAAAAAAGAGAAAATTTTATAGTGAAGGAGATTTGTTCATTTTCATTTGTCTTTGCTACAAAAATAAGATAGTTAGCTTAGATTTGTGTTTGTATTTCAGTAGATTAGTTTTATTTAAATTAGTAATAAATATCATAAATGATTATATTAAATATCTTAATAAATATTCAATTTATTTCATTCCAAGACAAAATTTCTTTTTCAAGATCTAAACAAGTCTTTTGCACTCTAAGTAGGCATCTAGGCAATCATAATAACATAGACAACCATAGGTTAATACACAAGGGTAGTATATTTATGATTTAATTTGATTTAAAAAGTTGAGAGTATTATCATTCTATTATTTAAAATAAAAAAATAATAACTTTCATTTATTATTTTCATTTTATAAATTCATTCAAAAAGCTTTTTCTTAACAAACTAGGCAAGTTGAAAATATAGTTTAGTTTATTTGTGGACAAAGAAAAGCAAAATAAAGTGTTGTGTTTTTTATATTTTAGATCATATTTTTTTATACATTGCATACATATTTGGATACAATTTACATATATAGTCTAATCATATAAAATAGTCAAAATAGATAAAAACATAGTCATCTAATATTCATATAAACAAAATCTAGGAAAATTTTGCATTTTGAATAATAGCATAATTTCTTTCTCTCTCTTTACATGCATTACAAATTAGAAAAATATAGAAAGACAAAAATATTTTTGATTTTTTTTAATTTCACATTTGTAATTATTTTACTTTCAACAATTTATTTTTATAAACAAAGCATTTATTTCCATAGAACCAAAAAAATAATAATAACAATTTTTTTTACAAAAATAGTGGCAAAAAGACTTAAAAACACATGCAAGCAAATACATTCCATCCAAGCCTTGTCCATTCATATAATAATCCTACCCAAATACTTTTCCATTCGTATAGTCATACATTAAAAATACTTACTTTAAAATTATAAAAAACACACATTTACAATCCATTGCTTGAATAAAGTCATGAGATTTTTCTTGGCTTCTACCTAGACTCTTTTAGATGACCCTTCCTAAGATATGAGGTCTTGTTTAGCATGGTATATTCCTTAGATTTAGACCACCCAATCCCAACATTACCACATAATATCATATTAGCACTAAGAAAAGATGTGAGGTCTTTCAATTTACTCCCATTCCTCATCTCAATATACATTCCTTAGCCACTTTAGAATAACAAAAATGTATTCTTGAGCCACTTATCATTGTCTTTCCCCAAAATAAAGGATGTTAATGTAATGTCATTCAATACTAGCCTCTCATCCACCTCTCATTTATTCTCCTTGGGTCTAGCCTCATCCTATATCATTCAAGTTTAGTGGATGACATTGATTGGGTAGATTCAACCCAATAGAGTAGACATTTTCCCATGAGTCAGCCAACCTGATCTCCCTCATTTTTCTAAACCTAGTATCAACAAAGAAATTTGCTTTCTTTTGATATCAAAGATTGAGGGGCCTTAGAGAGATAATTTCACATAGTTCCATAGTGAGAACCCATTAACACCACTTATCCTAAATCCTATTCCAATGAACAACCAACCAAACCCTTATCCCATCCATTACATTAAACATCTTGGCCAAACCTCATGGAGTTAAGTGCATATTTTAGCATGTTCTTATCATATTCATACAAATTAGTGAACTTAACATGAAGGAATTCATCCTTTGTGTATCCATTTCTTACTTTTATCCTTTAACTTCTCCATCTTCCTTCCTTCCATTTATTTGATGGATATCTATATACCTCTATAATATGTATGGATAAGACATTAGTAAATCTATTAGCCTAGATGGATATAAAATAAGACAACTCAACTCAAGTAAGCCTTCATTAATTAGTTGTAACAACCTAACCTTTGACACTAACGTAGATTACTAACCCTATGATTATTCCCTTCCTAAAAATCAAACATAGATTGGGGTTGTCATTCAATAGATATGAAACATATTTAAAACTATAAGTAACCACCCTAACACCATCAACATGACCCGTATGGGTGGAGGTATTATCACCCCTCATATGTAAATGATGTCATACATCAACTTTTAGAGCCCAAATGTATAAAACATCACCAAATATTATCACTACCCAGGAATGATCTATCACCTAGAGGATGAGGTCAACCACATACAAGCTACTACACTTCCTCTTAGTAGGAATCGTGACACATAAAACCCAATAGCATCAATTAGAACACCACTTCTAGGTTTTTCACCTCAAACCAGCCTCTTCCCACTACCCATATCATGTATCTACCCTTCATACACTATAAGACCATGGTCAAAATACCAAAACTAGCCCAAACCAACTCATTAACACCCTAGTGGGTTACATATGTGACCTAGAAAGTAGTCAATAAGAACTTGATCAAAGAATAGACCTAAACCCTCTTATACCATCTCACCCTCCTTCCTTTCCCATTTAGATGACGACTTACACAAAATCACAACAATAAACCTACATTCATACACCACTGCAAGAGTATGTACCACCACAAAACTATATCTCTCACTAAACACTTGGGTATATCCTCACTCATGAGGTCCCTAACCTTAATAACTCTAAAACCAATTCATAATACCATGTACCCATTCAAGATCTAATAGGGATACACATATGCTCTACTGCTTAAAAATAATGTAGTAGCAAGAAATATACTATCCTTTACACCTTCAAGTCATAACGCTTCCACATATAATCACCCCCTATACATAGGCTATGTCATTGTATATGCAATGCCAAACTACACATTAATTACATTTACACCACCATAAAAAAACCCAAACACTTTACTACAATAAGCCACAATGCTTCACACATCTCACAATCCCCCTCCATATTTCCATATGTATTTAAAATATACTTAGCTAGATAATTATTTTTTAGCTTACTCCATCCCACCTTATCAAACTTATTCTGTTCCTTCTAATGGCTACCAGGCTAACCCATACAAAACCTTGCCTCCTCATTCTAGTCTCACTATAATGATGATAGACTTTAAAAACATAAGAACATATGCCAAATATCTCAAGGAGGCCCTTAGCACCAATATACAAGAAGTTCTCCTACATCCCCTAATATATCTCCTCAAGTTCAAAGGAGAGAGGAATCCTGATGCTCATGTGAAATCCTATGCCACTACCACTAGGTAAATCTTACCTTGTGATGGAGTTATAGATAATATCTTTCCCAAGACTCTTGAGGGGATGACACTTTATTTATATTAACACCTCCCTAAAGGATCCATACACTCTTTCCACCCACTTATGCCTAATTTTTTCAAATCATTTGATATGAACAAGCTCCTAAATACTAGTATACATGAGTTCTTAAATATAAATTAGTAATACAATCAGTCAACTTCCCATTGCATCACTAAATAGAGGCAGGTCTTACACTCCTCTACTATTGCACCTAACATGGATCAACTAGAGTTATGTAATATTTTAATCCATTAAATTAATAAAGAAATGAGGGAAAATGTTCAAAAATTCCCATATCACTCATATGAATAATCCCTTGACAATGCCCTACATATTAAATAGGTTGACATTAATAATGGTTGACAAACTTATGGGATTAATGGGTGTATTATCACCCCAAACCAAAATAATGGGGGTATAAAAATACAAGCATAAACAATGCCAATAACTAAGGTCAAGAGACCCCAAATTACAATAAAAATGCTATCACCAATGGTGTCACTGATTATATCAATAATCAAAACCCCATAAAAATAATCAATATCAACCTACAAATAACACCAAAAACACTAAAAATATGGGGGTTAGGTAAAAAAATCCCCTTCCCACCATTCATGTAGTTAATTTCAACTGATTACCACTCTGTAGTGTGTAATATAAATATCATGACCAAAATTAATACCAACCAAATGAACAATACCCCTAATTAAAAAATCAAAGTTGTTACCCATGAAATAAGCAACATGGGTTTAGGTAACAAGGATAAAACATGAAACTTATGGATTATGATCCCAATGTTTATTTCATTTTCCATAGAGTCATGGGTCATGACACTCAACACTATAGAGAATATAAAAAATCCATACAAAGGCTCTTTGAGGACCAAATTCAAACATTCATGGACATGTTCCTAGGAAACACCAATTCAAACACCCAAACCTCCTCAAATAGTGTTGTTGCTCCCAAAAACTAGAACCTACAAATATATCATAAACCTTTCCCCAACCACCACACACCTTACTAAAAATCATAATTAAGGTAACCCCATCCAACATATCCAACCCATGATGGCATGCATTGATTATGTTGAGGCCTCCACCTTGAGAATTACTAACCTTGATGTAGCTCCTCAATTGGGAGTTTAGGGAAAAATTAGGATGATATGAGTAATGAAATTAGAGGTATAAGAAGAATAAAACAATTTTAATCACACTATGGATTACTATCCCATAGCTTTCCACCCCTAAAATAACCTATAAATAGAGTCAACTCCTAATCCTATAGGAAACTATGACCTAATCTATGATTTAACCAAAACATTCTCTCACATTTCATTCATAAACTCATTCAAAAACTCGCTTGATAATTTATCAGCCTTGTTTGATGCCCTATTAATAATAAATTTATCTAGTGCCACCCTTCCCATACAAGATTATATTAACCACATTGACTTAGACATGTTTTCACCTAGTTAGGACTCATGGCATGCTAATTATTTATTCAATTTATGAAGTCTTCCTCATAATTCTAAAATGGAAAGGAGAGGAGATCCAACCTTATTTTTACAATTATGGATGTATAAAAACTATGTGAAGATAACCATGGGTTATGATGAAGTGAATGTCAACATTATCCTATTCTCCTTATTAAAAAAAATTATGAGGAAACCAACTATTCAACAACATGCAATATAATGTGTGGATAGAAAAGTCTCAAATCCACTTCCATAGGGATTCTAATCACCATGTTTCCTAAGATGGTACTAACCAAATTATACATCATAGATAAGGACACAAAATATAATATGATTTTGGGAAGGCTCTAAATACACTAAATGAAAGTTGTTCCTTCCACCTTGTTCTATAAAATCTAATTCTTGCACTTGGGAAAGGTTTTCATAGCCCAAAGATACCCTAAACCCTTTTATATGTTACAAAATTCCATACATAAACAAAATAGGATACACATTTATTACCACTTGCCTACTAATGGGGTTACAAAGTCCCCATAATTGGTCAATATTACTAGATCCTCTAAACCTAAAGTTGTCATCCTAAAGAAAGGAGTAGAAATACATCAAGTCTTCTCTAAGGATAAATTGGAAGAAAAGGATATAACCATAATTAAATGGATCTATGACTCTTTATCAATCACTAGTAAGGCTATTTCCACCATGTCTACAACCAAAATCATTAGTCTCTTAGAGAAGGACATTCCCCTAGTTCCCCCATTTGATTGATGAGGAGTAGGGACCTATGACTTCCCTAGCCTTCAAGGTCAATATCCCTAAGATGGGTTTGCTATCCTACTAGACCTTTACATGGTATAAGTATTTATGAGTGAATAATTTCCCCTCTATAATGATCATCTCAATAGTTATCATTGTACCTAACTAAAATCCAACCATACAAGAACAAGTCATAATTCACATCTTACCCTCATTACTTTTATGCCACTTCAGAGTATGCTTGAATAACATAATAGGATATGGATGTATCTATTTTACATGGTTCATAAATCATCAAGATTTATTATTCTAAAAATGTTAGCCATTATCCTTTGACCTGAATCGGTCTTGTTTTTAATAATATACAAAGTCCATCGATAAGCAATCAAGTCACTCCCCTCCATAGGCCATCTTCATGCCAAAGTAACATGACTATGAGTGGAATATAAATCAATATTTTGACTCATTATTACACATGGATTCATGAGAAGGGACCTCTATTTCACATCACAAAGGGAGAGGATCTTGAAAATTCACTAATTTGGTTCTTACAAGCCTTCTCACACATAATAATAGGATAAATAGTACTACCCATGTTATACCCATAATATTATGAGATGCATAACTATGCTCAAATTCCTCTTCCATTGATTCAAGTTCTTAATTACACTAGTATGTTCCCTACACATAAACATAACCCTAACTATGATAACATACTTCAAACTATAAGGAAAAATACAAATAAGTAGTATTTTGAGTTTCCATAAGTTTTGACCTTCTTTTACTTGAAACCTATAAAACAACCCTTTGAGTTCCTATAAATTATCCCCTTCATATATACCATGAGATTGAGCTACCCACACCTCCAAAATCCTTTTTATCCACCTTGCATATGAGATAGATTCATTATCTTTCATAACTTCTAAACTAAGGACCTAAACAATATTACCCAACATTTTTAGTAGTCATATGGTTGAAATTTTTGAGGACAAGAAACCTTACTTGACATCCCTTACCTTATACACATGATCAATGGATTTTCCCCTATGATAAAGCCAAATTCCATATAGGCACTAGCGCAAAAGTCATTCTCATTTCTCCTAAAGGGTAAATCATTACTTGTGGATTAAAATTAGAGTTTGAGTGTATAAAAAATGGAATCAAGTATGAAGATCTATTAATTGGCATGTTCATTGTAAAATTCCTAGGCATCCAAAAACTAAGGATCTAGGGAGATTCATAACTCATTGCAAAGCAAGTTTCCAAACTTTATCATACCAAAGCCAAGCACCTATAGTAATAAAAGATGTCTATTCGTAAGGTCACCAAGGAATTTGACTTAATTTCTATATAAATAGTCCCTAGTTAAAGAAACTAACTTGTTGAATCTATGGTTGCCTCATCTTCACATTTCACTCCCCACCTGATGATACCAGAATCTAATTTTACAATCTTGGATAGGATGGAGTATCTCATCCCCAATATATTTCATTACCAAATAACTAGATATAAAGGAGGAGGTGATATCCCATTAGCTCTTCATGGCCTCTTACCTCTTATAATTCTCAATATATGTTTGATAGGAAGAATAAAAGATGATGTGGTTTTTAATAAATCATTCTACCATTGCTATCATGATCATCTGATGCTTGGTCATGTAAAATCAAATGGTATTACAAGTTGACCCATCAATTTTGGGCCACCTACCTAAGACATTTTTCTTCCCTTAACTATGCCCATACTTAGGGAAAGGGGTCATACCCTAATGATAGGGACCATTGGGATCAACATTTTTCCTCATAACTACCTTTTAAACCTTTTTAAAATTACACACCCTCCACCTCCCATAGAAGTAATCAATCTTATAATGCATATTGACAGGTCATCATATAAGTATTTTAACCTAAAAATTGAGGATGAAAAATTGGTAATGTATTACCACCAGTTCTATATTCTATGATATTATTTTATGATGTTTCGTACACAAGGGAAACTCATGGAAATTAGGTGTTTGAGTTCCTAGAGGTGCCTATCTATGCATGGCCAAATGTTATAGTTGGGTAGATAGATATAATTCAACCTCACCAATAGTATTAAGAGTTCCACTGTTATGCCTATAAATTCCCACTTTATGTAGAAGGTCTTGTCCTTAGGCTTGATAAGCAAATTGATAAAAAGAAAGGAGGGGGTTATAAATTTAGACCCAACTAGTGAGGTCCCTACTTAGTAATAAAATATTGAAATAATATATCCTATAAAATATGCAATTTATAAGGCAAAACACCTGGTGAGTCTATGAAACATTTTACATATAAAACATTTCTATATATAATTCTTACATATCACCCTATTCTCACCTACATTACATTTTCATATGTTACATGTTCACAAACATAGTTGATGTGTTATTTCATGATTGTTTAGTTGTTTAGTTTTTAAAATATAGAAACATTCAAAATTTATCATATCATATTTACCTCATTCTCAAATTTCCTTATCATCTTATATTAGGCATTATAAAAATCAGCATGTCACATTGGTCTTTGTCTTAATTATTATGAGCAGAGTACACCTATTTCCCTTGCTTTAATTAGAAGAATGCTAGCCTATATTAGAGTCTAGAATATTTTTCATGATATAATTACCCTTTATAGTGCCTTTAGAAACTAAACTAAAAAGTATCACACCTAAAATAATGTAACTTTAGTCACCCATCTTGGTCCTTGGTGGTGATCCCTTGCATCTTACTAGTTTCATGGGGCCAAGGTTTGGGGGTAAAGGATTTAAAAATAGAGAGGTAGATACTTATATGAAAATAAAAATATTATGAAAATAAAAAAGGAAAAATTATACATCTCTCACCCTTTGACAATCCTTGGTGTTGATCCCTCACATATTACTAGTTATGTGGGGTTGGCATTGGGGAGATAAACCTCTTACTTTCCTATATCTAGCCTTTGGTGATGATGATATGTGTTTTCTTGGTAACATGATATTAGGTGTAAGGGATCACAAAGAGAAGTAAAAGATAAATGAAAAAGTAATGTAAAATCATAAAAAAGTGTCTAAAAGAAAAATTTCTTCAAAAATCTTGCCTACATGTCTATGTTTAAATAAGGCAACCTTTCCCCATCAACTAGTTTTATCAAGGATAGTTCTCCCTAGATGAATCCAAAAAAATTAGTGTTTTATAAGTTTAGAAAGAAGTAAATATTCCCCTTTTCTCATAAGGATTAAGTCATCTTCCTTTTTCTTATGAAATTTTGATTTATGGTTTTCATTGTTTATCATCTCACATTTATCCTATTTCCCCCTTCATTCCTTGATATAAATTGAAAGTCATATGTTGTGTAAATGAAGAAATTAAGTAATCACCTAAAAAATATATATTAACACATATATAATCACATATAATACATCCATTACATTAAATAATTTGCATACATTCTATTTCTGCACAAACATAAACACTTCTCATAGCAACATCACATACACATACACCATCACATGTCTAGTCATATAGAGTGCATGAACTAAAAATATGATATGTAAACAAGAGTCACATTTCATAATGATAAGAAATCAGTGAGAGATCACACAAACACACACACACACACACACACACACACACACACACACACACACACACACACACACACACACACACACACACACACACACACACACACACACACACACACACACACACACACACACACACACACACACACACACACACACACACACACATCACATAAATTTTCACGTTTATACAATAAAAATGTCTAGTACAAACACCTTAATAGAGGGACAATATTCCTTAATTAATATATAAAGGAATCAACATATACAATGGTATAGAAAAATAATATATAAAAAAGTATTAAGAATAAGTCCTGATACTCTAAGAGGAACTTGATGGGAAAGATTACCTAGGGCTTTAGATCTGGTGGCATCTCCTACTATTACCTCCCTCTAAATTTATTTCCCTTGTCCTATGACTAAACTTTATACCACCTCTCCCACCCACGATGGTATCTACTAAGGATTCCAATCTCCTCACCCTAGATAATAGAGTGTTTTTCTCTTCCCTCAACACTATCAATATCACTACATCATGGTACATAAAGGCAAAGACATATATATATATATATATATATATATATATATATATATATATATATATATATATATATATATATATATATAGTGCCTAATCCCTATAAGAAGCCTAATGTCTACCAATAGTTAGTCCCACAACTAGATAATACATAGCTAAAATAAATTAAGTAGGGTATCCCTGATCATTTGCTTCCAACCACCCATAGTATCTACAATCATAAAGTACATAAGATGAATTACATCTAGCTGATGTAATATAAAATTAACTACATGTAAAATTAGCTAAGTAAAAAAATGAATAAAATACGAACTATAATCACAAATGAACAAAATTAATATTTTACATGGATCCCCTCATGCCACTTTGGATTAGAATCATCCTATATAGCCTCCTCCTTGTCTATGTTGAGTTACTACTCCAAATCAAAATGTACATAAGCCTCACCATCCCCATCCATGGTTGTTTCTACTATATAAGACCTTGTATCAATGACAATGGTGGTGGTGGTGGTGGTGGTTATCCCATCTATTATTGCTCAGCTCTAACCTATCCTCCTCTTTTAACTACCTATGGAAAGGGTTAGGTGATGGGCACCCATCTCATGAATGAGTGCCATAACAACCACCCTAACCTCATAACTCTCATCTTATGAATCCTCCTATAAATGATTCTATAGATATAAAGGTAATTCATGTAGGGCATACTAAAAAATTTGGGCACTTGATCCATGAGGTGAAATTCAATCTTATCTCAATCTTAAGTGACCAAAACTATTATGCAATATACTCTCTCATTTTCCCATTACCCAACCATGTCCTAGTAGGGAAAGATAATCAAATCTATTACTATTAGTGTCCCCAAAATTGAGAATAAAAAATGAATTTTACTATGTCTATCCATTTGGTTTCCCTAATTTCTTCTAGTTCCCCAATCATCACCCCCCTCTGATAGGGGATCATCCTCTCATACACCCAAACCATGAAAATGGTCAGGTGGATAATAGAAAGGGATTATAGGTGATTCAATCAATACAACTCTCTATAAGTTCATGATATCATTTACTAGATCCATACAAATCATGCCCCTCTCTCCTCAATGCATCTCATTATTGAGACTAAATATATAAGAGTCTATATGTGCCCTTATCTCACACTAACTTGGACTCAAGGATTTGAATGAGATTTTATTAGATTTGGGATCCCTAATCCATATACCTAAGAAATTTTCACTCCACACTTCACATCCATATCAAGTGCATCAGAGTCCCAAAAATGATATGTCTAGCTACATGCCTCATGGTGGCTATTGGCATCCCAAATAAACACCAATCAACTGGTTGTATGTAGACTAGTGATATGATACACATCCATAAGAGTTATCACCCATTATCCTATAACATAGGGAAGTAAAAAAGTGTTCTGGTCAGGGTCCCAATAATTCAAGAGATCACATAAAAGCTAGATATAAGAAGGAATAATCCTTTCATGTTTAATTTGAAGTATCCCCATTCGATCAATTAGGGATAAATCATTAGATTTTAGTAATGATAAAATGTAAGGGAGCCACTCAATCTCTAAAGATATAATCCATAATATGTAATCTCCCTAAAAAAAATAAAGGATACCTTAAGTTATCAATAAAACTAATTCTACCTTCCAAACAAATCAAATCTACACACTTTTCCAACACATAAAACCACTCCAGTTTGCAGGTAGTAGTTATGAAACCACTATATAGTGGTTATGTAAATGGCCCAAGTAATTATGTAACCACACTTGGGTGGTGATTTTTTAATCATATCATGATATTTATGTAATCATTTTTGTGTTTATGTAACCACCATCTTACAAAGGGTGGCAATTTTGTAATAGAGTGATATTTATATTTACCACTCACATCTCCAAAAAAACTTCCCAAAACCCAATAAAACTCACCCAAAACTATTCAAATTTAAAAAATTCATAATCTACCCTCCAAAAAAATTACTACAAAGCTTAATTTTTTTAAATTAAATGGAATTCAACCAAGTTTTGCTCAAAATTCTAAGTTTGGGGCAAAAATGAAAAAGTTAGAAAAACTAACTTGATCTTACCCTATATCACCTTCTGATGGTAGGTTCATCATAGTTTCATCATTATCATATTTTTTACTACTTTCACACTTTAAATAATCATTATTAATATAGAGATCAAAATTCTCTCAAGGTAATTGGCATAAATGAACTATTTTTGGTAAGTTTTTTGAATATATTAGGCCCTAAATTAGCCTTTTATTTCAAAAGTTTTCCAAATTTGACATATTTATTTATGTAGTGTTTATTCTCACATTTATATGTCATATTTATCCTAGATTACATGACCAAAATTTCACAACTAACATTTTAAAAAGTTTATCCATTCTTCATAGCAATTTTTTTGATTTTCCAAGTATACAAAAAACTTGGCACTAGATTCGATCCACTAGTAGGATGATCTAGGTAGTATTATCTCCCCACATGTATGGTATGTATTATTTCCATGTTTTTATTACATAGTCCATTTTCTATTTTTTTTTAATTTCAACTGAATCTCATTTTTTATTTGAAAGTTACATGGATTCCCAACTCGCTTCACTCCACTACTTAGGTAAGTAAAGTAAGTATTTCTAATCTCTCAAATGGATTGATTAGAACTAAACCTTGAAAACTCATGAAAAAACACCCTATTAAGAGGGAATTATTTATGCATCCAAAATTTATATGGTGAAAAATCTAAAATACAAATTTGGTGATGATGTAATGATATCTTATTTTGTACTCCATAGGGAACTCTCTAGCTCTTTCCCCTCCATATGCCTTCTTACTCCTCTATTGACCCCCTTTGGATATTCATTAATTCTTTCACCTTGTTTTAAAAATTGACTATGCATGACCTAAATTTTTTTCCAGATGATGAAACACCCCCCCCCCCTCTATTATGAAACCATCACTTATTTTACATAATCACCATGATGGTTTTGTAAATTAAGTAATGGTTTCACATTAAAATGATGGAAATTATGTAACATTTAGGGATGGTTTTTTCATATTAATTGGTGGTTGTGAAACAACCCCTAAAAAATAATGGTTTTATCACAATTCAAATGTCTTCCAAAATTAGCTCTCACGACTCTAGGTTTGACATGTTTTGCGTGAATAACATCATGTCTCTAATTTTATCACCTTGTGTTCACCTCTAATTAGGCCCATCTCATCCCCTCTTTTATTATTTGGTCCACTTTATTTCTTTTTAATTTGAATTCACCGTTAGAATTATTTGAACTCCTCCATATAAGCTCCCATCTCTTTCTGCAAGAAGGGTAATTTTGGCTTGATTTCAAATCCAAAAATTTCCATTAGAAGTTGATATATGAATTTTTTATAGCCAAAATCTTTCTATAATTCCAAAATATTTAGCCTCTATTGTTTTTAGGTCAACTACATATCTACAAGTGAATAAGTGCTCTTGGTGAAAGAAACTTAGACTTTGTAAGTTAAAACATTAGCCAACCTTAGTTTAACTACTCTCTATTTGTGGTTGTCTCCTCTTTTCCTCACCTTGTTCTAGATCTTGTAAATACTCTAGTGAGAGAGTCTCCATAATTTATAAAATAGCTTACAAATTGATCATATTTATTAATATTATATCAATACATCACATGCACTTCAACTAATTTATTCCATAATTAGGTTGGAGTTAACTTTATTTCTAATATTTGTTTTATTTTTTAAATTAGATATAATTTAGTTTATTTTTGTGATATTTTTTTTCCATATTTAGAAAAATATTAAATTTTATATTTAAAGAGATTTGTTCCTTTTCATTTGTCTTTTCTAAAAAAATAAGATAATTATCTTTGATTTGGGTTTACATTTCATTAGATTAGTTTTATTTCAATTAGTAATACATATCATAAATCATTCTAGGAAATATCTTAGTAAATCTTCAATTTATTTTCATCCAAGACAAATTTTCCTTTTCAATATCTAAACAAGTATCTTACACTCTAAACAATCATCTAAGTAATCATAAAAACATAGACAACCATAGGTGCATACACAAGGGTAGTATATTGATGATTTTATTTGAATTAAAAAGTTAAGAGTATTATCTATATCCTTTTCAAAATATAAAATCATAACTTTTTTTCTTATTTCCATTTTAGCAATTCATTTAAAAATGTTGTTCTTGGCAAACTAGGGAACTTGAGAAGCTAGTTTAGCTTTTTATGAACAAAGAAAATCAAAAGAAAGTGTTATTTTATTTATATTTTAGATCAGATATCTTGCTACATGGCCTATATATTTAGATCCAATTTTCATATTTAGTGAACCCATATAAAATAATAAAAATAGACAAAAACATATTCATCTAAACAAAATCTAGGAAAATTATGCATTTTGCATAATATCATAGTTTATTTCTCTCTCTCCTTACATGCATTACAAATTGGAAAAAGATATTAAAAAAAAACATATTTTTATTTTTTTTAATTTAAACATTGTCATTATTTTACTTTTATCATTTCATTTTCAACAACGTAAAGCATTTATTTCCATAGAACCAAGAAAAGCTAAAAATAAATAAAAACTTAACAAAATAGTGTCCAAAATCCTTGACAACACGTGTAAGAAAATGCATTCCATTAAATATTTATCTATTCATACAAGCATCCTAAAAAAATCCTTATCTATTCATATAATCATACATTTACAATCCATTACCTAAATAAGCTCATAAGCTTTTCCTTGGCTTCTTCCTAGACTCCTTTGGATGACCCTTCTCAAGACACTATGTATTATACAACATGGTATATTCCTTAGATTTATATCACCCACTACCACCATTGTCAAAAAATATAATATTGGCATCAAGCTAAGACATGAGGTCTTTCACTCCACCCCAATTCCTTATCTTATTATAGATTCCTTACCTGCTTTATAAGAAAAATAATGTACTCTTGATCCACCTATCATTATCCTCCCCTAGAATACAGGCCATAAATAAAATTTCATCCAATCCTAACCTCTCATACACCTTTCATTTATTCTCTTTGGGTCTATCCTCATCCAATAACATTCAAATTTAGTAGATGACATTGATCAGGAAAAGTCAACCCAATAGAGTAGAAGTTTTCCCATGTGTCATCTAGCCAGATCTCCCTCATTTTACATAACCTAAAATCAATAAATAAATTTGTCTTCTTATGATATAAGATACCAAGGGTCATTTTATCTCCTTTTATACATATCTTGACACTCTATATGAACATCAAGACACTACTAAGGTCTTTTGGTTCCATCAAAAAAACCCATTACCACCACCTATCTCAAATAACATTCTATCAAACAACCAACCAAACCTATAGTCCATACATTACATTAGATATGTTAAATATACCTAGGGGATTTAAGTGCACAAATTATCATGCTCTATTCACATGCATAAAATGCCCAAAAAGAATAGTGAAATATAAGGGATGATAGAGTTGATCATAAAAAAATTGGGTTTCCCCAAGAACAATAAATTTGTAATAAATATGGTAGAATAATAGGTATGTATGAATAGTCATCATAATGGATAATATATGTGAATAAATACATGAATATCAAATTATAAACTTTTATCATAAAATAATATGACTAATTTTAATTTTAGGAAAATACTATTCTCAACTTTTACCTTATCTTTTAGGGAAAATTCCTACCTAAGGTTGAGAGTAAAAATAATATGAAAAATGGGTCAATAGGTATTTGTGAAAAAGGCCTAGACTTATCCTAGGTCTTACAATACAACTCAAAAACTAAGAAACTAAGAGGTTCAAGTAAAGGACATAAAAAAGGGCATGTAAAATTAAGACAAAACCAATTAATCAAAATAGGAAATAATAGATGACTAAAAAATATAAGTGAATAGGTATTTTGTGAGCAAGTTATGATCCTATCTAAGGTCTTACAATGAAAATAAAAAAACTAATAAACCTATGGGTGTAATTAAAGACAAAATGACCTAAGATAGGAGTTAGGGCTAATGTGTGAAAGGGGAACTTGGAGGTGTGGAAAGAATAGAAGCTAGTGTTTTTTTGCATTGAAGAAAGTCTTTAAGTATAATCTAAAATGAACATTAGATCCATAGTATATAGACAACCCAAAATATGTTTAATTAAAACACATTTTAAATGTAAATTAATACAAAAAATTAAATTTATGATATAAAATTAACCTAAATAAATTATTTCTTCAAAAACTAAGCATTGGCTAGTTCTTTTAAGATCTATCCTTCATTAGTTTGTAATCTATAAGTACTATGTATGAGAATGTATTTTACTAGGTAAGTACCCCACCATTTTTTAGTGTAATTTTTTTTATTTTTCATGGTTATATTCTAACTTAATCACTAAGTCACTGATATTAAATTTACATAATTTGATTTTCTTGTTATGTTTTTTTACCAATGCAAGCTTTGTATTGGCAAGTATGTTTAACGCACCCATGCTTCATTCATCTATATAATCTTAGGTGTCAAGATAAGATTCATGAAGCTATTCATAAATAATTATTCCATGAAGTGAAATGTGAAAGGAATACAAATCAAATTATAATGGTAAGATAGCTTTAGAGATATAAACAAAAGAAAAATAATTGGCCCAATGATAGTATAGATACTAGTAAGATAAGCCCATGGAGTAAGACAAATATTGAGATATTAGTTGGAATGAGAATACCTAATAGTATTTTAAAATAATTTTTTAAGGTTTTTTTTTGTGTATTTTCATTTACCATTTCACTAAAAATGGTAAGGTGTATAAAATTTGTGCATGATTTTGAATTTTTCACATAATTATTGTATGTCTTTATTTTTGAAGTTCACACCATTATCAAAGATGATGGTGTGGGTAATAATAAAATGGCATATTATTTGGATGAGAATGAATTTATAGATATTAATGAAAGTAAAATTTACAAGAGGCATGGATTCTAGCTATTTGGTAAAGTATTATATAGAAAAATGATGAAGACATGACCATCTTGGGATCTAGATAATTTTCCAGAAAATGGCCAAGGAGATTCCAATTTTTTAAGATCCACAAAAGGTGAGTGAATAATAGAATCATGAAGTTTAAAAGGATTAATATTTTTATTAAAATTGAATGCCATATTTTTCAAGATTAATCTATAAATATCTTATGTGTAAATATATGTAGTTTGTAATGTTCCCACTATAGTGACCACCACATATTCCACCATGAGCTTGCTCAAGGAGAGAAGGAACTTAATCTTAAGTAACACAATAGATTAGGGTACCTTCAACATTATGATAATAAAAGATGTCATATCTAATAATCTATTTATAATCTTGTTTATGAATTTGAGTCTTTATATGAGTATTAGCCTCTGGAGGATAAGTATGATAAATAAATCGGATGACGTTTTTATACCATGGGCTTTGTTGAGAAGTGAAAACATTAATGTGGAAAATAAGAGAATCATATATATATATATATATATATTGATTCATTAGAGATGTAAATTATTTTCACATGTATATGAAATATTGTGGATCATGAAGTGCTTGATAAGGGTGAAAAATAGAAGTTGATGAAGCAAGAGAATCAATGATAGCATTTTGTACTTGTGGGATTGCTTCAATAGTAAAAGATATGAATTATTTAATTAGATTGTAATCTAATTGATGATATAAAATGAGATTATAAATTTTACATTTATAATTTCCACTAACTTGATGACATATGTTTTTTGAATCCCCTAAGGCATTTAAGTATAACATGTCTAAGTTGTTGTCTACTTACATGCCTAGGATGAGGGATTGATATTCAACCATGTTTTTAGTGACTTTGAAGCTTAGTTGGAAAAATAAAGGGATAATATTACCATGAGGGTTTAATAGGACATAACTGACCTTATATCCTTTAAAGGATTTATCTCTATCAAAGTTAAGGGTCCAGGTGTCTTAATATAAGGCAATTATAACTTCATGTAGTTTTATTATGATGATTTTAGGTTTGGATTTTAAGGTATAAATTTTAGTCTCGTAGAGAGTTTGTGCCTTGAGATCAGTGGTGAAATTGTGAAAATATTATTTAAAATAATTATATTGTTTAATATATTTGATATAAAGGATTTATTCATCAATAAGTTTGTCTTAAAGGTGATTAAGAATTGGTGTATGTGCAACAACAATTTGATAAATGATCACATAGGCTTTGAGTAATTTTTGCATAATAATTCTTAAGTTAAATTTTATTAATATTACCATCCATTTACTATTTCTATCTCTAGGTAAGAATTTTTTGGAGAAGAAATTATGAAGGGGGTCAGAATGGATAATAAAATAGGTTTTTGGATAAAGAATATAGTTTCAAAGGTTTTTAGCTAAAAAATAAATAATAAGGTAGTCATATTCTAATTTTTTGTAACAAGTCTCATAATCTATCAAACCATGACTAACGTAATATATGGTATATTCTCTACATATTTCATCTTGTTGAGTGAGCATTAACCCAATTGATATGGGGGTAGATTAAGTATACAACATGGTCAAAGTGTAGGAGGATGAATTAATGATTCATTCATGATATAAAAATATTTTTTACATGCATAGATCACTTTAAAAATTGATACCATTATTAAGGAGTGAATTTATTGAATAGATATGGTAAGGCATTTTAGGGATATATCGATAGACTTCCCAAAGATTATTGAGATAAATATAACTATATTGAATATAACAAGGGATACACATGTTAACTATAACATTAATTTTAGTGGGATCAACATCAATACCATGAAAGGAGATGAGAAATAATAAGAGATAAAAAAAGGTGACATTAAAAACACATTTATAAGGACTTACTCTAAATTTATATTTGATGAGTTATTAAAATATGGTAGATAGATCATGAATATGGTTTTCATCATGCTTATATTTATAAATAATAAGATCATACACATAAGGTTTGACTCTTTTATGGATGAGATAATGAAAAATATGGGTCATTACATGTTGGGAAGTGGTGCTAGTGTTTTTGAGTATGAAATAAATTTTAGCATAGTATTAGGTTCCCCATTCAGTGGTAAAATTAGTTTTATGTTGATCTTCAAGAGTGATGTGGATATGATTATATTTAAATAAACTATCCATGAGAGATAACATCTCATATCTAAATTTAGATTCAACAGTGGCATCAATTGATGGTAAATGAAAGTTATATTTATGACATGTTCATTTGAGATTATGAAAATCAATATAAATTCAAATAGCCATAGTGACTTTATTATGAATGGGAATAATGTTGGTACCCATTATGAGTAATCAATAGTCTTGATGAAATTAACATATAAATTATTGATGATTTCCATGTGACATAGGGTATAAATGTATGGAGGAAAGTTTTGTTGCCTTTGATGTACTAGTGTTTCATCAAGATATGTGATGATATTATGGACAATGATACTAGGATTAATATCAGTCATGTCTTCTATGATAAATCAAAGGCTTCATGATAATTTTCAAATAAAATACTATAAGTATTGTGTGCTATAGGATGAAGTTACTTAGACACAATAATAGGTATATTAAATGTAGTGGTACTATAATTTATTTCAATAATTTCCTCAATAAACATCGTATTTCCATTTAAGAAATGATATGGGCTTGGAAGAAATTTTAAAACAAGATGTGTTTTAGGATTGATAATAGAAATAAAATTATTAAAATAGAGTCTTTTTATGAAAATTGCCAATCTTGTAGTGTTGGATATGATTTGAGGCTCTCTAACATGAATTATTTTATATATAGGTTCATCGCTAGGAAGTGAAAGTAGAGTTCCATAATATTCAACATCTACTTCAATATCTACCATTTGATTAACTTAGCTATCATATTCATAATTTATTTGTCTTAAAATATTAAATTTAACATCTAAGGTCATATTAGGTGATGAATTATAAGGAAAATAATTTGATTGTACGGTATCGACCTAGTCGATACAATCTAGAACATAAAATCTAGTGTAAACTACATAGGTTTATTTGATAAAATTATCAATGACAAAAAACGTTTATACTATATCAGGTTATCCATGTAGTCTTCCATGAGTATTAAAATTGAGGGTAATATATCAATACTTGATAACTATATGATGTAATCTAGAATTAGCTGGATGAGATTGGGTTAACTGATATAGTGTATTTTTTTAGAGATAAAGGGAACACTATCAAGTTGGCCAATAGTGTTAGGATTATATTATACTTTTTGAAAGGTATCAAGCTAATTTATTCCATAAAATGTGGTAAAGTTAAGGATTTACTAAACAACCCATGGAGTGTATTACAATGGTGGGTTAGCAATAGGAACATAATCTTATAGTTCTAAATCAATATCATAATATTCAAATGAATATGAATTAGATGAACATCACAATTAAAATCATGAATTTTGGATAATTTATTTTTATAATGCATTACATCCATGTCTTGGGATTGGGATTGAGACATAACATAGTCATCATCATAATATGGATAAATAACACACATGAGATGTAGGTTCATCTGTGTCAATAGACATGTCTATGGTGGAAATCCCATGTTAATGAAAGTCCTTAGAGATATGATAAGATGCTTGAAATATTTCTAATAACCCATATTCATTTTAAGTTAAATCCTCTATTATATAATAGGATTCATGAGCATTGCATCAAGGAGGACTTTTAATAGTATCATCAATTAGAGGAATAGATGTATCCCATGAAATAAGATAAGGATAGATCCATTCTGATATATAAAGAGGAAATAGAGTGGTAATGCAAGTGTTTTTAAATTCATTAGGCTCATCATAATCATACTCTAAAATAATGACATGGAGATCAATATGTATGTTAATGAATTTAAGAAGAGGAGGACTATTGATATGGGACATAGTTCGAATGAGATACTAAGATTTAGGATTTGGAATTTTTATGATCCAAGGGTTGGGTTCTGCCTCATGCTTATAACATTTCCTATTATAGATAAATTTGATGCATTGTCTAGAAAAAGATACAATGGTTCATATACCATGATTCCATGGATGGCCTAAGAACATGTTGCAAGAAAGTGTAAAGTCCAAAACCATAAGCTTGTTATGAATTGTTTTGGGTCCAATCATGAGGTGGAGCTAAATACAACTAAGAGGATTTTGATTAGTTTTATAAAATTTATGAAAAGTGAGGTAAGTTTGTTTAAGGTTTTCTTTGGAGTATCTAATTTATTGTATTATCCAAAGAGAAGAAACATTAATACCTAAAACTGCATTCACTAAGATGTTTATTATTAAGGCATTATGGATTTAAATATTAATGAAGAGGGGTGGATTATTGGCACAAAAATACTAACCATTACCTTCACCTCTACATTGAACTACATTGAACAAACTTGATCTAATTATGTTTAATTTTATTATCAATGAGCTATATCAAATAAATTGATACAACTTAGACATAACCTTTACCTATAGAAAAATATATCAAAGAGTGTGACATGGCTTTATTTCTATATATCTCACAATAAAATATTTTGTCCAATGTAACTCATTTTTAATTCCATATCTACAATTTTTTATATAGCCAACTATGTATCCCTAGTCAATTTATTATTATTTAGTATATATTCTAAAAAAAAATCCAACAAACTGATATAGTTTTATCTTTGATTCACTTTTTCAATTAACTTTATCAATCTAGCTGACATAGTTTTCTATTTTAATTTTTATTATTTTTTAGCTTTATTTCTAGTCAACTAGATCTATCTTTATAATTTTATTATATATTTACATTTCTAATTATGTCTAAAATTATCTATAGTCAATAACATCGATCTATCTAATTTAGTTCTAGAGGACATTATTTTTTCAATAAACTCTATCAACCTACTTGGCTTAGTTTTATAATTGCAATTATTTTTAATAAACTAATTTAACATTATAAATCTAGTTATATAAATCTAACTATAATTATAATTTACTAAACTATATTGATATACTCAATATAATTCTATATTGTATGTACAACTGTATTAGCCAATGCTGATATAATTTTATTTATTTTATTTTTCAAACGTAAGCAAGGTAAATTGATTTTTCATTTCAAAATGCAATCACACATTTTATTTCAAGTTGTCTACCTTTTTATTTTCATTCATTGAATTCTAAAATTTAGTTTTTGATATTAGTTTTTAAATTGATTTTATATTGGGTTGGATTTCCCTAGAAACTATGTTTTGACATCTTTCAAACTAATTAGCTACTATCATGAAGGCCTACATTATGTTCTATTTACAATCATTGTATATTTTTTATAGACATTGAGGCATGAGGGCTTGCCCCAATACTCATAGACAAAGTATATAAATAAACACAAACTTTAGTTTTCACATGACTAACTCCAATTTTATTAAACCTTAAGAAGTCATCCATCCATATGATTTTATAGTGCACTAGCTAGTGGTTAACAATAGTAAGTTACTCTCAACTTACCCTCAATATCAGGTTTAATGGGTTATGGGTATGGTACTTCCTCCGTATTTAGACATATAAAACATTAGGATGAAACTATAAAATAAATGAGATAGTATCTATGAGACCCTACAAATTATTCAAATCCTTTAGTACATCTACTTACTCTTTTTCCTATAAAAATAATTATATGACACTTTGTTGATTGTTATTATATTTTGTATTGAAAACTACATTAAATAATGTCAATACAATTATATGTTGTGTTGTAACTACATTGACCATCATCAATATATTTACCTGAGTTTAAATACTACATAAACTAGACTAATAGAGTCTCATGTGTTTACAGACTACATCAAATATATTAATATAGTCTCCTATGCTTATATATATGAATGTATAAAACAATTTGACACAATCTATTTTTCTTGTATCTTATTTTGCTACATGTGTAATTTTATTAAATAGATTGATATAGTTTAGTTATAACCTATATATTTTTTAACATTTATCTTAAATAATACATCAAACTAATCTATTCATTATGTTTTCCCTAACCATTATTTTATGTTGCCTTTCTGATTTTATGGTGTCATTTTGGCCAGTACCTTTTTATCATGAAGATATTATTTCTAATTGCATCATTTTGATTTAAATTTTTCATTATCCTTAACTTATTATTTTTTCACATCCAATTAACATCATGAAGTCACCTAGTATAATTTTACTTTATAACATCAGCCTACTCAAGTTTTACACGGGTAACTCTTTTTTACCCACTTTTTACACTACTTAATCTAAATTCCTCATGGTGCAAGCATCCTCAAAATCCATCTATACCCATTATATGTAACATGGTTGAAGTAACTCAAAAGGATGATCTATGTAGTTGCACCACCTTTATAAACCTTGATGATAATACTATTTATATTCCTAATCACAATGGCACTGTATCTACATTTATTTAATATAGTGTTGGAGAAATTGATACTAATCTAGGGAATTCCCCTCCCAATTAAAACATTTAGAATCCTCCTCCCAATACTAGAAATCCTCCTCCTAATCCTTATAATCAAAATCAACTTGATGAAAAAAATTAACCACTAATTAAACATAACATTGTTCATACAATCTTATATTATATTTAATGAGGCAACCATTTGGCTTATAAAATCAACTACCTTCATTAATTATCAACCCAAGGTGAATTTAACTTGACAAGGTGTTGGCATTGTATGTGCAACACTAGTTCTCTATGGAAAGTTGTGTCCTAATTATTGCATAAATAGAAACACACTTACATAAGGTAAATTATATGAAAGTAAATGACAGAATGAAAATATAATATATTCTAGAATTAAATCATAATTATTTAGAATCTTATTGAACAAAATAAATCAAATGTCTAGAATTAAATATTCGTACTATAAAACCATACATGAAATTAATCTCACATATTATAGTGATGCAACACAAGAGAATAATTATACATTCAAATCATACATGAATAATATTAATCCAACAGAAAAGGAATCAATTTATCAAATCGTGTGAGTGGGCCCTACCTTTTTTGGGTTAGATCTTGACTCATCTCCTTATTAAGACATCTAAGTTACTATAATATTAATTTATTACATAAACATAATAATTTTACTCATAACAGAGTTACAAAATCACAACTCTATAACTATTGACTATTTATTTGATTATTCCATACAACATAAACTCTTCATATTATATAGTAAATATAGGTTTCTTATTTGGAGGATAATAAATCTAGGAAGTAGAAACCATAAATCTATGTTTGCACCTAATAACAATATGTAACAATAATAACTATGCATAAGAAAAAATAATACTTATGAATAATAATTCATGCAATGAGGAGAGAAGGATTAAGTTGAGAGAATCATTCCTCTTTATATTCATGGCACTATTCTTAATCCTATAATCATGAAGTAATAATCAACCATTAGCAAGTTTTCATAATTTTTTAAGGTTTTTTTATGTAGATGTTTTAGGAAATTTGGGTATATGATACATGTTACCACTTCTTAGATTGTTATAGGAAATATAGGTAGATGTTACTATCTACCACTACCCAATTATTTTAGTTTGTCATAGCTTGTGAGAAAGATGATAACCATTAAATAAATACATTATTCCTTCACCATTAGTAACATAAAATCTATATAACAAGAATTCATACTATTTTATCTATAAATAATGATTCTTTAAACCATAACAATGAATATATGTATCATAAACATACAATATGCTAATATGGACAATTATAGATATAATGATATTATGGGTACATGAAATGGTGGATTATATAGTGGGTGAAGGATAAATATATAGTAATATGGGATACATTTATTAGACTCATCACACCCCTAAACATTACTAATTTCATGTTTCTTGTATAATACAATAGTATAAACTATGAGTAGGAAGGCATGTAGTAAGTATAATGACTAAAATTAAAAAGATATATTTCTCCATAATATGATATACAAAAATAACTCATGTTTATCTCATATATTTTCCTTGGAATTAAAATTATAGTGCCTTAGTTAAGTGAATGGGTTTGTTTATCCTCATAGCAACCTAAAATCACTGGGTACATATGTCATTCAAATAAAATTATTTTCCAAGACATTCTTGGTCTAATATGATGCAAAAATTATGTGAATTGAAGTAGCCAGTATTTTAATTTTATTTCTTCTTTATTTTTTTTAAATTTTTTATTCCATACTTCATAATTATTAAACCTCCCAAAAATAGTAATGACCAATATTACAACTTATACTCACTCCCCCTAACATTATGTTTGATGCCATTTAATCTTAGTGACATAAATACAAATATATGGACCATTCTCCCCCCAATTTAAGGTAGACACTTGCCCTCAAGTGGAATAACCTCCCTACCAACTAAGTGTGGAAGAGGGTACTATATAGAATATGTGATTTAGTCATAGGAAAAAGTGGGTGATGGGCTGGTGAGGAATATGATAGCATGATGTGAAGGAATAAAGTGGGATATGGAGTATTCCATGTGTGAAGATTGATGGGTTAGGGAATATTAGTGTGAGGTGTGGTATAAATAGAAAAAAAATTATATGATTTCATAAAATATTATTAATAGGTAAGGAAATGAGTAATCCAGAGAAAAAGCATAATAACTTGAACTTAGAATGGTTTACCATCAATAGTAGATGATGTATAAGAATCATATATAAAGTGTAGTATATCATGTAATCTACCAAGAAATATAGTCGAAGTAAGAAATTTATCAACCAAATATCTCGAATGATCTAGCAAAACAAAATCATGCAGCCAAGCCATGTAGCAAATGTGGTGATGGAATAACAAGACATCATCTAAGTAATGTGAGCAAGTGTAAATATTAACAATCCAAAATGATGGAGAGAATATGTAGGAAAGTTAAAAGCTACAAAAATAATCATAAAAAATGAAAATTTTGGAGTCTAATAGTAGAATGGATGTTGAATTGGATGATAATGAAATACAAACATCCCATAGTGTATAAAATTAGTTCTATGAAGCACAAAAAGGTTTGATGAGTTTTCATGAGAACGTGATAAAGAGAAAATGCATAAGAAAAGTAAACAAGGCAAGTAATCATAAATAGATTACAAAATGATGGTAAAGGCTACAAGATAAACTGTGGCAATGTTTTGTAGAAAATAAATATGAAATAGTGGTTGCAAGTGCAAACTATAAACTTGCAACCATTAGGTCAATGGAATGAAAGACCACTTAAACAAGGATAGAACATGAATCTACAACAAAATAAAGAATGGGAACAATATTTAATAGGTTGAATAGCTATAATAAATATAAAAATGGATCATAAAAATATTCATCCTATAATATTTTCAGCAAGAATGTTAGTGCTGTGAGCACCTAGCCATAGAGCCTATATAAGAAAGATGAAAACACAAATATAAGTTACAAGAGTAAGCAATAAAAATAGAGAGGGATAAATAAATTAAATGACATAACACATTACTACTCCAAGTTTTTTTTACCCTTAAGTGGCTAGTAAACTAATTTTCCACTTAGGTCCATTTTATTTCAATTTTTGGTAGCTAAAAAGATGGTTTTATAACCCAAAATTTTCAATAATGTCCAAGGGTTTTCATTGTTGATTTTTTTATTTTTTATTTTTTATTTTAATTTTTTGGAAATTTTTAATTTTTGATGAAATGATGACATGATGAAATTTAGTAAGTAGTTGTAACATAACCTCTGTAACCTCCAAATCAATTTTATGCTTGAGTGTACATATTAATTTCTCTAAAATTTGAGCTTGTTGCCCAAGATCAACCTTGATCCATTTGGATTGAAGTTTAACTTAGTGTATGTGAAAGTATGAATAAATGGTTAGTCATCCAATGTAAATATATTGATTCAAGAAAACTCATGATACCACAATATTCTCAATTATTGGTGTGCAAGTAAACCATATCCAGTAAGGGAAGATCATAAATGGAATGAGGATTTCCTGTGTTAATAAAATAGTGGTTGAATGGCATTAGAGTGATGGATATTTGCATATTTAAGTTCATAACAATGTGTGGGTTACACCATACATTGGTATTGAGCACACATGTGGTTGTATGTTCTTATATCTCTTAACAAAGAGAAATTTTATGCAACAAAGTTATTAATGAATTGAGCATAAAGAGATGTGTATCATCAACTTGAGACATTGTTCACTAGATTTTAGTTGTAAAAGATAATTAAAAAATACAACATAAATTTTAGGATTATTTAGAATGGTAATTTATTAAGGTAATAACAATTACAAAATAATGGAACCTTTGATATTTAGTTTGTGATTTAGATGCTAGATGAGTAGATAATTAAAATACACAATAATATGGAGTATACAAGTGGAAAAATAAAAAACTAATTTAATATCATATATAACCTTAAATAATTCTTTCATATTACCATAAATTGAGATCTATGTTATCAAAAGTATCAACCAATGTCATATATAGCATTATTTGGCTATCCATACATTTGGTCAAGGATAACTCATGGTTCTTTGTCAAACACTGTATAAATGGTATGAAAAGTAATTGTGCAATCCAATCCATGGAAAAGCTATATATACATGATATTTACCTATAAAAATTGAAATTATACCTAACATGTTTTTATTATAATCAAAATCAGCATCATTAGAAACCAAAAAATTGTGTTGTAATGTTCATAAATTTTGTCATTAGATACAAGCATGTTTAGGAAAATATGAAAAGAAGATCCTATAGTTGTGATGAATGATTAAAATGAAAATAAAGTTTTTAGAGAATATTATAGATGGATTTTATATTTAACATGTACATATATGAGGATGAATGTGTATGTATATGATGCTATTAACTTTTGGTAAATGGTGGGAAAATGTGTTTGATTGCTCAAAATTAAAAAAAAAGGGGGTAAAAACTAAAAAAATAAACATCTCATAAATCCTTGGATTTGTGTAAAAAAATAAAATAATTTTTTAATTAATATTTTACAATAAGTAAAAACCTCTCTTAAAATTTGATTATGAGCATTTTGGATATTTTCACTTTTCTAGTTGTTACATGATAACCCTCCTAGTTACTATAGGATAGAATAAAAATTGATATATAAAAAAAAATTGTAATAGAAATGTTTTTAAATAGGTTTATTTACATCATACCAATTTATAAAAAATATATATCTTATAATTTACTTTTGAGCATTTGAAAATATTATTCTTTGATTTCATGTTTTCTCCTTAACTGGTAGCATTAAAGGTAGACATATGAAAAATATTTAGAGATGTAAAAAAAATTGAAAGAGTTTTTTGTAAAATAAAATTTATTCACAAAAACCTCACTCATAATTTTAACTTGAGTAGAGTTGATTTTTTCATTTTTTGATGACTCACTAGTTTGGAGGTCCCAAATAACAAGAAAAACTACTTATGGATTACTCTAACCTGTAATAACAATCACATTCCACCATAAGGACAAAAAATACAAAAAAAAATTAGAAAAAAATATTCAAATTATCTATTTACAAATCAATTATACATAGTCTAGTCATGATTTGTTATGATACAGTCTTCTTATAAATGAGGCAGAACAAGAACTGACTCATTATTAATGATGAAAGATTTATTGTGGTCGTGAAAATGTTGTGATTATTATTATTATTATTATTATTATTATTATTATTATTATTATTATTATTATTATTATTATTATTATTATTATTATTATTATCATCATCATCATCATCATCATCATCATCATCATCATCATCATCATCATCATCATCATCATCATCATCATCATCATCATCATCATCATCATCATCATCATCATCATTATTATTATTATTATTATGGGTGGTGGGTGTGGTTTATAATCTTTGAATGTAATTTCATGAATTTTATAGGGTGTGTTATCATTTATTTATTAAAAACTATGAAATCTAATGTTATGTGCAAATTGAGAAATAAAATTTCAACTTGAAGTTTGAGTGTATTAAGCAATATTAAACCATAATTATTAGCTATAAAATGAGCCAGTAGATTCAAATACTAATTAATTTTATGAATAATTTAATAATTCTCTCTCATCCTAGAGTTGGGGCTAGGTTATTAGGTATTTTAGACTAACAAACCTATGATGGTTTGTTGAAACCTAGGAATTTTTGTGGTTATCAATGGTGCAGTGGTGGATACCATGTATGGCCTTGATACCAAGGCCAATGGATGAGTGGTTGATGGTAATTTATTATCATATGTTGATATGGATGTGGTATGTTATGTAATGCATAATAATTATAAGAAGGAACATCATAACCAAAAAAAAATGAAATTTAAATAACAATGTGTTATTATGCATACCTAGTTTTATGTATATTGAAAGTCATGCTCTAATTTGAGTTAAAAATAATTATTGTTCTCTTGCTTTTCCAAATTGTATATCCTTATTTATGATTACATCCTATTTCCAACCCATTTAAATATATGTGCACTCTTATTCATGTAATCATCAATTACAAGTGTTGAAAATTGTCTTTCCTCATAACCTTGCATAGAAAAAGTTTTGGCTCATGCAAATGATAATGTAGAGGTGGTTGCTATACTATGAATGTTATCAACAAATGTACTTGAAAATAATAGGCTATTACATGTTTATATTTTTCATCAATTGTATAATTTATGATTTTTGCAATTTGACTTCATTTACTAACCAATCCCGATATTCCTACATCCATGGATGTTTCTAAAAATTATCCCTTCTCCATTGGTGTCTCTATAGGTGCATATGCACAAAATCTTATCTTATCCATTTCATAGGCATTATCTCTACATGGAATCCTCCCTTATCAATAGTTGTAGGAATTTTTGTAGGTACATTCATAGAAAGTCCTCTTGTATCCACACACTCATGGATTTTTTTAGGACAGATTAATATAGGAACTCCATTTTTAGGATTATATAGAGATATTTTTTCAAGAGGAAGCACTAGTGTTTGTGTTTTTCCACCAATACTTTCATGATCAACTATAGGAGATATTTTTATATGCAATACCTTTTAACAAAAGGGTGTGAAACTAACCATTGCACATTGATATTCTTTGAGATCATAATATATTATTTTCAATTGCATCTTTCTTTAAACATGTAAAATTTTAGTTGCTGCATATTTTCCTCTTCTAACAATGTGTAGTGTTTTATTTAGGATAATAGGCCATACTTATTGGTGTAGGTTCATCACCAGGTTAATATGTTGTGGATGAAAATATTTTTTCTATAAATTAGTATTTTTTACCAATAACTATAGGATCCATTGCTATAAACAATTTCAACTCACCATCACATACAATACCAATTTCTATAGACTAATATTATCTATCAAGATCTATAGAGGCTATTTCAAGTTAGTTTTCCATACCAAAAAATATAAGGGAATATAATACAATTTTATTTTCTTCATTAATCAATGCATAATTTCATGTAAATGTTGCATATTTGTCTAATGTATGAATTTTTGTGGATGCAGTATGATTTTTTCACATGTACATCCATTTATATGATTAGAAATTGGATTTGTATAATAGGCATGAGTGTCTCAAAAAAAGAAATTAATTCTAGTAGTCATTCCTCATTGATATATCTAACCATTTCTACATCATAAATCGATGTAGGCAACCTTGCTTGATATATGAGAGCAAGAGTTTTGGTAGGAGTAATTACTCTAGACTATTTTTATTCAATAGGTGAAGATAATTCCTTATTAATTTGTTCATCCCTTACTTCTATTGTGATAATTAGGATTTGCACCCTATTATTCTTCTCTTTCAATTTTCTGATTTCAACTTTTAAGGATATTATCTCCTAATATACATCAACCATTCCTTAGTTATCCACTTGATTACAAACTAAAAATCCCTCAAATTATTTTTTTTAGAAATACAAAAATTGTTCTTACCTACACAAAGTTACTATTTTTTTTGTAAATTTTTTGAATATTCCCAATTAGTGTTATATCATGTAAAGATAGGATTTGTAATATGAGATTACATAGTTTGTCATAAATTATTGGATTTGTGTAAAAAATAAAAGAAGATTTTAATTAATATTTTATAAGAAATAAAAATTTCTCTTAGAATTTGATTCTGATCATTTTGGATATTTTCACTTTTCAAGTTGCTACATGATACCACTCTTAGTTACTATAGCATAGAATAAAAATTGATATATAACAAAAAAAATTGCTAGAAATGTTTTTAAATTTTTTTATTTACATCATAAAAATGTACACAAAAACCTCTCTTAGAATTTAATTTGAACTTTTTAGAACATTATTCTTTGATTTCATGTTTTCTCCTTAACTAGTAGCATTAAAGGTAGACATGTGACAAATTTTTAGAGTTATACAAAAACTGAATGAGGCTTTTTTAAAACACACTATTATACACAAAAACCTCACTAATAATTTTAAGCTAAATAAATTGTTTTTTTTTTTTTTTTTTTTTTTTTTTTTTGATGACTCACTAGTTTGGAGATCCCAAACAAAAAGAAAAATTACATGTGGATTTATCTAACTAGTAATATCAATCACATTCCACCACAAGAACCAAAAATACACAAAAAATATAGATAAAAACATTTAAAAATTATATTTTCAAATCAATTATACATAGTCTAGCAATGAATTGTTATGATAGTCTTCTTGTGAATGAGTTAGAATGAGGATTGGCTCATTATTAATGATGAAATTTTTATTGTGGTTGTGAGGATGTCCTCAAAGGTATTATTGTTATTATTATTATTATTATTATTATTATTATTATTGATGGGTGCGGTTTATAATCCTTGAATGGAATTTCATGAATTTTATGGGGTGTGTTATAATTTATTTATTACAAATTAGGTAATCTAATTTTATATGAAAAGTGAACAATAATTTTTTTAACTTGAATATTGATTGTATTGAGCAAGATTAAATCATAACTCTTAGTTTCATAATTGAGCCAATAGATTCAAATATCGATTAAGTTTAGTAATAGTTTAATAATGATCTCTCATCCTGAGGTTGGGTTAGGTTATTAGGTATTTTAGACTAACAAAAATATGATTATTTTATGAGCCTTAGCCTTTATTGTGGTTATTAATGGTGGGGTGGTGGCTACCATGACTCGCCTTAATACCAAGGCCAATAGATGAGTGGTTTCTATTAATTTCTTATTAGATGTTGAGATGGAGGTGGTATGTAATGTAATTCACAATAATTATAGTATGGAACATCATAACCAAATATAATTAAATTTAAACAACAATGTATGGCTATGCATACTTGGTTTTATGTATATTAGAAGTCATGTTCCAATCTGATTTGAAAATAATTATCATTCTCTTCAATGTCCAATTTTTAGTTCTTTCTTTATGCTTCCTTCCTATTGCCAACAACATTTTAATATATGTACATTATTCTTCTTTTAATCATCAATTAAAAGTGTTGAAAACGGTCTTTCCTCATTGCCTTACGTAAAAAAAGTTTTATCTTGTGCAAATGTTGATGTATAGGTGGTTGATATAATATGAATTTTATCAATAAATGTACTTAAAAATAATGTGTTAGCTACTACATGTTTATATTTTTCATCAATTTTATAATTTATGATTGATGCAAGTTAACTTTGTTTACTAACCAATCCTAAGATTCTTGTAACTGTGAATGTTTCTAAAAATTATCCCTTCTCTATTGGTTTTTATATAGGTGCATATGTAGGAATTATTATCTTATCCATTTTTATAGGCATAATATCCACTTGGAATCCTCATTTATCAATAGTTTTAGGAATATTTTTAGGCACATGCATATAAAGTCTTCTTGTATCCACAAGTAAATGAATTTTTATAGGAGAGCTTAATATGAGCACTCTTTTTTAATAATTATATAGAGATATTTTTTAACTAGAAAGAACTGGTATTTGTGTTTCTCCATCAATACTTTCATGATCAGTTATAGGAGATATTTTTGCATGCAATACATTTTCATAAAATGTTGTGAAACTAACCATTACACGTTGATCTTCTTTGGGCTAAGAAGCTATTGTTTCCAATTGCATCTTTATTTAAACATGTACAATTCTAACTAATTCATATTTTCCTCCTCCAACAATATTTTTAAAGTTTTATTGAAGAGAAAATCCCATACTTGTTCGTGTAGGTTCATATGTTGTTGTGGATGCAAATATTTTTTTATAGTCAATCTTTTTTACTAATAGATATAGGAGGCGTTTCTATAAATAGTATCATCTCACCATCACATACAATATCAATTGATATAGACTAATATTCTCTATCAAGATATATATATATATATATATATATATATATATATATATATATATATATATATATATATATATATATATATATATATATATATATGTTATTTTAGGATAGTTTTCCATACCAACAAATGCAAGGAAAGCTAATACAATTTTATTTTATTCATTAATCAATGCATACTTTCTTGTAGATGTTTCATGTTGGTCTAATGTATGCATTTTTATGACTAATATATAATTTTTTTCACATGTACATCCATTTATATGTCTAAAAATTAGCTTCCTCTAATAGGCATAGGTGTCTTGATAAAATAAATTAATGCTAGTATCTATTCTTCATTGATAGATCCAATAATTTTTATAGTATAAATCAATGTAGGCAACCTTTCTTGATTTATGAGAGTATGAACTTTGGTAGGAGTAATTATTGTAGACAATTTTTCTTCAATGGATGAAGACAATTCCTTATTAAATTTTTCATCCCTTGCTTCTATTGTGATAAGCAGCCCTTGCACCCTATTATTCTTCTTCAATTTTTTAATTACATATTTGAGGGTTGTTATCCACTGATATACATCAACCATTCCTTAATTTTCCACTTAATTACCAACTAAAACTCCCTTAAATTCCTTTTTTTATCCATAAAAAATTACTCTTACTCGCACAAAGTTACTATTTTTGGGGAAATTTTTATGAATATTCCTAATTAGTGCTACATCATGTAAATACAAGACTTGTGATATGAGCTTACACATTTTATCTTTGCAATGAAAAGTGAAAATTTGTGATCTTTTAACCCCTAATTATATAAATGAAATTTTCTCTTGGAAATCAATAGATTTAATTTAGGAAATTGGTAAATTTAATCTAGGAAAATGGTAAATTTAATCTATAAAGTAATAAATTAAAGCACAAAATTAAACTAGTGTTCTTAGAATACTAGTACTTGACACATTCCCGACAATGGTGACAAAATGATGAGTATAATTTAAACCACCAATTAAACCTAACATTATTCATATAACCTTGTCCTATATTAAATAAGATGAAGTAGCCATTTGGCCTATAAAATCGACTACCTTCATTAATTACCAACCTAGGATGTGGTTATCTTAACAAGGTGTCAACACTATATATGTGACACTAGTTCTATATGTAAGGTTGTGTTTCAATAAATGTTTTATTTATTTTATTTATAAATAAATATGTAAAAATTAAAATAATGGTAAGGTTATTAGAACCTAATGTGTTATGCATGTGAAAATCTAGATGATTATGGATACTCCTCTTTATCTAGGGAGGATAACCTATAAATAAGAAAATGCAAGAAGAGAATGGTTGATTAGTGAGATAGTAGGGTGGATTTCCTAGCATGATATAAATACAATAATCAAAATCTTTATTGGAGGGTGTCAATTCACACTTTTAAAACACTTAAGTTCTAATATACTAAACATAGGTGCTTGCTTGAAATGATAGAAGGTAATGAAATACAATACAAGAAAATTTTGAAAATAAACAAGTGATATTGATTAAAAATAGCAATAAATTATTGAATATTAATTATAAATTACTCAAACTTGATTCAAAAAATAAGTTTAAGTTTTATGATAAAACAAAAATTCAAAAAGTGGAATTTGGGTATGGGCAGATGGGTCAAATCAGCTTGCTATTATGAAAATGGATACACAATGACCATTAGTAGTCTGGGTATGATTGTTGGTGGTTAGGTGACCATCAATGTTTATTAACTATAGGTGGTTAAGGAATTCCATCAGTAGTTAGGTAAGACCACTAGCAGTTACTATGGGATTTAGTTTGGGAAAATAAATTTATTGATAGGTTTTAGAGAGATTTTGGGTGTGGTGTTTGGGTTCAATTTTGGTCATGAGATATAAAGTAATGCTTAGAGGTATCTGGTTTGGGGATTAGGTGTTTAGGTGAGTGAGGATGGTTAGTGGGTGGTTTGGGTAGGAGGTAAAATGTCTAGATTTATAGAATTATAACATAATAAAATGGGATGAGAGGGAAATAAAGAAGAATGACACAAGTAATGAAACAAATAGAGATAACTACTGAATTTTGATAAAAAAAAGATATTTAACTTTGAGGTGTTTCTAGTCTAGGGAATGTTGATGTTGGATAAAATATTATTGTGGATCTTGGAATGATGTTAGTAGAGTGATGGTAACTTGGCTTAAGATAATGATTTGTGAAATCACCCTAAGTCTCTAACCTAGCTCTTGGCTCACTAGGAAGCTGTTGGATTCTTTTAGGAGTTAAAATCTTCTTACCTCTGATTAATTGATCTAGATGATGATTTCAACTTTCTCATTATCTCTTAATATAGAGGAAAGGGAGGTTCAAATCAAAGATTTTTAGAAATGGTTTATCAAATAGTCTAATCATGTATTAATCATGCAAATAATAGACTAAAATTAGATAGTTGGTAATCAATTAATGTATTGTAGTAAAACTAAAGTTAATTCCTTTGATCATGTAAGAGTTTAAGTAATCATTAACGGTCTAGGTCAATTGTTGATGGTTGACCATAGATAGTTAGTAAGATAGTCAAAATGGCTAAGATTAGTCATTTTCCCTTATTTTTGTGGTTGAGAAGTTAATAAATGGTCCAAGGTAAAAAGTGGGGGTCATGGGGTGCTTTGATGACTAGAAACACATTACATGATTTTCAAGTGTCTACATTTTTACCATTTGTATTAATTAGTTTGTATCAACAAGATACAAAATAAAAATGGATAAGTTGGTATAAGATTGGATGCCCTAGGTATAGAGGAGGCGTTCCCCCTCAAACTAGGAATTTATAAGGTGAAATAGAGTTGGGTTTGAGTTTGATAAGTGGATGTGTGGGTCATAAGGTGGATGACAAGGTTGGTTAATTTAGAATTTATATGTGAATAAGCACACATAATGTGATTAAGTGAGATATCATAGATCATGCATAGACTAGGCTTCCATAGTTGAGGTAGGTGTTAAAATAAGGTTAGACTAGAAGGATAGGTGATAGGGTAACCATGCCACAGTGTTAGGCATAGTTGATATGGGTAAATCCTATAAACTAAAGTCTCTTAGGAAAGGTAGATGTATTCATGGGTATCTAAGGTAGGATGTGATCCTAAGAAGACAAAAGTAGTTGTAAGTGCCAGGACCACAAAGGGTCATGCTTCAAGGTGCCTAAATGGTCAGTGTAGAAAAGTAGTGCAAGTTTATCAAATATGGAAAGATAATCAAAGCAGTCAAAATAACCAAGGAAAAATTGTCACAAAGAGTATGAATAGTGGACCAAAATGACCAAGTCAATGTTACTTGGTTGGTTGGTGGAGAAGGAGCTGCTCTCTAATGGGTTCATGATTGTGGTAAGGTGGTCCTTTGGGAAAATGATATGATAGGATGGGATAACCATATAAGGGTTGACCATTGATGTTTAATATCAACTATTAGTAGTCACTTAGTAACCATTGATGATCTAGAGGAAAAGCTACAAGGGAAACTATAAAAAGGTCAAAAGTGGGTTTTATTTGATCATTAGCAAATTGGCCTGTGACACTTCTAGTTTTCATGTTATCTAAAAATGGTGATGGTTTGTCTTGTGCTAGCTAAGTGGCTTGGGTAGTGTATAACCAAGATTTAACTAAAGAGGTAGAGGTTGATTGAGGTGGGCTAGAGCAAATTTCAGAACTAACTAAAATGTAGTGAGGTAGGGGTAGATCATGGGGATGAGTGGTGGTGGTGGTTTCAAGGGCTCCACCATGATGGATGATGCATAATGAGGTAGGAGTGTCTTTAATTTGTAGTTTTTTTGTTTTGATTGTTAATTCTTTTGTTATGTGGTTTGGTTAGGTTTTGGAAATTAGGGAATTTTATTTTTTGGTATGAAATTTGTAGAGGGGGTGAAATGGGTTTAAGTAGTTAAGGTAGGGGATGTTTGTAGAGTTTTAGGTAGAATTTATGTTTTTTATTTTTATTTTTAGGGTTGGGTGGGTTAGACCTAGGTTTATTTCATCAACAAATCACACAGGAACCATCAATGGTCTCTATCAACCATCATCATTCAATAAGTGACCATCAAGTGGTTGATGTGTGGACCATCAATGGTCTACCACTAAACTATCGATGATCAAGGTTAATCATTGATGGTTCCTCAAGAAACCATTATCAATTGATACTAAACCATTGGAAATTTAGCATAAGTTTGGTATTAGGTTTAAAGGTTAATTAGGTATGTTTAAAGGTAGGAGTTGTAAATGGAGCATGATAGAGAAGGTAGGGGTTAGGAATGTGTGAAGGATAGGAGTTGTGTAAAGGAGGTAAGGTAGAGTAGGTCTTAAAATAAGAAATGGTTTAGGTAAGACTTGGTAAATGTTAGGTAAATAGGTTAAGGTAGGGGTGAGGGTTAATAGGTAGAATGTACAGGTAATGTTTGATGGGTAAGTTAAAATAATGTATACATATAACTTTGTTGGAAAAATAACAACTACAAATGTGAGAGAAAATTCTTCAGATCCTAGATGAGGTATATATGGATATGAAAAACTAGGAGTGGGAACATATGATTGTATTTTGCCTAGGAGATATGAGGAATTATCATTATGTGCCTAGAGATGTGGCTATGTTGGTGGCTCTCATTAAGAGATGGGAACTAACTACCAACATGTTATTACTTCCTACTAGGGAGATTACCATCTAACTAGAGGATATTCATCATATTTTATAGCTATCTATATGAGTAATCTAATAGAGAATATTAATAGTGAGGAGAGAGATGTGCATATAGATTAGTTGTTTGATGTAGACTTTATTCATGCTAGGTGGTACATATGAGGTTTCCATTATGTACCTATGTATCAAATGGATAAGGTAGGGAGAAAAATTATCATGATTATGATGATAGCCATTACCTTCTATGTACTCTTAGATTTTATTAGTGGTAGATTTCACTTTTTATTACTAGGTGTTCTTGTTGACATGATGATTGATCAAATAGTGTTTGTTTGAGCCCTAGTGTTACTAGTTTAGATCTACCAAGAGCTTTATGATATAGAGTAAATAGTCATTATGGTGTCATTATTATCTTTATATTTTAATATTAGGCATATAAACATATCAAATTTCTATGACCAGGTGGATTATCATGGCACACATGGACCTAGATGGAATTCAGAGTTGGTTTCATGAGCTAGAAAGTTGATTATGTGCTTACAACACTAGAGGGAGTATCATGAGACTTGGAGTTTTATAAGGATAGGTTGGATGCACTAGTGGATTGAAAGGTCATTTTGAGGCCATATACTAGATTTCCAACATGGGTAAGCTATGCTAGGCAGACCCTATCACTATAGAGTTACAAATGGATATATGGGATATGGGAGCATAAGGTAGAGCTCATATCATTTGATAGGGTTAGGAAGTACTTTGGGCTTGTGTAGGGTATCCCAACTAATTTTTTTAGGTATAATAGAGAGGATTTTAAGGTGCCACTACCTCCACCATAGCCTAAGGATATAGAGATCAACCATAAGGATCTACTAGTGGCTATGACTATTGATGATATAGGGCTTATGTTAGATTACCTTGTATGGTTTCAAATGCATTATGTGGCATCAATGTTTGGAATAGATGATGGATAGGATCCTAATGTAGATATGGTGGAGGGTGTGGGGAATATATGGATGTGGATTCCCCTAATAGGAAGACACTTATTATAGAGAGAGATTAGGTGAGGGAAGCTCTATCTACAACACAAGCATCTTTAGCATCAATGACCCTAGAGAGATACATCATATGGATAGGTGGCCAATATTATGTAGGAGAGGGATCAAGATAGAGTTTATCTAGACTTTCTCACATAGGAGAGAGATGCTCTGAGATAGGTAAGAGGGTAGGCACTAGCACCTATAAGACCATTGAAGACCATTCCTATGGAGAGGTATGTGGCCATAGTTAAGGAGCTCATATATTATGATGCATTGGTCTTTAGATATCTTATATATGAGCCCCAATATGGTGATTATATAGAATTTATTATTGGGGTAATTATAAATGTGACACCAAGTCAGTGGGTAGCATCTATGGGTGCACAAATAGGGTCAGGAGATAGACAGGCTCCAGGGAGTAGTAGTGATCCTCCACCTTAAACTCCTATGAAATGCATGTTTTGATGTAATATATGATTTTTATACTATAATGAAAACTAATGTAATGATATGTATACTTATTTTTGAGAGACATGGATATTTATTTTATATATAATATTATTACTATTATGAGCTCATGATGTGATCATGGTTATAGATGTGGCTTATGGTTTATGGTTATTATTTATTGATGATTTAATTGGTGATGTGATGATGTTGTTGATGATAGGACTATGATGTTGTGATGTGATTATGATTTTATGGATGTTTATTATGGTTATGGATGATTTATTTTATTTTCATGATGTTTCTTATGATGTTATGGGATATTATGATGATTTTATGATTAACACTTATCTCATGAGTATATGTATGTTTTGTTAGAAATGTAGACGTTTAAAATTAATGAATATATGCTTCCTTATCTAGATAGACATGTGATGGATAACATATGTGGGTGACTCATTTATTTATAAAATAAATGATGAAAGGGTTATAGATGTGAAAAATGGTTGTGATTAATTGATGTGATTAGTGAGAAGGGTGAAGTGGTGTTTGATGTATGAGATGTTAATTCATTAAAATGGTTTTATTATTAAAAACACATAAATAAATAAATAAATAATGTAATAAGGTAATCATAAAATAAAAACACATATTTATTATTTATATGTTTTTAATGAATTATAGTTGATTAGATGAAGGTGAATTAATCTTAAAACACATAGAGTAAGTTGCGGATAACAAAACTAGATGTGAGAAAAGAAAAGAAAGATAAAACAATCAAAAGGCCATCATCTTAATGAATGAATCAACATATAGTTTTGGTAAAATAAGGAGACATGATGCTTATTATTTATCAAGGACCAAAACAAATTGAAATTAGATCACCTTATGAACATAAGCCCTTCACATGCTTTGCATTAGTGTTTGTCAATTGGTTAAAAAGTATTTTGATCACATAGTTTCAAGTAAGCTCAAAATCCCTTATTGTATAAAGGGTATAAAGGGGAAATGGATGATAAAGGAACCTATGTGTGAGGTTAGATTGCCTCATCTATAGGTTGAAAAAGAGATAGTGTAAATAAATCTATGTCTTAGATGGTGTAGACTGATTGATGTGATAAGTCTATTCATGAAAGCTAATTACAGCTTCCAAATAATGGGTCTTTTGAGAATTTTTTTATTGATTTGAGAGTTTGGGGAAGCTGATCGATGTGAGAAGATTAAAATAAATTTATTTCATTTGATAAATGCATTTAACTATCCATACTTCAAGGGAGTGGTCTAATATTTTTGAGACTTGTTTTAGATTTTATGATAGTTATCCTTCAAAGGAGAAGTCTACCTTACATTATGAAATTTTGATTGGTTTTGGTAATTTTATTTTAAGGGAGTAGTTTACTAATGCTAGAGATGACCCATAGGATAGATGGTTGTTTATGTTTTTTTTATGACATATACTTATTATATAGGCTAAAAGGCTTACTTTATGAAGGCAAAAATAAAGCACATGAAGGTGATAATAGTGGGTGAGATGGTTATTTGAGATATAATGACCATGGGACTCCATCTTATTAAAGACAAAATGTATCCATGAGAATCATGCCATGGGTAGAACTATGGTACCTATGTTTAGTATGAAGGCTAAAACTATGATATAAAATCACATGATTTTGTGTTTTAATCATTAGTCCTCAAAGTAAGGTGATGAAGGTGAAAATATCATAAAACAAGGGATAAGCTTAAGCTAGATAGTAGGTGAGTTTGATCTTATTTAACAAAAGAAAGGATGTAAATGAAAAACATTGAGAGGCTCAGGTTCTGGTTTCCCTTCAAGAGAGGATAATTAGTAAGCTCTTGATCCATACTTATGTGTGATGATATAAGGTCCAAGCCAATTGAAAGAAACCTTCACCCACTTACTTTTATCCATATTAGTTACATGTTGATTTTCCTTTAAGATGAGATCTCCAATATTGAATTCTTATTCTCTTAGGTTTTTATTATAGGCATGCTTGATTCATTCTTGATAGACATAAATATGGTTAAGTACAACCAAATAATGCTCATCAAGTAGCTTGAGTTAAGCTAAACATTCCTTGTGATATTAACCCTCAAAAATTATATCTTTCAGGGATATGCAAAGAGAGGTAATTCAAACTTCAAGAGGCAATAAAACCTCTACTCCAAAGACAAGAGGTAAAGGGGTAGCACTTGTAGGGGTTCAAAATTTAGTATGATATGCCCATGAGGCAAAAGGGTTATGTAAATTCCAATCTCAACCGAATGCATTAACCATTTTATTTAATATTTTATTAAGGGTTTTATTAGAAGCATTTGCCTATCTATTATCTTGTGAATGATCAGGTGAGGAGAAACTTAACTTAATGTTTAATGTGTCACAAAGACATTAGACATTTTGATTCTCAAAATATTTACCATTATCAGTTATTATCTTCTGAGGAATGCCAAAACAACAAATAATGTGATGGTTAATAAAATTGACAATCTTTTAGGCTTTAGTTGAAATAATAATAATAATAATAATAATAATAATAATAATAATAATAATAATAATAATAATAATAACCTCCATCCATTTGGTGAAATATTCTATCATAATGATGATATAATGATGTCACTATGAAGAATGGGTATTAATTCTGCCAATAAGATCCAAACCCCATTCTGAGAATGGCTAAAAATCATTAGATACTTGGAGGCTATGACTAGGTACATGATGTAAATAGGCATGTTATTGACATTTAACACACTTCTTCACATATTTACAATAGTCTTGGTTAAGGGTGAGTTAGTAATAGCCAAGGTGAAGGATATGTTTAGCAATAGCTAGACCATGAAAGTGTCCCTCATAAATCCCATCACGCATTTCCTTGATAGCATGAGATATTTCATGGTTATGTAGGAAACTTAAATAAGAACATCAATGCTGCATTTATAAAAAATTCCCCCTAGTATGGTGTAACGATAGGTACTCTAAATGAACACTCTTTAACCATTCCTATAAATATCAGAAGGGATGATGGCAAGGTTGAGATAGTCAAAGGTTTTATTATACCAAAGATTAGATGAGGCTTCTTCTACACTATAGATAGAAGGAAGATCTGATTGGATATAAGTGGGTTTAGTAAAATGATAGATGGAAAAAAAGAGTTTAGAGTCATAAGGTGCAGATGGGATCTAGGAATAAAGACAAGCCATTGTATTGACAAATTTGTTCTTAGATCATAGATTGGCTTGGATGAGGTAATGCTTAAATGATACTAAGAGTACATTGACTAGTTGTTTGTACTATTTTAAAACACCATTATTACATTGGTAAGATACATTTATTTGATTGTCCATGAGTTATAAGTCACCAAAAATACTAATCATTTTGACTCCCAAGGCTAAAGTAATTTTAAGACCTATCACTAGGGCTTCTTATTTAGCCGTATTATTGTTACAATTGAAGTCGAATTTGATGGATAAATAAATATGTTCAATGTCAGGGGAATAAATATGATATTGGATCCCCCACCATGTTGACACTTTGATCCATCTAAGAACATGGTGATGATAAGTGATGTCCTCTTGAGAAAGGGTCATGATGGACTCATTGGGAAATTTGAGAGGACATGGTTGGTTATCAGCTAAAGGTGCTTCATCCAATTGGTCATCAATTACTTTTCCTTTAATTTAATTCTAATAAAGGAACTCAAGATCTAATTCATCTAAAAGTATGAGCCACTTAACCATACACGAGTTCTAGTATGGCTTGGAGTGCATATACTTGAGTGGGTCAGTGTTGGTTATGACAATTTTTTTGTGGTTGAGAAGGTAGTGGTAGAGTTTGGAGGCCACAAAGACCAATTAGAGACAAAGTTTTTAGTATTGGTATACCAAGTTTCATACTCTATATGCATTCAACTTATATAGTAGATAGTTTTCTCTTTATGATGCTCATCTTGATATGCAAGCATTACCCTTAAGGAGTGGTTGATGGTAGAAATATAAAGGTAGAAAGGTTGATCCTCTTTGGGAGGAATTATTATGGGTGGGGAAAGAAGGTACTCTTTAAGTGAATCAAATTTTCTTTGATAATCTTTATTCCACTTAAAAGATATATCTTTCTTAAGAAGGTGATGAAAAGGTTGGTATCTATCATATAGATAATAGATGAAGCAATGAATTGATTGGAGCTTCCCCTGTAAACTATGGATTTTATTAAGATGGGTTAGAGGAGGAATGTCAAGGATCACTTTGATTTTTTTGAGATCAAATTTGATTCCTTGAAGGGAGATGATAAAGCCAACAAGCTTTCTTGATACGAACCCAAAAATGCATTTCTTAGGGTTAAGGTGAACATGGTAATGGATGAGGTGTTCAAAAATAACCTTGATAATTGATAAATGATCTTTAAAAAAATTAGATTTCCAAAGGAGATCATCTACATAATCCTCCATGGTTTTATGAATAAGCTCATGAAAGATATAGGTCATGACATGTTGGTAGATTGCACTAGCATTTTTTAGACCAAAATGCATGACCCTATAGTAGAAGGTTCTGCATAAGGTGATAAAAGTATTTTTATGTTGGTATTTAGGGGAAATAAATATTTTATTATATCCTAAGAAACCATCCATAAGATATAACATCTCATGTCCATTTGTAAGATCAACAAGCTAGTCAATGTTTGGCAAAGGAAAGTCATCCTTTGGGAAAGTAAGGTTAAGATTATGGAAATCCATGAAAATACAAAGTCCCCATATTACTTTGGTGATAGGGATGACATTCAAGACCAATTGGTGATATTAAATTGGTTGGATGAAGTTTACAAATAGGAGGCATTGAATCTCTTCTTTGACAAGAAGGATTATGTGAGGGTGCATCTAATAAAGGTTTTATTTGATAGGCTTGGCATTGTGGGTAGTAATGATATTATGGGTAGAAATGGAAGGGTTGATTCTTGGCATGTAATTTTAAGACCAAGTGAATGCTATTCTATGGTCTTACGAGGAGGGAAAATATTGAATCTCCAAGGAATCTAGTGATTAGTTTATTTTGATAATGCATGGGTTATCCAGATTACCCAAGTTAACATCAATGGTATATTTTTTCAACATAGTTTAAGTATTAAGAGGGAGATATTTATGGATAGATGAATCTTATGTACCAAGATAAATGAGAAGGGAGTCATCATCTTGACATTGAATGATATTAATGGTAAGACAATCATCTTCTACCATTTTAGGATGAGCCAGAGGAATGGTTATGATCTCTCCATCCTTTTGATAAGTTAGGGGTCCAGGGCTAATCATGTTGATTAAAAAAAAGTTAGGGGGAATGATATTGAAATATTTATATTTTGAGGGTGAAGGGGTTGGTAAGGATGGGACTTCCTCATAAATGACAATAATGGGAGGTGAATTGGTTGGCTTTTCAGGTTGAGAAAATTTGAGACCAAATATCTCATGAGTCTTTTGGGTCTTTCATGGAAACAACTCATCTGGTCTGTGCTCATAATGTCCTAGACTAAATCCCTTCCAAGCACACCTATGGAGGTATGTCTTAGTGAACTTTGGTTTATCTAGATAGGAGAAATTAGAGGCAAATGGTTGAGTATAAGAGGATGTGGGGGTGGAAAAAAGTGGTTGATCAATTCCTCCATACACAATATTAGTTTGGAGATTGGTAGGTCTAAAAGGAATAATGATATTGATATTAAAATCTTAACCAAAGTTTTGGTCAAGTTTCCCATACTCCTAGGGCGTAGGGAAGGTTTCCAAGGTCAAGATGTAATACTCCCTAAGTGAGATACATTAGAATTTTGATTCCAAGGGTTATTTCATAGGGATTTGGGTAGAAAGGATGGATGAGCTAGTTGAGGCTTGGTTAATGGAAGAGGTGGATTCATCATTGACTGGTAAAGGATTGGAAGATGAAATGAGGAGAACACCATTTATATGGTACATCATGTTTCATGATGTGAAAGGAATTGGGTCAACTTGTATGGTAACTACTTAAACCTTGTGCTCAAATTTGATGCATCGATGTAGGGTATATGGCACACAATTCATGGAATGGATCTAGGGGTGTCTAATCAAAACATTATACTAAAACTCACCTTAGACTATGTATAAGAGCTTAAGAAGAGTGCAGGGTCCTAAATGAATATGGAGGATGATAGTTCCTAGAGTTATTTCCATAGTGTCATTGATATAATTAAGTACCATTATGTTTTTTGACATAATATTCTCCAATAATTTTAGCTAGTCATATGCATGGGAGGAGATAATGTTAATGCTAGCTCCTCCATCAATCATAACACTTTTGATGTAGGTTTGGATGATGTGTGTGGTAATAAAGAGGGGAGGATCTAGATCCTGGGAATGAATGGAGGGTATTTATAAATCTTTAAAGGTAATAAGTGTAGAAATATTGAGGGCTCTGACAAAGGCTACCAGAGGTTGTGGATCTTTCGATTGAACCTATATGGACTCCAAAGCCTCAATCATCACCTATTGGTGATGGGGATATGTATTAACTAGTTCATATAAACTCATCTTCATTAGTTTTTGGTGAATTTGCCTTAGAAATACTCTTTGGATTGACTTAGAAGGGTTGGATTGGGAGGTACCTAAAATAGACACCTTAGGCTTGGGCAAAGGTTAAGGTGTTTGGGTTTGGTTAGGTTATTGGGTGATAGAGGAAGGGTATGTCTATGGAATAGACACTATTTCCTTCCATTTATCATTTTTTTGGATTGTGATCATGTGACCACATGGATGGTATGGATTTGGGAAAGAGTTATGCTAGAGGACAACTTTTACTCCTCTACACTCTTAGATAAGATTGTGGGAGTAGGTAATTTTGGGTTGGTAGATTATGATTTTTATAATTGTGATGGGTTTATGGAAGGATATTTTGATAATAATTCATTTTCATCACCTAGCTAGTGGAATAGGACTTGGAGAGATTTTGATTTATCCATATTATGCCTTGATGTTGTATGGTATGAGTAAATTAGATTATCATTAAACTAGGATGGGCTTAAATATATGGGGGTAAAATGGTTTTATAGGATGAAAATTAAAGTAATAATCTTCTAATAATATTCTCAATATGGTTGAGTAATATTTAAGCAAAGGTGATAAGGGTGTTGGGATTTTGGCATTGACTTTTGGGGTGGAAGCCTTCTTAGGAGTTGGTCTTGCAACATGAGTTTTGGGTGTGGAATATTATTGGAAAGTGTTTTTGGAGTAGATTTGTTATGGTTTAAAGGTTTGGATGTAGAAGGTATAGAGGTAGATGGCTTGGATGTAGAAGGATTAGAAATAGAAGATGTGGTAGTGGATAGTTTAGAGGTAGAAGGTATGAAAAGAATAGGCAGAGGTGTAGCTAAAAGAGGAGGTTGGGTTTGGATTATCTCTAGGAGAATTGTTTTCTTGATGGAAGGATGAGGTCCTAGGATAGAATAAGGATGTGGTCCTAAAATGGAAGGAAAGGTAGAAATGGGTGGCAAGGTTTTGGTTTTTAGGATCCTAGGTGGCTCCACTTTCTTGGCTAGATTAACATGGGGTTTCTTTAGTGGGTTAGATGGTGCTAAATCCAACTTGAATGGAGGGTGAGTAAATATATAAGTAGGAAGAATTCTTAAGTTTTTTATGGGATTTATTGGGATGTTATAAGGAGCTTGGGCTACTTTGGGTGGAGTTGGTTTGGTTGGTTCACCTATGGTTTGAGAGTTATAGTTTTCTACTAGTTTGGTTGGGATGATGGTGGGTTCACTAATGGAAGTGGAAGGTTTGGTTGATAATGTTATGGTTGAGGGATCTTGCATATTTGGATAGGGGAGACCAATATGGTGCCAATATCTAGCATGATCCATATTGGGTTGGGATAGGTACTCCAAGTTTTGAACTAGTTTATAAAAAAGCTTATAGATGGGTTTGGTTCCTTTAGTACTGGTCTCAAAGGAAAAACCCATGGGTTGAGAGAGGGGAGAAATTACCTTGTCATTTTACTCAGTTAATTACTCCAAGGTTTTAAGAGATGATTATTCTATGGGAGGAGTAGATAAAGTGATCTTTTCCTTAGGAATCATTTCCAAAGGAAGAGTGGATTTATCTATGATGTAAGAGAAAGACATGGTGGTAATGGTTTCCTCCCTTGGTATGTATTTCAAAGGAGAGGTCGGTAGATCCACTAACTCAATAAGTGGAGAAAGAGGAATAATTATTTCCTTTGTTTCAGTTATCAAAAGTATATAAGGTGACTTCACTACCTCAATAAGTGGAGGGGAATAATAAGTTGTTTGGGAAATGATTTCCTCAATAGTGAGCTCATTAAGGACCACCTTGACAGTATGGACCTCCTGATTGTGAGAGATTTATACATTATTATTTTCATTATTTGTAGAAGGGTTGTGGTTAGGAAAAGGTTGTCTAAATATGTCAAGTGACTAATTTATGAGTGCATTTGGATTATATATCATAATTTACCCCTTGTCAATCAACCCTTGGACAATGGTTTTGAAGGTATTTCATCTACTAACATCATGTCTAGTGATATGGTGGAAGGTAGATAATTTATTCTCCTTATACCAACTAGGTATAAGATGAGAGGAATAAAATTTCTATGGGGGTTTGATTATAAGAAGTTGTATGATATTTTATTTCAACAACATTTCCAAAATGGAAGTATATGACTCCCCTAGTGGAGTATATTGCTTTAGGTTGTTATATTTTGGTTTTAGGTATTCTAGTTGTAAGAATTAGAAGAGTTAAGTTAGTTAACAATTAGAGGAAGGGTAGTTTTAAGGACAACTACATTTTTGGTTCCCTTTGTTTTGGTGTTGGTATTGGAGTGATTGGTGGTTTTGGATGAGGAATTCTCATTTAATTTGAAACTAGAATTATTGTTTCTCAAATTTAGCTTCCCTTCATCAATGGATCTAATCTCTAATTTCTATTCCATGGTGAAAGCCTCATCAAAGGTCTTGAAATTCTAAACCTGTAAAGTGGAAGAAATATGTTTGGTACATGCCCAAGATAAAATCTCAATCAGCTTGGGTTAGGGAAAAGAGAAAAAGAGTCAGTTTATCAAACCTCTCCAATAGACCATGAAATCAACAATTGACTCATCCTAAAATTTATGAATGGAGTAGAGGTCAGTGATGTAAACTTTCTTAGATATATTTATGTAAAAATTATCTAAGAAGGTTTGGAGTTAATTAAGCAAAAGAAAAGAGGGAATGCCTAGTAATAGTATTGTACCAATTTAATGCCATACTAGATAGGGATATGGAAAAGGTGTGAATAAGGAGATCATAATCATAAGTAATCAAATAGAAAGAGTGTCTAAACATTATAAGATGTTGTTGAAGATCTTATTTTCTCTAAAATTTCATTTTTTTTAAATTTCCCATTGAGAAAGATAAGGTTAGATTGGAATTGATGGATGAATTGTTTCATTAAAAATTTGATCATATGATAGGAAGTTATGGGCACCATAAATAGATGACTCCAAATTGGTCATCTTGCCTATTAACATCTTAACTAGATCAGTTTGAAGTTGTGCACCCCATAGCTATAAGGTTAATTTTATTAGGGTTGTGTAGGTGTAACGTAAGGATATCTGGTGGAATGTTGAGATCTTGCCACATATTGATATGTGGAAATGGGTGGTTGAGAGGGTGTTATGTATGGGTAAGTAGATATAGGAGGTTGGGTAGAAGGTGGAGCCATATACCCTTATGGGTTAGGAATATAACTTGGGTTGGGTGTAATAGGCACTTGTTGACAAATTTACATGGGTTGGATTGGAGGTATAGTTGGGTTTATAGGCTAAGGATGAGTGGTAACCTTGGTACTAATAGGTGGAAGGGTAGAAGGTATGGAAACCACCAAGATTTTGAATGGAGTGGAAGTTGGTGGATTGGAGATAATAAGAGGAGGGGTGATAACACTAGTAGAAGGTAGTCTAATGGTAAGAGGGGTATAGGTGCCCAAGGGTTGGGTTGATCCTATACTAAAAGGGTTATTGGCTGGGGTGGAAGGCATTTGGGTCTTGGTTAGTTGGATGGGCTGGTTTTGGATGGTGGTATTAGAGGGATTGTTTGTAGTAGAATATGCTTGGATGACTAAGGGTTGGGTGGAAATTGTGGTAATAGAGGTGCAACCCATAAGATGGGATGGCATACCATAGGGTGGATCAAAGTAGGGGCACTTTGAGATATGGTGTTAAGGTAATATTGGAGGGATGTGGTGTTGTTATCTATAAAGATGGAAAAAATTGTATCAACTTGGGAAACCATCTAAGGGATATTAGGACTTCTAGAAGGATGATGAGAACCCTATATATCTGATATGTACTCCATGGATGAATAAGAAGAGGAATATGGCTAGTTGGGAGGTAGATCTTGATTTACTTGGTTTTTTAGTTGTCTAGTGAGAACCATGTAAGGAGGGGAAAAGCAAGATACAATTAATACCATAACTCAAGAGAAAAGTAAATAAAATAAAAATATCTTAAGGAAAAAAAATTATATACTAAATTCAATTAAAATGCTAGGATACTTTATTATTTCTCTTTTGGCTTATGCCTCAATTTTAAAGAAGTTATGAAGACCAACTTGGGCTTATAGAGAGGGTACTAGAAGAAGATATCTAAGGATGGTTTTAGGTAGTTAAATACTATCAATATATATTCTAGAACTTGGTACATGGATTGATATTGGGGCCTACCCCCTCACTTCACACATGACATTGATAAGGGTGTCAGTTGCTTAGCTAGAATATATCAATTTGCTAGAGATTATACTCAACGAATGTACTAAGTTGGTTCTCCCCTTGGTGGTGAAATCCAAGTAGGACATCTAAGGAAAGGTGATTACTAGGTGATGAAATCCTAGTCAATCCTTATGTAAACATTTTGATGTTTGATTGAATTTATGGTTTAGAATTATGTGTGTGATAATAAGTGAGACTAAAATCAATTTACTTGATTAAATTAAGCTATGTGAGCTAATAAATACAAGAAAACAATGGATGCAAAGTCAATTTTAATCCAAAGGAAATTTTTGGTGTCTTTTCAAATGAATACAAACTAAGATGCACATAGATGAGAGATGTTGATGCAAATTCTAAGCCTAGGATGAATACTTTTGATTTTTCAAAAGTGAAAGCAAAACAAGAATATTTTTACTTTTTTCTAAGAAAGCAAAAGAAATTAGAACTTGCATTTTGGAAGGGAGGAAATAAAATGAGGAACATTTAATTTTGAAAGAAGAATGAAATGAATGACTCTTTTATAATGCAATTAGATGTTCTATAACTTCAAACCTAAGAAAAAAACTCAAGGGTCCCTAGGTAAGACTATTGATGGTTATTATGGTATCTAGTTTGGGAAATGAAAATCTATTAGGAGGTTGTAGAGAGATTCTAGGTGTGGTGTTTGGGTTGAAAGTTGGTCATGAGAAATAAAGTAATGCTTAGAGGTATCTATTTTAGGTATTGGGTGTTTCAGTGAGTGAAAATGTTTTTTTGGTGGTTTGGGGTAGGAGGTGAAATGTATAGAGTTATATAACTCCAACACAAGAAAATGGGATGAGATGAAAATAAAGAGGAATTACATAAGTAATGAAACAAATAGAGATAATTATTAAATTTTTATAAAAATACATAGATACTTAGATTTGAGGTGTTACTCGTCTAGGAAATGTTGATGTTGGCTAAAATATTATTGTGGATCCTACAGCAATGTTGGTAGAGTGATAGTATCTTCGCTCAAGATAATGAGTTGAATAAGCACCATAAGTCTCTAACATGGTTTATATTTCATTGGGAATCTTTTAGATTTGCCTAAGAGTCAAAATATTCTTGCCCCTGACTGATTGATCTAGATTATGATTTAAACCTTCTCTTCATCTCTTAATATAGAAGAAAGGGAGGTTCAAATCAAATATTTTAATAAAAAATTTATCAAATAGTCTAACCATGCATTGATCATGAAAATAGTAGACTAAAATTAGATAGCTAGTAATCAATGAGTGAGTTGTAGTGAAATTGTAGTTGATTCCTTTGATCATGTAAGAGTTCAAGTAACTGCCATTGGTCTAGGTTAACCATTGGTGGTCGAGGGTTGACCATCAATAGTTAGGGAGATAGCCAAAATGGCTAATATTAGTCATTTTACCTTTTGTTTGGTAGTTGAGAAGTTAGGAAATGGTCCATAGTAAAAAAAGGGGGGTCATGGGGTGTTTTGATGACTAGAAACACATTATGTGGTTTTTTAGTGTCTATAGGTTAGATCATAATTATTGTGTAAATATAAACACACTTTCATAAATTTAATTTCATGAAACTAAATGATAGAAAGGAAATCTAATCTATTCCAAAATTGAATCGTAATTATTTAGAATCTTCTTGAACTTAGTGGATTAAATGAATATAAATAAATTTGATTATATAAAAACAATGAATGAATTTAATCTCACATATTATAATGATGCAACACAAGTATTCAAGCCATACATGAATAATACTAATCTAACAGATAAAGAATTACTCTACCAAACCATGTGAGTGGGCCCTACCTCATTTGGGTTGGATCTTGACTCCTCTCCTTTTTAAGATAGGTAAATTAATTTAATATAAATTAACTCCATAAACATAATAATTCTACTCATATTAGAGTAAAAAAATTAAAACTCTATAACTATTGACTAATTTCTTGATCAACTCTTGATTATTCCATGCAACCTATACTCTTCTTATTATATAAGAGAGATAGGTTCCTTATTTGGAGGATAAAAAATCTGTGTAGTTACAACCATAAATATATATTTTCACCTAATAACAATATTTATAAATATTAACTATGAATAAGACAAAATAATACATATGAAGAATAATCCATGCAATGAGGAGACAAGGATTCAATTGAGAAAATCATTCCTCTCTATATTCATGGAACTATCCTTTCTCTTATAATCATGGAAGGAATATTCAACCATCAAAAATTTGTCATATTTGTTTAAGTTTTTATTGTGTATATGTTGAAGGAAATATATGAAGATGTTATGTGTTGCCCCTATCCATATTAATTTAGGTAATCTATGTAGATTCTATGATTATCATTACACAAATGTTTCAGGTTGTCATAGCTTGTCAAAAACATCATAGCCATTGAATAACCTACATTATTCCTTCACCATTAGTAACACCAAATATATAAAACAATAATCCATACTATTTTATCTGGAAATAGTCATTCTTTCAATCATAATAATGAATATATACATCATAAACATATCTTTTAATAATATGGATATAATGTTATTATTGGTATGTGAAATGATATATTATACATTGGGTGAAGGTTGAAAATAAAATAAGATGATGTACATTTATTGGACTCATCACCATCTATTGATATAACTTGACTACTTGCATAAATGGTTCAAAAAATGAACATCATGCAAATAAATAATAATTATCAAATACTCCAAGTGTAAAATCACATCTTGAAAATGGATAGCCAACCTCCAATTATCATGTTTCAAAAAATCAGAATTTTTCCCCACCTCCTCTTAGATATGCCATATGACTATCATCCCTCAACTTCCTATGAATAATAAAATATTATAACATTTATCAACCTTAATTTTGTCCATAGACATTATAAATAGTTCTAAAACTATTACATATGATGGGACTAAATATCTTGATAGTTTCCTCAAATATTTTGGTAATCTCTATAAGGATTGGGCCCAAACTAATACCTTTTACACTATTAAAATCCTTGTCAACACCTTCATGGGAGATGTGTTTCAATGGTATAATCAAATCTATATGCATTCCATTTTACAAATAAAGGATTGAATAAATACTCTAGTCAAATAATTTCAACATAATTATCTTCTTGAAAATAGCCTTAGACATTTCATTAATGCTAAATAACTTCCCAATGAATTTGCTTACACCTTTTTCTAATGATGGAAATCTTTATCACATAAAGTAGATCATAAAATGAATGATGGTAGTATTTTTAGATTTTATTTACTACTCTTAAACCCTCTCATAAATACAAGGTTAGGATATTTTCTCCCCAAAACTTAAAAAATCCTTTGATCAATCAATAAGACAAGATTTCCTTATTATTAAATTTTAACCTTCTCATAATCTCATAAAGGAATCTTTCCAAACCTACAATAATGTAGTAACTACTACCAATATGTAACTAACCTCCTAAAAAAATGAGAGCCACTAACCTAGATACTCAACTTCCCTCCCACACACATTTTAGTATGTAAGAAATTAGAAAGTTACTATCTCCCTCAAAAAATTTCATTCATGCTACTACCACTCTTGCATCATTGTATAATCCTACCAAATTCTATTGGTTTCAGACTAACATTGGATATTCTCATGAGAAATGTCATGTTATTCCAAAATTTGTGGTTAAAATAGTATTAGGAGATGCTTTCCTATGATTAAGGTTAACCATAATTAATATATTAAAGCTTCTCAAAATCAAACCTTTTCCAAATCTATAAATCAAAAAACTAAAAAATCTTCTTCATATACCAATACACAACTTTATAATGAAAATGTTTATATTATTGATGCTAATTATGATCAATATTACACAAATTATCAATATGTGAATATGGAAAATGTTAATTACCATCACAAACCTACTCACAAATATCCTATCACCAAACATAATAAGGCCTCCACTAACGATAAACTTTTTAAAGATACTACCACTAATCTTACTCTTCTAAACTACCCACTATTGATGATCCACCACCACAATCTTGTTATAAATATTATATTAATACTCATATTATATTAGTTAGTGTGATATAAAATATTATATCACATGTGTGTGAAAATAATGTGTAAGTGATTAATACATGAGTAATAATCACATTAGAATATGAGTACAAATATATAGGAGAGATTATAGGTTTGTTAGCTATTAGAAAAACTCACTTATATTAGGGAGAGTAGTTTTAGGAAAAAAAATATACAACTCCTATATAAATATAATATTATCAATTAATAAAATTATTAAGTTGATTGACCAAATAATTCATGTGCTCTGAACATTTGTGAGATTTGATTCTTTAATACTAAATGGGGTAAAACCTATCAGTGGTATCATATTAGGTTTTTCAAGCCTCTCTGAGCATTATTTTTTCATCACTCATTATTTTTCTCCACACAACACAATGGATATGTTATGTTAACCAAGTGAAAATACCATCACTATGTTTGTTCACCATTATTTCATGTTACCAATGGTTTAATAATGAGGACCACATGTGAACCAATTAGCATTCACCATCAAATTACATCTCACTCCTCTTTCCATACTATTCATTCTCTCAATAACTATTTTATTCATGATTCTAAATCATTTAGGTTGTATTTGACTCAGCCCACATTATCACTCTTATAATAGTGTAAGTTTATATTATATTGGGATCTATTTTCATTAAAGGTATATTATTTGCATTGGATTCCTCTACATTAAATTCTTTGGAAACACATTTTCATTAATAAAATTAAGGATTTGCCTTAGCATGACTGGCATCAACATTAGATGATTCAACATTGCTTCTCATCCATATGATTATAGATTTGGAATGATACACTATTCATAGAACCTCCAACAATTCCCTCTCATCCTAACTCGGTGATCTTATTGAAGTGTTCTAACCTCTTGACTTATCATTGGATTGAATATTCAAGAAAATTTACTATATACATTGAAATGTCTCAAAAATTATGGATTATAACTTGAATACTTAAACATAGATTACAAAATCCTCAAATATCTCATTGATATACTCATTCAATAACAATATTGATCTTCCAAAATTACCATGTTTTAATAAATATCCATTTCAGAAAAAGACAAATGTCTTTTCCATTGCCAAACTATATCTCACTATCTAACTAGGATTCCTTCAAATAGTATGCACCACCATACTACATTTAGTTCAGATCCATTGATTGATTTATGAGGAATTATATATTAACTATGAAAATAATGATATAACACTTTGAAAAATACCATAATTTTCCCATTTTAGATGATATTAGTGTTAAATTTTGGTATTAGGTATGTGCACAAAGTTGGGAGACAATTATATGGATATATCCCATAACACAATCATGTTATTTAAATTATAGCCATAACATGATCACATTATTAAATAACATGTTTGCATTATTAAATAATGTGATCATGTTATTTAAAACAAATAATCTATTTACATTAATTTAAAATAGGGAACATGATCATGATTATAATTTGATCATGTTCCCCATGTCATAAAAACAAACTAAATCAAATGTAAAATTTTCTTATTTTTCATTTGTGTTTTATCTTTTACCTCACTTTACTCTACTTTGTGATCATGTTTTAACCTTGTGAGACCAATACTTGTCATAATTTATCCTAAGAAGACATCAATTGATGATTCCACCATGTAGAAGAGGTAAGTGCTAAAAATATGTTCATTGTTTATTAATTTTAGTATTTTTTGTTATTCTCATTATTTAATTAATAATTTATTTATTTTTAAAATCCCATCCTACTAACATGATTTTTAATCTTCCTAACCCTCCTAACCATCTTGTTTCTTAGCCTAACCCTCCACCTATCCATCTTATTCCTTAGCTTAACCCTCCTATAGTTCCAAAAAATTCCCTAGGTAGTTAGGAGAGTCTAGTTGACCCCATTATGGAAAATAAAATTTAAAGTGAATAAAAAATTTGGGAGAATGAGGGATCTTAATTCCACCAACACCCACCACACACAAAATCACACACACACACACACACACACACACACACACACACACACACACACACACACACACACACACACACACACACAATTACCTAAAGACATTATTAAGTCAAATTAACTCTATAACGAGTCAAATTGATAGATGGAATTCATATCAGGATAGTTGTAGTGCTTATTATGATGATAAATTATTAGCACATGAGGTCAATAAAAAAGACATAAAAATCCTCCATTTGTACCTTATTCATTGACCCAACCACCAATGCACCATTTATAGTAACTACAAAATGTTTTCCAATCCATCACTGCCAACACAATTTAATCATAGCCAATATTTGGGATTGATGGTGGATGGTATTTGATTATCCACTGTGTAATAACCATGAGGTCTCATTGTATTTTTTAAAGAAAATATATTATGAGTTTTCCCTTAATGATATTCCAAACTAATTTTATTTTAGTTAGTTTCATGGTCGAGGGAAAGGCTCTATATAGGATTGACTAGGTGCACATCATGCACCTAATTAGCTTGCAAGGATCAGTATCCAAAATATTATTAAACCCAAGATCCCATTTTCATTAAATAAGTCATGGATATCAACACTCTACATTCACTTAGTTTCATCATCGATTCACTCATTCATCATATGAGTAGGCTCTCATAGACTAATGCTAGATATACACCACCTAGTGTGCATATCTGACCCCACCCTTATAGATATTGTGGAGCTATATACACTAGACCTTTTGACAATGATGGCACTAGTGGTTTAGAGGGATTGGATAATATACTTATGAGTTATGAGTTTTTGGCATGCACATTTGGTGTGTATCCATCAACCACTATATAGATGTATGTATATTTTATATAAATAACATGTTGATTTAAAGTTATAATTACAAATTTATTTAGATAATAATTAATTTACATAAAGATTGAATAATATATATGTCATTTTTATATCCTAGGAGGTGATGGTACCTTCATCATCATAGTTGACATTTGTAGTATTTGATTTGATGCAACCATTATTTACATTTTTGGATCTAGTTGTTGGCCCATCCACTACTACATCTATCTATGTTCGGATGACTCCTTTTATTTATACAGAAGTAAAATTTTGAATTAATCTTATGATTATGTACATTTAGTCTATGTATATTTGTCTTGAAAGTTTAAATTAAATTTATCTATGAAGGATTTCAAAATTTGAGTATATTTCTATTAAATACATTGTTGGTTTAATAAAGAGAAAAACTTGCCATATATATCTCTAATACTTTATAGAAAAGTAAGTGAGACCTTGTTTACATTTAATTTATTGATCAAGTAGATAATCTTATATTTTTGTGAGTTGAGATAAACATAGGCATTGATATTACAATGCCATCCACACCTACACTAATAGAGGTGTATATTAATTTGTAATTTTGAATTGTAAAAATAGACTTGTTTTAATAATTTTACTACATACTAGGGGAAAATATAAATTATGTGAATGTATTGTGTATGTAGGGTTGTCCCATGACATCTGATAGTTCCAGTAAAATGATTATTAGGGTAAATTCGAAAATTTATCCCCTATTTATATGCCTATTCGAACAACTAAGCCTACCACTAAATCATTAGAGAATAAAAAATAGATTGAGAAAGACTGTGAAATTGGAGTAAGTGCATGTTTAAATGATTTTTTATTCTAGTTTAAAATTAGTTTCTCTAAAAGGGGTTGAATGTATTTTATGTTAATTTTTTAGTAATACTTATATTTGAATAAGTTTGGCTGCAAGAAAGCTATGAATGTATGACCCAAAGTCAGACCTTGGAGTAATCCAAGGCATTACAAGGATCTCTATATACCCATAGGGCATCCCAAGGAGATTCTTCTTTGAGGAAGGCAAAGAAAGGGAGGTTATTTGATGATTAGTATGTATTACATGAGATGTGATTTTTTGTATGCTTATATGGTAATGCACACATTTTTTGCATTGTATATGTGTATATGGCATTCATCTGACATTAGATACTATGTTGGTAGATGTTGTAATTTTTTGTATCCCTATCATGACAATCTATGCATTATTAACATTGTACATTTGCTTATATGATTTTTTTGGAGTTTTCATATTAATTATGTTAATATATCTAATATATATTAAATTTTAAATTAAAATTTTATCATATATTATTGTTTTGATCTTCCAAACTATTATCTATCATATCTTTATTTAATGTTATACACAAATGAGGATTAAAAAATTGTTTTTTCCAATGCTATAAATGTCTTATCTCCCATATTTTTTTTAATTAAAGTTTTTATTTGATTGTGTGTATTAGAAATAATTGATGACACTCTTATCTATTTTTCATTTATCATCACCTATTTATATCTTTTTAATTTATCATTAGCATGTAATTTGATTTCATTTAAGGCCCATACCCAATCATGTTCATACTTGTATAATGCAGAGATGAAATTATTCCTAACCTTGAATATAATATATTTATTCTAATAAAAGTAAACCTTATTAACCTGAAATGAAATATTCACTCACAATATAATGATCCATCTTTGGCCAAAACCCTTTATCATCCTCTAATACCACCTACTACATGGTTTGTTATTCTATGTTTAACAAGGATATGAAATTACTATTCATATTATATAAGTTCATGAATAATTACAACCTCACTTATCCACTCTTTTTCTCAACTTGATTCAAAATCCACTCTCAGATAATCTTCTTTTAAACTAGTTAATTACTCATTAGGTCTACTATTAACTAATCACCAGTCTCTCAGATCTGATCTCCTTCCTTTGAAAAATTATTATTTAAGACACTTTATATAGGTATTAATAAAAATCAATGATTTATTTAGGTTTTAAAATGTACAATAAATAATCCAACTATAGGTCTCTAAGAGCTTTCATTTTCAAATTCTTTCTTTTTAAGTTTCTAGGTCTTTAGACATAGTTGTTGCTCTAATAGGTAATTTTATAAAAATAGAGTTTTTATATCTTAAAAATTATATTTATATTATTAATTTATAAATTATAACATTATCCAGTATTTACCCAAATTTATATAACTCAAATCAACCAAAAAATCATCTTACCTTATGCACAACTTTCTCAAAAATGGTCTTTTATTGGTATATAGAAAAATAATCCCTTGTACCTAAAATTTAAAATCTCTTGTCAACCCAAAAATAATTTTATTAGGTAATAAGATCCATTACCTATATTATAAAAAAAATTCAGACCCTATTGTTTAATTTTTTGAGTTTTATAGGTATTTTACTCATGAAACCCTTACTTTAGATTAACTCAAAATTTCTATAGACTAGGAGCTAAATATTGATAGTTCATAGAGCTCATTGGGATTTTTTATGATATAAAACATTTATATTGGTATTAAAAAAAAATTAAAATATTAAAATAATCCAATTGAGTTCATATAATATTTTTCATGTGTAAATAAGCCTCTAAAAATGACGGCAATAAAAAATATATAGAATTCTTGAGGGTTTCATGAATATAACTGAGATTTAAGATTGCAGTCAATATGAAATGATTATAATAATATTATAAAAGGATAATAAAATGTAAAACATGTAATAATAATCATGATTATTTATTATTTTCAAAAAAAACATTTAAATAGTCCTTCTCCATTGAGATAGACCTACAACATATGCTCTAACCTCTTCCAAAATGATATTTTTTGTCATTTTAAGAACTTTGGTTGGTATTATATAGTCAATCATAATTAGGAGTGAGGATTATCAAAATTTTAGAGTATAAAAAAATATTATTAATTTAATAAACTTGATTAGATTATCTCTTACTCATTCAAATTAAACTTACTAAACTGATATAGTTTATATGTATTAATAATTACCTAAGACTATTATGATTATACATGTATTTGGTGATGATCCTACATAACCTTTACTATCCTCCAACATACCCATTTTTTAATTCACTCTTCACACTCTCTCACTATACATTACCTAAGTTTTTCTATATCTATATGACTTCTTCTTAAATACTTCTAATAACACTTCCTCTAACTCTTATATCCACCTATACAACCTTCATTCAACCCACTCAATCTACTTTCAAAGGCCTCCAAACTCATTTAAAATTTATTTAAATTTTTACCTTCTAGGGATATTTGGCCTAATAGTCCTAATTAACATTATTGAGACTAGTTTCTAATTCTTCAGCACCTGACTCCTTTAGCACCTTCAACATGTCACTCCTGATGTACTTTAACTCCTCATTGAGGTCTCTAAACCCAAGTCAATGCCCATTTATATTTATATTAATTTATATGCATATTGATTAAGTTTTTTAGGTATCATAAAACTTATATTTAACAATTTATATTTGAAAATATCACAAACATATTATATCCTCCAAATCACCTTGAACACTTGAAATACACTTTCATGCAAAAGTGGGTGAGAAAAGAGAGAGAGAAAGAGTTACATGGGGGTGTGTAGTTTAAAGGAGTAAGGGTAAGTAGTATGATTTATTAGAGTAGGTATAAGGGTTAGGAAAGAGGGATGTATTTATCAATAATATTGAAAACTATGTGGAGGATTGAGTCACTACCATTTAGGGGCACGAAAACATTAACAAAAAATGTTGTCAAAGTTTAAGTTGTGGCTCAGAACTCTCAATCTAATGATTCTTGACCAAAAACTAGAATTAAAAACATTTCTATGGGGTTAAAATATAGTACTAGGTTCTTTTCCCCCCATCAAGCTTGAAAGACAAACCCACCACCCATTATAACCTCAAGAATGCCCTTCACAATATAATAAAAATGTAGTTTTTAAGCCTAAGTTTAAACACGTGTAAAAAAAACATGTAAGTCATTTATGTGAACCTTAATATCCTTCCCTTTAATATTTAATCCTTATAATCACACCCTATAGCACTCAAGTGGAAAATATTATATCAATCTTTTGGACAAGTTGTAGTGATGGGTCTTAAAATGCAACTTTTGGGCATTAACAAAAAAATTCTTGAGATCCAACTACCATTTCTACCTCTGGGACCTCCACTTGAGAATACATAACCTTGATCACATTTGGATAGGAAACTTACATGTTATCACACAACCACAACATTAAAATCCACTTGGAAGTGAATTTTCACTACCGTTCGGGGGAACAAAAGCACTAACAACAAATGTTGTCAAAGTTTAAGTTGTGTTTACAAAACTCTCATTCTAATTATTCTTGACTTAAAACTAGCACTTATAAAATGTAAAGTGGGTATGTAACCTCTAGGACCAATTTCTTGGCCTCCCATCAAGCCATAATGATAAACCTGCCACCCATTTCAGCCTAAAGAATGCCCTTCTCAATACAAGAAAAATTTAGATTTTTAGCCTAAGTTCAAACACACATAAAATTAAACCTGTAAATCATTTACATGAATTTTTAAATCCTTTCCCTTCCTATTTAATCCTTATAATATCACATTATATCACTTGGGTGGAACCTTTGAGCACAATATGCTGGATAAGTTATAGTGATAGGTCTTAAAATGTAACTTTTTGGCATTGAATAGGTAAATTTTTGAGCTCTAACTACCATTTCTACCTCTAGGACCACCACTTGAGAATATATCACTGAAATAAAATGTATATATGTAAATTACATGTGATCACACCATAATGAAATTCAAATCAACCTAGAAGTGCATTTTCACTACCGTTCAAGAATGTAAAAACATTGATATCAAATGTTGTCAAAGTTTAAGTTGCAGTTGAAAAACTCTCATTTTGATGCTTCCTAACTAAAAAATGGAACTAACAACACATATGGGGCATGGATAACATATAGGACTAGGTTTTTTGGCCTCCCATCAGTCCAGAATGACAAATCTGTGACCCATTTTGGCCTTAAGAATACCCATCCAAATAAAAGAAAAATGAAAATTTTAGCTAAAGTTCAAACATGCATAGAACAAAACAACATGAAGGTCAAAATTCAAGATAAGCTTTATCTATACACTTTCCAACTTGGCTACACTAATGAGTTAGATTGGTGTAGTCAAGAACTAGTAGGATCTATTTTACCTCTCCAAGGAAAGAGATCTCTAATTTGAGGGTTTTTATCAGATTTTGAGATGTAATAAGACTTTAAAAGATCCTGCACTTAATTTCCATGCTTAAGGTGGAGGAATGGCCATAAATGGGTATACTACATTAAAAATCATTAAATATCTTGATGAATTTAATGAATTCAATGAGAGAGTGTCAAATTTAGAGTTGACAATTAGTTGCATACATGTAATAAGGAATAAATGATGAATAGGGAGATAGTTAGACTATGTTCTTCAAGGAAATAGATTTCCATAATGTCAAACATGCTACCCCTATGCCTTTAGATATAAAATATTCATTTTATGGAGTCAAAAAAGTATTTAATTTATTTTAAAATATGCTACAATAATGGAACTATTGGTAATTTCACATGTCAAGGCCAAATAACACCCCCTACAACTTGAAACTTTTCATGGCACTGTTATAAGCCTCTACATGGTGGTTTATAATAGGTATGTTGACTAAAAGTGAAGGTTTTGAGTGATTTAATGATAAATTTATAATAAAAAAGATATTAAATCATCCAAAATACCTTAAATTACTTTCATATATATGTCATTACCTTAATTCAAAAGTGTTATGTTTTGGATCCATCTTTTCATGCAAGTTAAAGCTTAGTTTGGGTCTAAAAGGCTCCCACTTGTGAAATTTGACCCAATTTTGATCATAAAAGACTTTTTACTTGTTTTAATCTCCAAAATAACTCGTTTTCATCCTATTTTTTACTAAATTTGTTGTTTCAATCTCTAAGTGTGAAAGAGATGCAAATAAAAGGCCATTTCCATGTATTTTCATCTAGAAGTATGGAATTGTATGGCCTTTTACGTACATCAAAGATCAAGAGGTTGAAGGTGAAGTTATAATAGGTGTTCCAAAAACTATTAAATGTGAAATGGTCTCATATAGTCCCAACACCTATTCACATACTCCACCTTGATTCTTTTCACATCAAAAGATCCCTTCATGTTTTTTGATGGTATGACCATGAGAGAAAAAATCAAGGTGTAAAATATTGAATAGAGGAAGGCATATAAGAGATATTATAGTTATGTAAATTGGTTTTAAATTTATCTCTATCTCCCTCTCTCATTAATGAACCATCCTTTACAATTTAAGTCACTCAATATGCCTTCTTCATTCAAGCAAGCAACTACTTTTTCTTAAAAAAAACCTCATCTAGGCACATGATAGAAAAATCAAGTTTTAAGAGTTTTTCAAGAGCATAAATATAATTACATGACATTATTCAACTTATTTACACATTTTTAGGATAAATTTATCCCAAGAAGACATAAATATGTAGTCTACAAGCATATAAAAGGAGTTTGTATGGTTTATGAGAGAAACAATATCAAGATTTTATGGATTTTTGTTTGCAGGGGTTCCATTCATGTCATGTATCCTTCATTAAAGTGACACAAAGATTTATAAATGTATATTAAAACTAAGAAACCATAACTCACCTTAAAATATCTTCATAGAGTCCCAATGTAGCAAAATTTAAGGAAAGTTTTCATTCCTTAAGGTACTTGATGATTCCTAAGTTTCCATTTCCAATAGTATATGCTTGCCTAAGACCTAAAAATTGGTATATTTGGTTGAGTTATATGCCTATAAATAAATAATAGTATTCATGACTATAAATTTATTGTATTCATACCCTTTACACCCTCCATCATGTTCATCCCATTTCATAGGCTTTCATACTACCTTTCATCACTGTTTCAATCCTTTCACTCCATCTCTACTCTCTTTCCCATCATCCACTCACATATCACCACCTTCCATCCACTTCCATATCATGTATCCATTATTAATGAGGATTAAAGGAATATGGGAAGTATCATGGTAATAAAAATATTGTATAAAAACATTAATACACTTCTAAACATAGCTTAAAAGACATCTACAACCAAGAACAATGAACATCTATAGTATTGTTAAGTTCCATTTCAAGAAAGGTCCATAGAGTGAATTCCCAAAGCAAGTTTTAACTCCCATTTAGTTTTTAAAAAATAATATACATGTTGGTATCATACTTAAGCTCCTATATATCTTAAAACTCTACCACAATACATACTGTTAACATAGGAATCTCCATCTATAATCATGATAAGAAGAGATGAGATTAAACATGTAAACAAGGAGAAGTTTAGGTTTTTGAAGAGAAAGGAGAACTCAAGGACTTAAATTAAGGGTAATGTAATTTGATTGACCTTGGAGATATATTTATATCAAGTTCAAGATTAATAAATTTATACTCGGTCCTTACAAGAGCTAAACTCTTCCACATAGTCAAGCTTATAGTAAAGAGTGTTATATGATTCAAAAAGGTAGAATAATAGGTATGAAGAGTATAGGATTCCAAGGTGATGGATATAAAATTAAATTATTTAAAACACTAAGGGTGGATAAAACTCAAAATATGTCATGTTTTTTCAATAAAAATCTCCACATACGTCAAGGTTAGAAGGCTTTTGAAGTATACCAATTCTTTACCAAGCTCAAAACTATGAGAAAGGTGTTGTTATGGCTTAAAGTTCAATGAGATTGCTACCTAGTTTTGAGAATCACTTGAAATGGTACAAATATTTATATTAATCTATAAAATAAAAATTACATAATTACACAGTCATTCACCTCATGAAATTTCCAATAACCATAAAAACATAGGCCTATCTCTAAGTTTTTAAAAAATGGGATGAGAGTAAAGTGGTCTAATGAAAGAGTTTCATGATGAAATGAAGGATTCATAATAAATATGGATATTTAAATGGATAAATACAATCAATAATGTTACCAAGAAAGATCTATAGTCAAGGTCAACTCCCAATCTTCACCTATAGCTGAGGGCATGAGGTGCTTCAAGACAGTCTTACAAAATTTACTGGAGATCAATACAAGTGGATGATATAGGATCTATTTGGAAATTAAGATGGAATTCAAGTATCAAAAATAAATCATGAACTCCATCCAATGTATACACTTCATACACCATGTTTTTACTCTATCTCAGTCTATACAACTATACAAAATTCCCCCTGTAGTCATAGGATTGTAATCATGCTCAGTGAGATAGGGGAGTTTAAATGATCTTGTTCTTGATATATAATTCATGAATAAAAAAATTATAATGGAATATAATATTTTATATAATAATCAATTTAAATTATTATATGATATGGCTAGGTGGTTTATGTAGCCAAAAAATGACCTACAAGCACTAGTCTGTAGGTCCTCTTTTTTATAAAACTAATATCAAGTCAATGCAGTCTACAAGTACAATATGGTGAAGAATGAAAGTTGGTTTAGGTTTTTAGAGATTTATGAGGATAAAAAAAAAATTAAAATCATTTCATAATATTTTACTATAGAGGATAAAGTCTCAAACTCTTAAGAGTAGTTAAGTCACTTCTTACAGGCTTACACAGTCTACAACTCAAGATATCTAGCTAAGTTTAAGATAAATATGAAGTAATGAATATTTTTTTATATCTAAAACAAATAATTTCATTATTTAACCATGTTAAAACCAATAATATGGTGTGATTAAGGGTAAAAATATATTCAAACATAGTCATACCTATACAAAGTCCACACATAGTCAAACTCATGAATCCAATCATGGAAAAAATTATGACTTTAGAGCATCTATAGGAGGATTTAGACTCTAATTTTTTAAATAAATGGTATTTTTAGGTATTTTTAACTAATTATCACATTTTAAAGGTCAAATAAATAGTGTAAAGGATCACTATTTTGTCATAGACCTCATATAGTCTACTGACAATTATAATTGAGGCCATGATACCTATTTTGAGGTCTGAAGCATCTGACAGAGGGTTTTAACATCATGTGAATATTTTTGATTCTTATAAAATGTTATAATAGTTTATTAATATATATTTTTATATATTTATAACACTAAAATTTCAAATCAACAACATCTTGAGGGCAAGTAAAGAGAAATAGGCTTGTGTTTAGTATAAATGACATTTCCATGTGATTCAGATGGTATTTGAAGAAATAAAGCATGTGATTAGAAGGTTATAAATTTAATATAATCTGAGACATCATTTAATTATGGTGATAATCTTATGTTAGTAAAGGAAAGTCACTAAAACTCAGATTGAGGGTTATACAAGCTATGATTGCAAAAAACCCTAGTGAAGGGAGATGAAGGTGTGGTATGTAGGTAACAGGTGTAGAATAATGTTTCAGGTAAGAGGGTGGATTTATAAATCCATATAAATAGTAATAAAATGAAAAAATAGAATATTTAGGCCCCATATTAACCTAATTAATCAAACTTGATAGCACTGACAATGTAACCCTACAGGTAGTCTTGAGAGACCATGGAGCCAAAGTTGAGTTTGTGTAGAAAAAAGAAGTTGAAGGGGTGAGAAACAAATGGGAATAAATTTATTATTAGAGGTTTTAACCTTCATATACTCTTATAGGTTCCTTAAACCCTGAAACTAAGTAATATGTCATTTAGGCCTAAAGCTTGTCTTAAAACCTATAGTCCTATAATAAAAAAGACACTTGTAGACCCTATCAATATAATATGACATAAAAATAAGGTATTATTAGTTTATATAGGTAATATAAATTTGGTTAAAATTATATAAATAAAAAATAAATTCCATTTATAGTCCTTAATGAGCTATTTGAATTACACAGTCTACACACTCAGTTTAAGCTGCCTATTCAAATGCTCATATCTTTCACCATCAGAGGAGTTTGACCAAATTATCTTAGAATGATTTTATGACCAATATTAACTTGAAATAAATTAAATATTAATATTTATTTATGAGCTATGAACCATCATTAAGACTATAAGTAGGTCTATAATGCATGAAAAACCCTACAAGTCAACTTCTCTATGTACGTATATTTACACACTCTTTGCATTAGAACCCAAGATTATAAATAAATTTTAAGGAGTATATGTAATAAATATTCATGTTAAGAAGTTATAGTTTGGAGTTACATACTTTATTAACCATCATTAATAAGGTTCACCTCCAAAGCCCTCCTATAGACTAGTTTTGAGAAAGTGAAGTTTATTACACTCAAAACCCCATGAATCACCTAATAACCACTAGAAACATTAATTATAATTAAAGAGGGTCCTAAAAATGGTACCATGATGTATGGAAATATACATACATGGAATAAAACAAGGATTTTTTAGGAAAACATGTAAAAATAGAGGTACAAGGTAGGTTAAGACGATTATAATCATTGAAGATGCTTGTTTGGAACTTGTTATACCTACTCAAGCCATCAGATTCTCAAAATCATGATTTAAAATTCCCCTATTAGTCTCTTCAAAACAACCAATCTATAAAAATGAAGGATAAATTGACCTAGTCAACTAGTTTGAGTAATTTGAAAATGCTTCTTGTTCAAAAGGACCTATTTCATGGTGTGAAGCATTATTTCAAGTCTAAAACTCACTATATTTTTAGGTTATAATGGTTTCATGCAAGTTATTATGGATATCAAGTGAAATAAGTTAGGATACTAAGCCTAATTTTCCTATTAGACCTACATGGTAAATCAAGTAAAGTGTAAATTGGCATTGGAAGATATTGATGAGAGTTAATGTGGAGTTATCATGATTCATAACTAATATTTGAGTGGAAATAAGTGGAATAACTTATGTTTTGTGTAAATCACATGAGATAACTGGTATTTAAGTGGCAAATTACATACACAACTAGTCATTGAGTTATCAATCAACACATAATTGATCCTTGTCATGAGTTAATTAACCCTTAAGGTATAATCAATGCATGATTGGGATTCAAGTGGAGTCATCTAACCATGTTATGTAATAGAATGCTAAAAAATGAGTTTGAAAAAGTCACTATGGCCCACCACCTTGTTTCTAATGCCAAAGAGCTCATCTAAGGAGTATGCAAGAACACTAGACATAGAGAGATGTATTGAGAACTATTTGTAAAAACTTTTAACTAAAGTTTTATGGGAGTTAATGATTAGATGACTCTCTATTATTTTCTATATGCCATTATTTTACATTAATCTCTTCTCATGTTATATTATATTATATATATATATATATATGAGAGAAGAGAATAATGTAAGAGAATGGCATAGAGCAAATAAAAAAGAGTCATATAATCATTAAGATCACTCTCTTAGGAATGATAAAACTCACTCTCTTGGGAATGTTATATATATATATATATAGACACACACACACACACACACACACACACACACACACACACACACACACACACACACACACACACACACACACACACACACACACACACACACACACACACACACACACACACACACACACACACACACACACACACACACACACACACATTCAATATTTTAGGCCTTATCTTAATATCACTCTCTTGGGCATGATAAAACTCTACCAAGATTGAAATTTGTAACCTCTTAAACAATAAAATGGATTGTTTTATCTTATCTATGATTGAATTATAGTGTGTATATGTTTGTTCATATGTGTTTAAGTGGTGTGAATATTCATTTATCATGTCCTTGCCACACATATCTATTGATTAGTTATCTTTGTAGGTTATATGAAGTGTTAAAGGTTGGTGATCAGATTTACAATGTAACAAGGTTGAATAGTGTCTCAAAGAAGACCTCTCTTCCTCTACCTCAAAGGTATAATCATACAACAATAAATCCATATGAAAAATTATTTTAAAATAAGCCTTAGATATGGTTTCTTAGTCTATTATGGTTAATTAGTATTAGTTGGAGTTCAAATATATAACATGAGAAGAGAATAATGTAAGAGAATGGCATAGAGCAAATAATAAAGAGTCATCTAATCATTAATATCACTCTCTTAGGCATGATAAAACTCACTCTCTTGGGAATTATATATATATATATATATATATATTTAATATTTTAGGCCTTATCTTAAGATCACTCTCTTGGGAATGATAAAACTCTAGCAAGATTGAAATTTGTAACCTCTTAAAACAATAAAATGGATTGTTTTATCTTATCTATGATTGAATTATAGTGTGTATATATTTGTTCATATGTGTTTAAGTGGTGTGAATATTCCTATATCATGTCCTTTCCACACCTATCTATTGATTAGTTATCTTTTTAGGTTATATGAAGTGTCAAAGGTTGGTGATTAGATTTACAATGTAACAAGGTTGAATAGTGTCTCAAAGAAGACCTCTCTTCCTCTACCTCAAAGGTATAATCATACATCAAGACATCCATATGAAAAAATATTTTAAAATAAGCCTTAGAGATGGTTTCTTAGTCTATTATGGTTAATTATTATTAGTTGGAGTTCAAATATATAAAATGAGAAGAGAATAATGTAAGAGAATGGCATAGAGCAAATAATAAAGAGTCATCTAATCACTAAGATCACTCTCTCAGGCATGATAAAACTCACTCTCTTGGGAATGTTATATATATTCAAGCTTTTAGGCCCTATCTTAAGATCACTCTCTTGGGCATGATAAAACTCTACCAATATTGAAATTTGTAACCTCTTAAAACAATAAAATGGATTGTTTTATCTTATCTATGATTAAATTATAGTGTGTATATGTTTGTTCATATGTGTTTAAGTGGTGTGAATATTCCTTTATCATGTCCTTTCCAAACCTATATATTGATTAGTTATCTTTATAGGTTATATGAAGTGTCAAAGGTTGGTGATCAAATTTATAATGTAACAAGGTTGAATAGTGTATCAAAGAAGACCTCTCTTCCTCTACCTCAAAGGTATAATCATACATCAAGACATCCATATGAAAAATTATTGTAAAAGAAGCCTTAGAGATGGTTTCTTAGTCTATTATGGTTAATTATTATTATTTTGAGTCCAAATTTAATGGATAAACCAATAATATAGGTGTATCACCATCAGTAGAATATGATTTCCCTTATAGTTATCCTTTTGACTCTTTTTACCCCCAAAGGAAAGTAGGTTTTAGTAATATATCTAGAGTTGATACATTAGAAGAGATAGCCTCATAATCTATAGGTTTGGTCTAAGATACATGTATCCCATAGCCTATCAACCAATCCAAGGTTAGTCTAGGTTTGAATATCTAAGTAATCTACTTCAATAGTGTGCAACTTGGGTTGGTAACAGTTCTAGCATGCCTAGTGGGACATAGATCTAGACATTAGAGTACTCATTTGTAGCATCTTGGTATTTAAAAGTATTTTTAATCACTCATATGGTCCTCATATTTGAGGTAAATGTTAGATATTATTCATTTATTCATTTATTTTCATGTGTTATGTGGTGAATGATGGTAGCATATAGGGTAAAATTCTACCACATACCTCCTTATCATTAGCCCTATGATCCATCCAAACTCAAATATGATTATAATCCATCTTATTATGACCCACATCATCCCTAAATTCACCCATATAAACCTTATGATCAGTAGTATGGTGTCTCATACCAATCCTATGATAACCCTCATGAACCTCATTATCCTCAATATGAGCTATATCAGTTCAAAGATCAGCGTCCTTACTAAAATTACTCTCCCTCTTTCCCTCCAACCACCCTTCTAAGACAAAAAAAAAATTATTATGAGTTGGAGGAAATGAAGAGGATGAACCAAATCATTCTTGATGGAATTTTATATTTGAGATAAGAATAATTATGTAATTAATCTCAAGAGTCACTACCTCCTACTTCCCCATGACACTATCCATGGATTCCAACTCCATATCAATAGGAAGTTCCTCCCTTCATTCCCAAAGCTATAATATATTCAATTTAAGAGGCTCCTAAACCCAAGTGTCCAACTTGGAAACAATTACAGCAATCAAGTATAACCCCAAATGTTGAAGCCAAGGCCAAAATTGAAATCATTAAACCCCCACTCCTCCCACCTCAAGATTCCAAGGCATTTCCTTCATGGAATTATATGCAAGGAAAAATATATTAGAAAGAGGGAGTAATGGTTGTAAAAGTTGAGAATCCCCATAATTATACTCAAGCATCCATGGAAGCACCATTGGCTTTATCTCATCTTCTTGAGTATTTTCATAGATCCACCATGCCAAAATTTGAGATGGAACCTCTCCTTTGTGATCCAAATGAAGAATATTCATATAAGGTAAATTAATATGAGAGTGAATTGAGTGATCACGAGTAGGAAATAACCATTGGGACACCTCTTGGTAAAGATAGGCATGATTCAATATTATAGAATGTAAAAGAGGATGATTTTAAAGAGGTTTCACTTAAGAAAGAGGAAGATGTTTCTCAAGAGATTGTGTAAGTTACCATAGACAAGTGTAGGCCATATGATAAAGATGATATATAAATAAATTATTCTCTATAGGGAATCCATGAAGATAAATCACATATAACCATGGTTTAGGTTGAGAACATTCCTAAAGTTGATAACCATTGGAAAAAATTATACTATGAGTTCTTGAGTGAGATTAAAGAGCTCAAGATGGCAGATTTGGATGATGAAATAGGATAGTAGGTTGGAGATTTTAATGAGGATTACACCAATGTTTTATATCTTGAATAAGTCAATGAAATTCTAGAGATACCAAAGCAAGATGATCTAGAGCTTGAGTGGATAGATGATGTGACATTCTCTACTAAAGATGAAGATGATCAAGTTACATTAAATCAAGAGCCTTGCTATGAATTTATCAAGGAGTTTGTAATGTGTGATCAACGTCATACCTCATAAGTAAATGATAATTATTCTAATGAACCCCATGTATTTTCAAGTGATAATGAATATATGTACTTTTGGGAAAAATTGGAGAGAATTTGTTTGAGTTTTGATAGTTCATCTCTACCTCATAATGATCTTGAGGAAGGTCTTATAAGGAACACTATGGTAGATGATTATTTTTAGTATCATGAGAAGAATGATGACACGAATCAAGGCATATAAGTTGAGTTTATAATACAATAATTACATGAAAATTTGACAAACCATCATCAACCCGTAAATGAGGTTGAATTAACATTGTTGATGCAAGAAAGATGGATATGGGAGGAGTATGACTAGGTCCTAGACTTACATGTACAATCCATGCACCTAAGAATAGAAATAGAAGGCCTAGGTACTTCCCAAAGAGGCCATGAACATGAAACTACTCCTATCTACAAGAAGAAGCTATGAAGATGTGTTAATCATAATTCAAGGTGTCATAGTGGAAAATCAAGTTTTCCATTTGACACTAGAGTAAAGTGTTTGACTTTAGGTTATTTATTTTTAGTTTGTTGTCTTATTTTAATAAGTGATTAGTACAAGCATGGTATGTTACCTTGTTGTTGTGTTGGTATTATTTGTTTCCTTAGGTTAGGTGTGTTTCTTGTGTTGTTTATTTTGGGTCTTGTTAATGTTACAGTCATAAGAGTTGTATCAAAGTATAAAAATTTGTTTGGAAGTCAAGTTAGTCCTCAAAATCATGTTGTCATGTTTTACACTATCATTATCATATGAAAAATAAGTAGGTTATATTGACTAGTAGGTTGGTCAACCCATGTGAGTTACCAAAAATGTTATAAATTTGGCTTGTTAAGGCCATAAACCACCCCCTATAACTTGAAAATTTTCAAGGCACTATTATAAGCCTCTACACAGTGGTCTATTATAGGTATGTTGACTAAAAGTGAAGCTTTTAAGTATTTTAATGATAAATTTGGAATAAAAAGGCTATTAAATCATCAAAAATAAATTAAATTACTTTCATATTTATGTCATTACCTTAATTCAAAAGTCTTATGTTTTGGATCCATTTCTTCATGCAAGTTAAAGTTTTTTGGATCTAAAAGGCTCCCATGTGTGAAATTTGACCTAATTTTTATCATAAAAGACTTGATACATGCTATAATCTCCCAAATAACTTATGGTCATCCTTGTATTTTCATAAATTAGTAGTTTCAATCTCTAAGTGTGAAATGAATGCAAAGAAAACACCATTTCCATGTATTTTCATGTAGGAGTATGAAATTATATGACCTTTTTTGTAAAACAAAGCTGAAGATGTTGAAGGTGAAGTTATATAGGTGTTATGTAAAAAATTAAAGGTTAAAAGGTCTCGTATAGGTCCAAAAATGATTCACATTCTCCACCTTTCTTCTTTGTACATCAAAAGAGTTCTTCAAGTTTTCAGATGGTATAGCCATGAGAGAGAAAATCAAGGTGTATAATTTTGAACAAAGGAAGGGGTCTAAGAGAGCTTCCAGATATGTAAATTAGATATTAGTTTCTAGTTATATCTCTTTAATGAACCATACTTTACAAGTTAATGCACTCACTATGCCTTCTTCATTCAAGCAAGTAACCAGTTTTCTAAAAAAAATCCTTAAATGAGCATCATGATAGAAAAATCAAGTTTGTGGAGTTTGTCAAGAGCATGAGCCATCATTCCATGACATTATTTAGAATATTTACACATATTTGAGGTTAAATTAATCTCAATATGATATATAATTCAAATCTCTAATCTACAAGCATATAAAAGAAGTTTGTATGATTCATGAGAGAGAAAGAATATCAAGATTTGATGGATTCTTATTTGAAGGGGTTATATTCATGTCATATGCCATTAATTTAAGTGACACAAATATTTTTAAATGTATATTCCCCTTAAAACATAATTAATCACCTTAAACATCTTCATGGAGTCTTATTATAGAAAAATTTAAGAAAAGTTAGCATTCTTTAAGGTATTTGATGATTCCTAGGTTTCCATTTCCAACAATATATGCTTGTCTAAGACCTCCAAAATCATATAGTTGGTTGAGGAATATGACTATATTTTAATAATAGTATTCATTAATATCAAGGTATTATATTCAATATATTTTCACCCTCCGTCATGTTTATCCCATTTTATAGGCTTTCATACTACCTTTCATCACTGTTTCAAGCCTTTCACTCCATCTCTACTCTCTTTCCCATCATCCAATCACATATCACCACCTTCCATATAATTATATCTCATTTATATATTATTAAATATGAGTTAAGAACTGTATTAATCATCATGTTCATATAAATCTTGTATAAAAACCTTAATACACTTCTAAACAGAGCTTAAAGGCCATCTACAACCAAGAACAATGAACATCTATAGTCTTGTTAAGCTCCATTTCAAGAAATATATATAGATTGAGGTCCCAAAGTAATTCTTCACTCCAATTTAGTTTGAAAAAAATCATATACATTTTGGTAGCATCCTTAATCTCATTTATCACCTAAAGCTCTACCACAGTCTGTATAGTCAACATAGGAATCTCCATCTATAGTCATGATAAGAAGAGATGAGGTCAAGCATGTAGACAAGGAGAAGTTTTGGTGTTTGAAGAGAAAGTAGAACTCAATAAGGAGTTAAAAAAGGGTAAGATAATTTGAGTGACCTTGGATATATATTTTTATCAATTTCAATACCAATAAATGTATACTCAGTCTGTACAAGAGCTAAACACTCACACATAGTCAAGCTTATAGTGAAGAGATTTCTATGATTTAAAAAGGTAGAATAATAAGTATGAAGAATACAATGTTGAAAGGTGATGGATATGAAATTATATTAATTTAAACCATAAGGATGGATCAAACACATAATATGTCATGTTTTCTTAAGAAAAATCTCTAATTACAGTAGGGTTAGAAGGCTTTTAAAGTATAACAATCCTTCACCAAGTTCAAAACTATGAGAAGGGTGTTATTATGGCTTGAAGTTCATTGAGATTTTTGCATAGTTTTGAGAATAAATTAAAATAGTGTAAATATTTATATTAATCTAACTTAAAATTACATAATGACATAGCCATTCACCTCATGAAATTTCCTACAACCATGAAAACACATGCCTATCTCCAAGTTTGCAAAAAAAAGATGAGAATGGAGTGGATTAATGAAAGAGTATCATGATAAAATGGAGGATTCATAATAAAAATGGAGTGTAAAATAGATTAATAACATGAATAAGTTTACCCAACAAGATATATATTCAAGGTTAACTCCCAATATTCACCTATAGCTAAGGGCATGAGGATGCTATGAGGAAGTTTTAAGGAGTTTCTTGGAGATCAAGACAAGTGGATAAGACATGATTTATTTGGAAAATAATATGTAATTAAAGTATCCAAAGTTAATTAAATCCCTCCAAGGAATACATATCATACACCATGTTTTTACTCTATCTTAGTCTATACAACTATACAAAATTCCACCTACAGTCATATGATTACATTCATGCTCAACGAGCTAAGGGAGTTCAAATGATCTTGTACTTGATATATAATTTATGGATAAAAAAAAATGATAATGTAAAATCATATTTGATATAATTATCAAGGCCAAAGATTATATGAGATGACTAGGTGGATTATATAGTAAAAAAGTGGCATACAAGTTATAGCCTGTAGGTCCTCCTTTTGATCAACTAGTATCAAGTCAATGAGGTATACAAGTGCAATATGTTGAATAATGAAAGTTGGTTGAGGTTTTTAGATCTTGATGAGGATTATAAAAAATTTAAAAATAATTTCACAAGCTATTATTATAGAGGATAAATTCTCAAACTCCTAAGAGTAGTTAAGTCCCTTTTTACAAGCTTATGTATGCCACAACTCAAGATATCCAACTAAGCTTAAAAACAATGATAAATAAGAAGTAATTAATATTGGTTTATATCTAAAAAAATGTATATTATTTAAACATGTTTAAACCAATAATATGGTGTGAATAAGGGTCAAAAAGAGATTCAAACACACTCATACCTATACATAGTCCACACACACTCAAACTCATGAAGCCAGTCTTGGATAAAATTGGGAATTTGAAGCACCTATAGGAGGATTTAGACTATAATTTTTGGTAAAAATGGTATTTTTAACTACTTATTCCATTTTAAATCTCAAATAAATAGTATAAATAATAAATGTTTTGTCACAGGCATCATATAGTCTGTTGATAGTTATAATTCAGGCCATAATGCCTATTTTGATGTCTAAAGAATTAGAAATAAGGTTTTAAAATCATGTGAAGATTTTTTAGGATTATAAAAGGTGATAATAGTGTATTCATATGTTTCTATATATTTATGACACTCAAATTTCAAATCAATAACACCTTTACATAAAGTAAGGAGAAACAAGCTTGTGTTTAGTATTAATGAAATTTCTATGTGTTTTAGATGGTATTTGAAGACATCAGGCATCTTATTATAAGGTTATAAATGTAATATAATCTGGTAAATTATGTAATAATTGTGATAATCTTAGGTTAGTATATGAAAATCACCAAAACTCAGACCAAGGGCTATACAAGCTATGATTGTAAGAAATTCTAGTCAATCGAGATGAGGGTATGGTATGAAGGAAATAGGTGTTTACTAATGTTTTAGGTAATATTATGGATTTATAACTCCAAATACAAAGAAAAAAATGATAAAAGATACTATTTAGGACCCACACTAACCTAAACAATTAGACTTGATAGCCCTAGCAATGTAACCCTATAAGCAGTCTTGAGACACCATGGATTCAAAGTTGAGTTTGGGCATAAAAAGGAAGTTTTAGGGGTGATAAAAAAAATGGGAATAAATTTATTAATATATTTTATTACCCTAATATACTCTTATAGGTGCATAAAACCCTAAAACTAAGTATTAGGCCTTTTAGGCCTAAAGTTAGGCTTAAAACCTATAGTCCTATAACACCAAAAGACACTTGCAGACCCTATAAAGAAAATATGACATCATGAGAAGGTATGATGAGTTGATATAGATATTATAAAGGTTTTTATAAGTATATAATGACAAAATAAATCCATTTATATTCCTTAAGTATCTATTTGAATTATACAGTTTACATACTCAGTTTGAGCTACCTATTCAAATGCTTGTATCTTTCACCATAGGAAGAGTTTGACCAAATTATATTAGAATTATTTTAGGACCCATATGAAATTAAAATATATGAAGTATTGATATTTATTTAGTATTTTATGTTTCTAAACCATCACTAAGACTATAAGTAAGTCCAGAATGCATGTAAAACCCTATAAGTCAACTTCTCTACGTATGTATATTTTCACACTATTTTCAAGGGAACCCAAGTTTATAAATAAATTTTAAGGGGTATATGGAATAAAGATACATATAAATAAGTTATATTTTATAGGTTCATACTTTATGAACCATCGTTAATAAGGTTCACCTCCAAAACCCTCCTATTGAATAGTTTTGAGAAAAGCAAAGTTTATTGCACTCAAATCCTCATGAATCACTTGATAACTAATGGAAAAATGAAATAAAATTATAAAGGGTATTTTAAATGGTACCATGATGTATATAACTATATATACATGGCATAAAATAAGGTTTTTTGAGGAAAAGGTATAGAAATAGAGGTACAAGGTAGTGTAAGATGATTATAATAATTGGAGATTCTTTTTTTCCACATATTTACCTCCTCAATCCATAATATTCTCAAAACCATTCCTACAAATTCCCCTATTGGTCTATTTAAAATAGCCAGTCTATAGAAATGAAGGACATATTGACATAGTCAACTAGTTTGACCAAATTTTAGATGTTTCTTGTTCAAAAGGAACTATTTCATGGTGTGACTCATTGTTTCAAGTCTAAAACTCACTATATTTTTATTTTATAATGGTTTCATGTAAGTTATTATGGATATCAAGTGTAATAAGTTAGGATACTAGGCCTAATTGGCCTCGTAAACCTACATGGTCAATCAAGTAAAGTGGAAAATGACATTGGAAACTATTAATAAGAGTTAATAAGGAGTTATCATGATTAATAATTTATTTTTGAGTGGAAATAATTGGCATAATTGATCTTGAGTTTTAGTCACATGATTTAACTAGTCTTTAAGTGGAAAATAACATACACAACTGGTCCTTGAGCTATCAATCAACACATAACTTATGTTTATCATTAGTTGACTAACACCTAAGGTGTAATAATTGAATGAATGACCTTCAAGTGGAGTCATATAACCAATTCATGGAATAAAATTACATAAAAGGAGTTTGAACAAGTCACTATGGCCCACCACCTTGTTTTCAATGCCAAAGAGCTCATCCAAGGGGCATGCAAAAATACCAGACATATAGAAATGTCTTGAGATCTATTTGTATAAACTTTTAAATAAATTTATATGATAATTAATGATTGGATGAATCTTTATTCTCTCCTCTGCACCATTCTCTTAGATTCTTATCTTCTCATGTTATATATATATATATATATATATATATATATATATATATATATATATATAACATGAGAAGATAAGAATCTAAGAGAATGGTGCAGAGGAGAGAATAAAGATTCATCCAATCATTAATTATCATATAAATTTATTTAAAAGTTTATACAAATAGCTCTCAATATATATATATATATGTATGTATGTATATATATATATATATGTATATATATATATATGTGTGTGTGTGTGTGTATATATATATCTATGTGTGTGTGTGTGTGTGTATATATACACACACACACACACATATATACATATATATATTCAAGCTTTTAGGCCTTATCTTACGATACCTCTCTTGGGCATGATAAAACTTTGCCAAGATAAAAATTTGTAACCTCTTAAATAAATAAAATGGAATGTTTTGGATGATCTATGATTGAATTATAGTGTGTATATTATTTTTTATATGTGTAAAATTTTTATGAATATTCACTTAGCATGTCCTTACCACACCTATCTATTGATTAGCTAGCTTTTTAGGTTATATGAAGTGTCAAAGGTTGGTGATTAGATTTTCAATTTAACAAGGTTGAATAGTGTCTAAAAGTAGACCTCTCTTCCTCAACCTCCAAGCTATAATCATACATCCAAACCTCCATGTGAAACATTATTGTAAAAGAATTCCTTAGAGATAGTTTTGTAGTCCATTTATAGTTAATTAGTGTTAGTTGGAGTTCAAATTAAGTGGATGAACCAAAAATATAGGTGTATCACCATTAGTATAATAGTATTTCCCTTTTATTTATCTTTTTAACTCTTTTCACCCAAAAATTAAAGTAGGTTTTAGTAACATATCCAAAGTTGATACATTAGAGGAGCTAGCCTATTAATCTAGAGGTTAGGTCTAAGATACAGGTATTCTATAGCCTATAGACCAATCCAATGTTAGTCTAAGTTTGAATGAGATCTAATAAATTTAATTCAAAAGGGTGTAACTTGGGTTGCCAATAGGAACTACTTTATTAAAGTTAAAAACAAGTTGTTTGAAGAATAAGTAAAGAATTAAAGGTAATGACATGGTGAGTTAAGATCAAAATGGAATCAATGAGACCACCATACCTAGATATAGGTTAACTCACAAAGGTATTTTACCACATCAAACACATTAAATGGACATTATGTTTGTTGTATGCCTTCATTCAAGGCAACATTGTTTGAAGGAAAAACAATAAGTAATTTTAGCAATCTTCTTTTAGCTTCAAGATTATGAAATTATTTGCTAACATTTCCTACTACATGAAGGTGGAATCTTATCTAGCACCACTTATATGCAATTGGAAATGCATCATCTCTATAAATCAATCCTATCTCAAAGAACATAAATCATACTTACACCTCCAATTGTGTATACATTAGATATTCAACATCATGACAAAGATGGATCCATTAAACCTAGCCAAGGGATCTCTTACCACAATACATTAACTAGGGTTGGTTTCAAAGCCTATAGTAAATCAAACCTACGTAATAACCCTAACTAGGTCCTATGTTTTCATATTTACTAAACTAATAACAATTAATTTAAAGTCTAATGTAGTTCTCACTAAAGCTTGTGGCACAAAGTGGGGTAATAAACATTAAAATCACAATGTACATAAATACATATACTCATATCAATGTATATATAATTCTAATACATGGAAGATAAGTGCAAATGCATATCTATCTACTCTTGTAAAGGAGGAATAAAGTTAAGATTACTTACCTTTGAAGATGAACCCACCAAGCCTCAATCTTTCCCTTGGTCAAGGTGCATTACAAGAGGTTATTGTGGTATTTAAGAATGACAAGTATAAATCAACTCTAGGATACAAAACTTATCAATGCATCCACAATACTTCTCCACAAGACAAGATCCATATCTCCAATGCCAATATGAAACCCTAATCTTGTTCTTTAAGTATAATGGTAGATAAGCAGATGCATAATATATCTTACTTATTATTCCCTTAGAAATCATGAAATGGATGTGTTTATAGGTAGATCTAACCCTAATCCTTTCCAAAATTTTAGGTTAATAAGGTCAAACTAGTATCATTATTAACAAAAATAAATTAAGTCATGGACTAGGTTAGCCAGGGGATGACCTTGACCCAAATAAGTTTTATCAATAAGAGTATAAGGTAAATGGGGTTGATAGTGTAATGTAAATAGTTGAAAAGGGTTTTAGGTAATGGAAGGGATAATGAATGTGGTAAATGACTATAGGAGGGTGAAAAATAGGAGGCATGGTGTATGGGAATGTTTTTAGGATATAGGTGTCTATATAACAAGTGGCAATAAGGGACAAAAATCATGTGAAGTACTAATGGACTGCCTACCCCTTTCCTAATGAACCCCTTAAGGTGTGAACTTAGAGAGATCAAGACTTGATGAGTTCCTAAAAGTTAGAAAACATAAATAATTCATAAAATTTTAAAATATTATGTGTATACATATGCCCCACTCAAAGCTCATCACATGTCATATAGGTGCAACATATGATGGTGTTTTAGAAAAAGAACATAATGACACACAACATTGAAGATGCATAAAGTGTAGTAAGGAGAAAATAAGATAAATGAAAGGAAATGTTTGAAAAACACATACCTTTACTTATCTTAGTGCTATAGATAAAGAAGGACATGTAAGAAATGTGAAGGCATATAATGTAGGTAACATTAGGTAAACCTATAAATATTAGTAAAAAGGCAAAAATTTGATTTTTTTATAAGATAGACATATAATAGTTGAAAATATTCTTTACAATATTAGGATTCTAGAACATTTTACATTTTAGAAAAAGAGTGAATAGAGATGAATATATGATCAAAATAAGAAATTTCAGCGTAAATAATTGAAGGGTAAATAATTTTGAATAGTAAATATATATAGGGTGAAAAAGAATCTATTTGGTATTTTTACTATTCTGAGAAAATAAAACTCTGATAGACCTAGTGATAGGATATATAACCAAGATGGTAAGGAGATGACAACTAAGATAGGGAAGATGCATAGCAACTAAAATGAGTATAACATAGGGAAGCAACTAAAAATTTCAAAATTTTAAATATTTTTATTTGAAATTAAGTAAATTATATAAAATTGATTGGTAGGAAAAATATAGGCATTGTAATGAACCTTAGGAATTTTTTAGGGACACTAGGGGTAAAATGGGGTATTGGTTAGGAAAGATTTAGACCAATAAATTCTCAAGACATTTATGGCAATTAGTCAAAAATTAATTATTATGGATGAATAGAGTTAACTAGGTCAAATTAGTCTATGAAGGACAGGAAAAATAATAGGTTGATTGCATAGCAGTGGACTGAATTAGTTGGTTAAAGAAGGGGGTAGACTTAGTACTAGTAGGCTAACTTAGTTATTTTTAAAGTGGCTGATATAGTAATGTAAGTTCAAAAGGATGTTGAATTAATACTATAGAATCTGATCTAGTATAAATTTGATAGGGTTGATTTAGTATTCTTGATGAGGTTTAGAGTTAATTTAGTTATAAGAGGTTGATGCAGTAGAAAATGAATAAACTAAATCAAACTAATTGAGTTTTATGAAATTTATAAAAATGTATTTGGATTATAAATGACATAGACATTGAATACATCCTTTGTTGTTTAATATTTTGTAGAGGCACTAGATATATTAGTGATTTATCAATGCATTGTGGTTACCAGATTTGCTAGAGCATTTGATAGATGTGGAAAGAGCAAGACTGACTACACTGGGTCTATAATGTATTATGGAGATGAGGCACATCCCATTGAGTGTTGATCTCATTATCATGTTTCTAAAAACATGGGAATGGTTGACCAACACATTTTGATGGGTGGTAATTAGGGAATGCCATAGAAGTTGGTATCACACTTGAGAATGTCCATGCATTACTTGAATTGCTTATAAGAGGGACATTAGTGATGATGACACCAGATGATTTGGAGGATAGATGAACACTAACTAGGTGGGTGATGTGCTAATATAAGATCTACCTATGGTTGAGGGTTAGTTTATTTTATGTGTATATTATGTATATTTTAAACATATAAAAGGTTATGATCAAACTTGTGACAACACAAGTGTTATGTCATAAGTTAGATGGTAAGGTATCATTGTATGTGATAGATTTGTGCCAATCCATTTTGGATTAAGGGGTACTCTATGATTTTGGGTTTCTCATCTAGGTATAGATCATGCATGATATGTATGGGATTTTGTCCATAGGGAAGAAGACCATGAGAATAATGGTGTTACTGAGTGCATGGATACATGAGAGGTTCTTGATGTATCGATTTGTTGGGTTACCCCAAGTGGTTGATGATAGGTTACTTTGGGTGACTAGATGGAGATAAAACTAGGTATTATGGGGTGTGCCCATGTGCCAAAACTATATATGACCACATGAGTGGAGATCATGTGGCATCTATATACACATATTTCTACTATTTATCTCAACTAGGTGACTATGGCACTAGGGCTAACTTGAGTATAAATCATAGGCCATTATACCTAGTGGGTAGAGTCACAACTAGTGGCATGCTTACCAGGGTAGTTTATACTCCTACACCCAATGGATCCTTTATTAGTGGAGGAATGCCAGTAAAGAGACCAGTGATCAAGTTATAACATGTGAGACCATGGATTACTCAAGCCTAATAGTTGATAGTTAAAGGAGGAGAGGGCATAAATGTGGATGAATGGGTGTAGTAGGTACCAAAATAAGCACTATAATAAGAGGAACATTGATCACCTCAGACACACCATAGATAGAGATTCCATCAATGAGATTAAGAATCGATGAAGGTGATCACATAGTATGATCTAATAGTTGTCCCAAGATAAAGCTGGTCAATAGAGGCACCTATGAGGAGAGGCCCACAACATGAATGAGTGGTGGATCTTAGATTTTTATTTATAGGGAGGTGACCTAAAGATGAGGTGCTCAGTGGATAGATAGATGGAAAGACTATGCTTGATAGACAAGAAGATGGTGAAATGGTGATTGGTGACATTAAGACTAATAAAAAATCTTTTAATTTTCATTTTTGGACATATAATACTAGTTGCATATGATTTTATGTAGGTATATAGATTTTGAGATGTATATGTGATCTAATATCTATATAGTTTTGGTTTTGTAGATCCTATGATAGAGGAGGTTAGATGTGGATCCCTATTCATGGTAGCATACCATGACATTTTGGATGGAGTGCTAATACCATATGACCCCACCAAAATGGTTGATTCGGTGGTACCATCTACCCCAACTTAGACATGATAAGTTTAGACTATTGGGGGATGTTGTGAGGTAGTTAAAAAAATGCAAAGATTTATTGTATCCACTGGTAGGGGTGGGAGTAGGAGAGGCATAGGCATGTTAGGCCCTAAATTAGGAGACAGCTACACACATGGCTATCATGATCTAGTTAGGATAGGTATAGGCCTAGGTGGATAAACTATAGGAATACATAACAAGGTTGAGATCTTGTAGCATACTATATAGAGGGGATAGTCTAAAGTTTCTATGTGAATCATGGCTAGGCCACAAGATAGGCATGACGGAACCAAACTATAGAGCTAGAGCTATGTATTTTTCTATTTTTTACCATTGTATAAGACACATGATATATAGATATATATTATTTTTATAGTTGTATTTGATCTCATGAGTTATATTTTGATTGTGTTTGTTGATGCATGGATATATTTTTATCTAACACATTTATTTTTATTTTTTTGTATATGTTATGGGAAATATATGTGGTGTGTTGTCTTTTATATCATTATGTAATACACATGCATGGTTCAAAATAAATAGGCAAAAAGGACATGGAAAAGTATAATTAATCAAAAACAATTGCACTACACACTATATCACGATGGGAAATATGTAATAAAAAAATATGACTAAGTATAATGAAATTAAAAATGGTAAACAAGAGGACAAAAAGTTTTTAATCCATGAAAAGTATTAGAACCAAATTAAAACAAATAAAATATCACTATATCTCATTGGGAAGTATGAAAATAATGTAAAAAAATGGAAATCACATGAAAGACAAATGGGATAAAAATAAAAAAATTAAGTCAATCAATCATACTAAATCATGTTAGGAAGTATAAAATATAAACAAAATTGGAAAAAGGAATTTAAATTGATCAAGCTAATTCAAGTTGGTAAGTATGAAAAACTTAAGAAATTGGTTGTATTCTTACATACAATTGGAAAATAAGAAGATGAAAGTGAAATATTAATGAATTAAGCACAAAACATACTAAATCAAGATATGAATCATGCAAATTATGTGTAACTCATAATAATTCATGACTTATCTCAAATTTGACACATGTAATTTCATTATGACTTGGGTATTGGAAAATTTTGTGAGGAAGGTCAGGTGGTCTTATATTAAAACTCACAAATGAAACACCAATGAGGTGAAAAAAATGGGTAAAATATGTTAAAAGGGGATGTTTGGAATGGTATTATGATAATTTTGTAATTTTTGAGGAAGGCCTAGTCCTATCCAAGGTCTTACTCTACAACTCAAAAATGGGATCCCTAGGGGGAGTGATCAGTGAAAAAAACAATATTTCTCAAGGAAAAATATTAGTATGGTAGGGAATGAAATAAAGAATTTAAAAATAATAATTTAGGCATATTATGAGAATACCTTAGGAAACATGAGTCACACTAATGACATATAAAGACACTAAGTGACTAGTGACCATCAATATACAGAGAATACATGTTCACTGTAAGCACAAAGCTACAAATAGGTGAGATATTAAGATAAAATCATGTTGATTTTTTTGAAAAAGAAAATTAAAATTGACCTACCATCCCACAATGTGTTCCCCATTCCTCAAGACCTCTTACATAGCCATCGATCTACTGCAAATATTAGGTACTTGTGTGAGAAATTAGGTAACACTAAAATATTTTGTGATTCTCCTTTTCCAATATACTAGCCTACCACACCCTAATGGACCTTGAATTTATCACAAGTCCAACTATAGAGTTTTATCTTTGATTAAAAAGGATATATTATTTGAATCACGAATTTTAGAATGATTTGACTTTTGAAAATTTTTAATTTTGCCTTTTAGATCATTACATTTTGTTAAAATAATTTAGCTTTTAAATTATTATAACTTTTAAGATTCTTCCTCTATATGGACTTGTAATGACCAATCATGATTGATAAAGTGATACAAAAAATGATATTTAGGCTTTATATAATGAAAGATAAGTATCCAAAGATATGATTGACTAAAATACTTAGGCTTAGGAAATAACATGTTATCTTAGGTTTCAACCATGTGTATGCTTAGTTTGTGAAGGGAAATAAGGGGAATCAAGGGAGATCCAAGATGGACTGGTAAAAGGAGACTATAATGAGATGAATTTTTTTCTAACTAATCACATGGTAAAGAAATAATGACTAAAGGGAATAAGGTTTGGATAACCAAGTCACAATAACAATTATTTGTGTTTATAGAAATAAGGTAGCAAACAATCATGATAATGAACAAGATATCCATAGAAAAGGAAATCATAGAGATAAAGTATGTAATCATGAAATATAATCCATAAGATAATATAAGGAATAAAATGACACCATAAAAAATAAATTTGAAACATAATTAATCATGTATAATAAATAAAAATTTAACACAATGTCAAATGAGATAAGATAGATAAATGTAAATTTGGAGAACATGTCCAAAACAAAATGAAGAAATGAAAGAACACCACATTGTGTTCATAAATATTGGTATATATGTCTACACACATTATCTATAACATCTGATAAGTCTCTATGAACCTAAACTCAAACTATAGCCTTAGTCTCATTTATATTTAAGGAAAGTTGATAAAATAATTTGCATCAAATTTCTTTGATATAAAATTTACACATGCCCAAAGGATCAAGCTTATAAGGACTAAAATTCAAAGTATGATCAGGAGAAGGAATGGGAATAGACTCTGTGGGGGATGAAAGGGTCATCGGTGGATAATGGGACATAGGTGAAGGAGTCACCAATAGAGAAGGGGCAAAAGATGAAGAAGGATCTATAGGTGGGGACACTATAGGTGGAGAAGGGACCATAGGTGGAGGAGCCATGGGGGAAGAAGGGGGAGCCTTGTTATGATGGAGACATATGGGAGGAAGGATATTATGTGCATTAATGGTCATGAGGTGGTCTTTGAGATGATATTGAAGGATGTGGTAATGATCGGTATGATGAGTACCACATTGGTGCCATAGACAAAATACCTTTCCATATTTGGGAATATATTTAGGTAATAATTTTAGGGGAAGTAGAGCCTTATCTATGGGTTGAGGAATAATGGGATGCATGGTGTCAATATATTATCATAGATTATGAAAATTCATGGAGGAATAATTATCTATGCCATAGAAGAAATGAATACACTTGTTAGTAGACTTTAAGGGCGTACTAATAGAGGGAGTGGAAATATTCAAGGAAGGTTGGTTTAATGAATATTATCTAGTCTAATTATGGAAACTTTATGAATATCACAATATGGTTAATTGGCTCATTCGATGGGTAAAGGAGCTAGTTGTGGTAAAGGGAGAAAACCATCAACAAAGGAAGGTGGGGCTAGTGGAGAGACTGTATGAGGCTTGAATGGAGTAATAGAATTAGAAATAAAAAGAGACTTATCTAGAGAGGGAGTGGGAATATGATATGAATTGGGCTTAGCTGAGGGAGTGGATGGATGCATGAAAGGCTAAAAAGTAGTCATAATAATCTCAAGGGAAAGCTAGCTAGAGGGATCCTAGTATCTAGTAAATTGATAAAGACCAGTCATAAAATGATCCATAAGTATGCTCCTATGAGGTTATTAAAAAACTATAGGTGTGTGAACCATATATACCCTATGAATAAGAGGGAAAATTATAAAATTAGGAATTATATAATATGCAAGGAGATAAGATATACAAAAATATTAAATCAAAGAGGAATGATAATGAATAATTTTAACGTCTTAGGTTTGAACAATACCTCCTAAAAATGGGTCATCTAAGGTATAACCATCATCATATTTATGTGTATGAAGATCAATGGAATAGGTAGGGATGACCTTGTCATCCAATGTGGTGTGATGAATGGAGTGATGAGTTTTAGATAAGACTATGGGTATATCATCACTAGGTGGTTGATGGGAACACAACTTCAGAGAAGGTGGAATATGAGAAATGAGATGAGGATAGATATCTAAGATTTTTATTTTGATATTGATCTCATCAGGATAATCATCATTTAGATCTAAGAGGTTAGGTGATATATTCTTGATGAGTTTGGGTAACCATGGTAACCTCACGTAGAGTTGATAAGAAAGTTAAACCATTGAGATTCATGAAATAGAACACTCGATAAGGGTTAAAGGGTTGGAATCTTGAAAACACCATAGTCTTGGAATTGTTCAAAATTTAAAGGGTTAGTGTCACCCTGAATCCTATAAATTGAATAATTATAAGGAAATTTACCACATTGGTATGCAGAAGAGGAAACTATTCTCATGTAATGTGTCCATGGCCTACCAAGAAAAATGTTATAGGATAGAGAAAATTTGAATATCATTGCCTTAACTCAAATAATGATAGGTGGAATGGTTATAGAGAGCCAAACACAACCTAAGGGAATCATTTTACTTTAGTCATAGCCTTGACACATGCTACATGTGGACTTAAGATTACATTTGGAATATCTAAGGGTTTTAATAAAATTGAGAAAGGTAACAAAAGTACCTAAACCCTCATAAATCAAGGCAATGATTGACTTAGATATCAATAATTTGGACATTAATAAAAAGTATAGGTTGCATGAAGTAGAATCTCATCAGGATTCATAAAAGTAATGGGGAATTTGAGGGAGATAGGTGTCCAATGTTTCATCAAGGGAGATATCTACTTTTACTATTGTAAAATGTTATCTTCTAATCTAGATAAGGTGGATTTGCATCCTATTAGGGGAGGATGATGGATGCTCATTTTGAACAAGAGATGCATAAGATTGTTATGATGATGTGGATAAGTCTTCATAAATTTGAGAAATGGAATTTGAGATGGGGGATTAGTAAGTTCCATGATAAGATCCCATTCATCATAAACCATAATGAGATTGTTGGAAAGAGGTACATAGTATTCAAAGAAGTCCTTAGAAGGAGAATTTGAAGTGCATGTAAATTGATGTTGATAAGATGCAAGAGGTTTAATTAGAGGATAATTTTGTTGATTGTCTTGAGAGTATGGGGTAGTTGATGTAGGTTTGGTTTGAGATAAATTTGAATAAGTAGTAATAGAAGTTTGAGAATCATTGGTGATTGTAAAGATGTTAGAGGAGTGGTAAAAATGGTATGAGAAGTGTTATCAAATAGAGGTGATAAAATTGGTTCATTGAAAGATATAAGGTCTTCTTGCCCTAAATCTATTAAGTGAGCTAGGGAAGAATCTTGGATAACACAAAAAGTATAAGATGATTGATGAGTTTGGATGGGATGAGAATTAATGAAGGAAACTACCCTTCACATATTAGTAATGTTGACCACATTTTCTTTAGGATCTAGGTCAATAAGACTATCAATGTTATTGGTAGGAGTAGGCTTATCATTATTTTCTTGGTGATTTAGAAGAGGATATTTATAGATAACTAAATAAGCATTAGCCTAGTTTAAATATTGAGTTTATGTTTGTGTTTCATGGGATTTGAAGGCAATGACATAGGATTGTTGACATTTACAAATGATATAATCATGGTCAAAATTTGGAGCAAGGAGGAAATCCATATCAAAATTATGCAATTGCCTACAAGTCTCATGAGGATGACCCCAACTAACATGAAACCAATAGAATTTATTTGGATTATACTAGGATTTCATGGGATGAGTAGGATCAAGATCTAGTGGAAGAGGTCTTAGGAGCTGATTTTGTAACTCTTCTGAGGATAAATTTTTATGAACATTGATGTTACTTTTTGAAGAGAAATTATGATTAGGGAAGTGGTTAGAAGAGGAAGCTTGTTTCGAAGCCTGGTTGGGAACAATAGCTTGAATATTATGAATGGTATCATAAGAATTAGTGACACCATCATTAGTAGAATGATTATTTTTGGTTTTTATTATCATAAAAATACTCATAGAAGGTTGGGATGACTCAAATTGATGCATGATGAAATCTTGGTGCTTGGCTTGGTTAATAACCTCTTCCAACATTTGTGGAGAGAGGGTTTAAACTTGATATTGAAACTTAGGATAAAGAGAATTAGTGAATAGATGAAATATTTTATCATCTACCATATTATGTTCACACTTATTATTTAAGGTCTTCCACTATTTGATGAAATCTTATGTGGTTTCCATCTCAATTTTCTTACAATTAATAAAATGGGCCAAGGTATTTTTAGGGAGGTCACTAGTTTAAAATTGTTTGACTAGAGAATTAACTAAATATTCCAAAATAGTGATGGAATGAGATTTGAGTTGGTTATACCAATATAAATCATCTCCATAGAGATTTTTAGATAATATCTTGGTAGAGGTAAAAGTGTTTAACTTGACCCAATATTTATATAGATTTCTAAATGTTTTTAAGTGTAGAGTGAGAACGGTTGACCCATTATAGCTAATGGTAGGGGTGATACCTATAATGTCTATGTTATAAATTTGAGGTGTAATAGGTTCATTTTTAAGGTGTTTAATTTTTTATTAAAAAGATGAGGTTAAGGGATAAGATTACCATGGGAATCCCAAAGGGGAGGTGGGGAGAATTTTGGGTTTCCACTCCCCATGGAGCCTGTTGAGGGTGATTTTGGAGATGGATAAGATGATTTTTCATTTGCATCATTTTATTAGCATTATCATCTTAGAAATAATTCATTTATTTAATATTTTGTAACAAAATTTGATGGGTTTAAGTGGTGGTGTTTTTATTATGTGAAGCATTTGCATTGGTATTAGTGGCTTGGGTACCACTATGAGTGGTAGCATACATTATATTAGTAGTTTGAGAGAAATTATTAGTAAATAAGGCACTAGTAACATGATTTTATTGTGTGAAAAAATGTGTACTAGTAGGGGGATAAGAATAAGAAACACTAGAGGCATAATTACCATGGGTATCAAATGATGCACTAGTAGAAGAATTGAAAAGAGTAGGTTTTACAAAAGGATCACTAGATGTAGAAATTGCCATGTTAGTAATGATACTTGGCATGGATGTGGAGAAAATCAAAAAGGAAGAGGTCATAGTATGATAAGGGGTCAAAATATAAGGAAGAGGTTGAGAGGAAAATAATCTATTAACCCCAAATACATGTGATAATATGGGGGAAAGTGAATTGGGATTCTCAATTTGAGCACTTATCATAAGACGATAAATGGTAGAAGGATATTTTCCTTGATGGTGAGGAAATTAATTAACAAAGAAAATCATTTCTAGAGTATATTCTAATTTAGGATGATCTTCTATGGAGAAGAGAGGGTTGTGAACTAAACATGAATGAGGAGGGTTCCCATAGCTTTAGTACGAGTGGCCACATGCACATGAATTTGATCTTGGGTAGAAGCCACAAGTTGTTTATATGAAAATTGATTGGATTTGGTAAAGATCATCATATCTATTGAGTTCAACATAATTTTGTCCTCAAATAGGAAGTTCATTATGAAAGAGAAATATTAAGGAAGACTAAGATGATGTAAAGGCAAAAGGGGAGTAATGATATAAAATCACATTCGTTCATTGTATACTATAATCCAAAAAGAAAAAAAGAGTACAGAGTCATAGAGGTCAACTTTGTATTGCACATAAGGGAGAAAATAAGTTGATATGGATATATAATCATACAAGTTGACTTATTTTTATAACTTGATTGGTAGAGAGGGATACAAAGTTGTGCAAGTTGAATTATTATTAAAAATTGGGAGATAAAGTAGGCTAAGAAGGTTACACAATTATATAGGTTGATTATGTATTATTTATAGGGGAAAACATAGTCTATAAGAGACTATACTGATTATAATGATAGTATGCTAAAATAGGGGAAATTTTTTCAATATATGTGAAAAAATAAATGAAAACACACACACAAACAATTGGATCAATTGTGAGTGATCCGATTGGGGCACATAGTATAAAACCTTGTAGTAATGTTGGTTAATGCAAATTTTTATAATAAAACATGTAATGATCATAGATAAATTAATAAAATAAAAATTAATTGATAACTAAGTGTCCATATTGAGTTTTATTAGATTATTATAAAGTATTGATTTAAGTGTGATATAAGAGTTGGCTGAAAATAGGGACCTAGAAAGTAATCTATAGATGGTTTCAGGACGTTTGGGCTGAAAGGGACCTGTGTTGGCAATGGTATTGGCTTGGTACTAGGACCTACCCCCTAACTTCATAATCACATAATTATAAAGGTGTCAAGTATTTTTATAATATATACCATTGACCACATGTTTATACTTGGCTAAGAAACCAAGTTGGCTTCCCCCTTGGTGATAAAATCTAAGTAGGTAGGCCTTGGGAAGATAAGTGTTTAAATTCATTTTAAATATTGTGTGATTTGGTAGTATGTGTAAAAGATTAAAATAGTGTAAATAAATATTGATTTAAAAAACCACCTATCTAGATTAAGTGAGTTACTCTAAGCATGCAATAACTAAAAAGTAAGTCTGAATTAATTACTAGTAAATAGTTTTTAATTTTTTGATTAAAAATAGTATAGAGTCAATTCAAAAGACACTATATGGAAAAAATACAAAATAGAGTCGATTGGGTCACTAATTTTATGTAAAATTAAGGTCTCAAAGAATAGAGTCAAATGGGTTGACTATGTCTCTCAAACATAAGACATGCTACAAAACTAAGTCGACTAGGTTGACTTAGTAAGATGTAGGGTCACAATTTTAAAGGATGCTAACTTGTGCAAAATAGAACTGAAAAAAGTATTGAAATGATAGAGAAAGTAAAGACAATAACCTTGGTGGTATTTAACATGGTTAGGATTGAAATATTTATGCTGAAGTGCCTTAAATGTTGCTTTGAAATTTTGCAAACTAAGTCGACTAGTTCGATCTAGTTCTGCAAAACCCTATGTGATAAAGAAGAATAATATGACTAAGTCAACCTATTTGACTTAGTTTGTTGATTTGTATTCTTCTTGAGAGAATAAGATAACAAATTTGGCATGTTCAACCTTATATGCTTATCTAGGATTGAAAAGGAGTACTATGTCAACCTATTTGATCTAGTAACTTGTATTTGATGAAGACTTACACATACAAAACATAGTCATTTTAATGCAACTATCTTTTAAACCTACACACATAAATATACAAATATATTGAATAGTTTGATATAATATAAAAATATAATAAGATGATAAAATGAAAGTGTGAAATAAAACCTATAAGGGTTAAATTCACATCATGTTCACCAAAATGTATGTAATGGGAAATGCAGTAGATATATAAAATCAATCCTAGCTCAAAGAAGATAAATCCTGCTTACACTTCTGATGGTGGATATATTAGATATTTGAGGTCATGGTCAAGATGGATTTTATAGACCTAGACAAGGGATCTCTTAACATAATAAATTAACTAGGGAGGGTTCAAAAGCCTCTAGTCAAGCAAAGCTATGCAATAACCCTAACTAGGTCCTATGTTTTCATATTCACTAAACTAATAACTAGTAAAGTCTAATATAGTGCTCAAAAAATATTGTGACACAAAGTGTGGGTGATAAAAATTAAAATTAAACATGATTATAAGACATATACTCAAGTCAATGTATATTAAATCTTAATGAATGGAAAAGAATTACAAATGTATATATATCTACTCTTACAAAGGAGGAACAAAGTTAGGATTACTTACCTTTGAAGATAAACCCATTGAGCCTCAATATCTTAATTGGCTAAGGTAATTTTTAAGAGTTTTTGTGGTATTTAAGGATGATAAGGATAAATTATCACTAGGATACACAACCTATCAATGCATCCAAAATACTTGTCCACAAGACAATATCCATATCTCCAAAGAAATTTTAAAACCCTAAACTTGTTCCTCAAGTAGAATGGTGGATAAACAAATGAACTATATATCTTACTTATTCTTTTAGAAATGATGAAATGAATGTGTTTATATAGATATATCTAACCCTAATTATTTTCTAAAGGTTAGGTTGATAAGGTCCACCCAGTCAATCTAGTATCATTATTCATAAAAACAAATTAGGTCATGGACTAGGTCAGCTAGGGGCAAAACTAGACCTTAATAAATTTTATCAGTAAAAGTACAAAGTTGATGGGGTTGACAATGTAATGTAAACCATTAAAAAGTGTTTTAGGTTAGGGAAGGGATAATTAATATAGTAAATGACTAGATGATAGTACAAAATAGGAGGCAAAGCTTAGGGGAATGTTCTTAGGAGATGGGTGTGTAGATAACAAGTGGTAATAAGGGACAAAACTAATGTAAAGCACCAGTGGTCTACCCACACATTTCTTGATTTACCCATTAAGGCATACACTTAGAGAGATTGAGATTCGATAGGTTCCTACAAGATAGAAAGATTTAGTAATTGATAAAGTTTGAAAATATTATGTGTATACACCATGAACCTACAAAAAATTATTAGTAAGTAATTAAAATATAAAATCATATGTACTACATATAAAATATAAAACATTTGGTAAAATTGGTTACATCTACATTTTAAAAGACAACATACCTATGTATTTTAATCCAACAAACCATTAGGATCTATGTTAACCTTGATAGTATCGAGAATAGTTTCATGGTCTAACACCTAAACTTTCCATACTTTCTTATTTAAAGGCCTCCCATGATATTTTTGTAATTGTATATTCATTATAAGAATTAAATTTGAATAGTGTTGTATCTTTATGTGTTTTGAACTATTCAAACAACCATTGATCTTAATTTTTTTATATAATATCATCAAAACCAAGTTCTAGTGACTACTAATGACCCAGTGGGATAGTCAATGTTTTCTCCATCTATAAATGGGTAAGCCAATTTTTTATTTCTCTCTACAAATTGACATGTATTCATGAATTATTCATTTTATTCATATGTAATAACTAAAAAAAATGACTTGTATCACAAAAAACCATCTTTAGTGTCAATATGAAGATATATAATGAAAATAAATTATACATAATGAAAAATATTCTACCCAGCTGCACTAGATCAGATACATGGTCAAAGTTATCTAATAATGTCATATTTATAAGTTGTAATGTTTTTAGAAACTGATATGTGTTTATTAGAATTATAGGTTTGGAAATTCAATCATTCACGCACTCTTATTACTCACACTCATTCCAAATAAATTCCATGCATGCAGAACAAAAACATGACAATTGTCTCATATGAACAGTCCAAGAACTTGCATTTGAGCTAAAAAAATGAGTGGATATCAATTAAACCCATTATATTCATGTAATACTCATACTAAAATAATCAAACCAAGTGGGAATGTATCCTTATCTTTGAATTTCCATCCAACCATCTAGCCATGTGTGTGTGCTTTGTATACTCATAAACAATTTTCTCCCTAAATTTGACCAAAATTTTAGAAACGGGTATCTTTTTTGTAACAAGCTCACACATTTTAGATTCATTACCATATTTTTATTGATAAGTAACTAATTTATATTTTATTAAACCAACTGATTCCTATCCAATTTCACTTGTACTCCCCTCATGGATACAATTTTATTATTTTTGGTAATCCACCACAAATGTTGTAATTTCCATCTAAACATTATTTATTGTAAAGTAATTTTCCATATGGTATTTTACAAAAAATAGTTGGAATAAATTCCATGACTAATTTTGGTGTAAATTCAATTCCACACTCTTGTAAAATGTTGTTAGTATGAAAAATACAATGAATATGACAAAACAAATCATAGTGCATTGAAAATTCAACATGTTGCCTACAATAAAAAGTGGTGCATGTGTGATTTTTTTTTTACAAAAAAGAGGTTGGACATATAAAAGTATCTTTGAAAAATATAAATTTGTGGATGTTTTTCCAAAAACTTAGATTACAATTGTGTTTGATTCATTTCTAATAAATATTTTGGATGTGGTTTATGGTTATGAGAACCAACTCTTCATTTCACTACATCTCTTACATTGGGTGAAACTCTTGTATTATCTTTCCAAAATTGAGCAAGTAACTCCTTGAGAGCATCAGCTATAGCCTTGTAATTTCATGCAATTCTACTAGAGAATGAATAGAGATCTTTAGTATTAGGTTAATTAAGTATTTCATGTCTTTGGATTCATTTCATTAATGTTTTTATGTTTATATTAAGGAGTTGGCTTGTTTTTGAAAGAATTCATTTTTTCTCTATTTGTCGACTTACTGCACAAGTTATAAGTATATGTTGGGCAACATTACAATCTTGGTTGCATGAATTTGAGCCTAAATTATGATATGAAACATATATATTTTCAAAAATTTCATTATTTTCATCACAATGTTAGATGTTTTTAGTCATAATGTGTACATTATAGGTCTCATCTTAATCAATTTTATCAACAAAACAAATAATTGACATATTTGACTATCATAATCCAAATTATGAAAGAAACTATCACAAATTTTTTGAGTCAATCTTCTTGCATGGTGATAGTATATTTCGTTATGCATTGATTCTAAAATATTTTCATTGAATTCAATTAAGTAATTGTGTTTTATATGCACAATTCTTAGAGGTGTTGTGAATGGTGCAATTTGTTGAGAGTGTGTTTCAAAATCATTACTAATTTTATTGTTTATAGGTGGGATGACATTTTATTCATTGATTATTTATTCATTATATGTTTATATGAAATTTTATTCATTATTAATTTCATCATTATTTGTTTCCATCAAATTTTATTCATTCATGGGGGTGAAGCATCATACATAGACTCATCATCAACAAAGTCAAAACCATGGAGATTTGAATGTAAAATTTCAACATCATCTAACTCATTATCGTCAATTTCATTATTATTCATTTCATTATGGTCAATTTCATCATTATTCAATCCATTATGATCAATTTCATCATTTTTTAATTATTTATTATTAATTGGCTCATTATCTATGGCATTTGGCTCATTAGGATTAGGGTTTATACCTTGTATACCATGAAGTTTTTGCATTCACATCTTGTATTTCTCTGTAAAATCTTCTAATTCCTACAATGTTTTGTTCTTAAACATCTTCCTCTTCCTCAAATGTGATCTATCACCCATCAAGGATAATTGATAGATTTTTAAAGGTGGGATCAAAAGTACACATGTATCATAGGTCCTATAGAAGTACAAAGAGAATGTTTTTGGGGATATAATTATTTATTTGGGCTAAAAATAGATGTTGTAAAGTGAGTTTTGTCTATATTAATAATAACACAATTGTATTATTCAAAAATATGATCATGTTATTATTAATACTCAATTCAAGTTAAGCATAGACTTTGAGAAGTGATTTTTATCTATATTTATAATAACATGATCATTTTATATAATAATGTGATCATGTTATTTAATAATGTGATCATATTATACTTAGTATAAAATAGGGATTAAGGATTGAGGCATTAATGTATAGGGTTTAGGGATTAGGGAATTAGTACATAGGGTTTAGGGATTAGGGCATAGGGTTTAGGTTTAAGGGTGTATACAAGGTATAATTAGTTTATTCCATGAGAACCTAATTCTTATTACAAATGATGTTAATTGGGGATAAATTGATTGGTAAATAGGGAAAGTTTATGGTTTATAATTTATGGTATATTATTTATGGTTTAGGTTTTAATGTATATATAGTTTAGGGTGTACATATGGTCCACTATGTTTTTGGGATCAATTAGCCCCCACATCATCACAAATTTATCACCAATTTTAGTCAATTGGGACAATGAGTAATGTGATTTAGGACAAAATAATTATAATGTATATACCTAATTACTACTCTAAATGATGTTGATTAGTGCTAAACTAATTGGTTTAGGGTTTGAAATATAGGGTATAGGGTTTATGGTTTAGGTATTGGGGTTTAAGACTTATAAGGTTTAGGGTTTAAAGTACATAAATTCAATCATAAAGATAATTGAGGACAATTTGAATCACTTAGACCTATTATGGATATAAAATGTGTTTTTGGTTGTCATTATACCCCATGTCATCATGCAAATTGAGTGAATTAGTCAAATGGGGGAATCATTCATGTGATTTAGGCCAAACAAAGCCATATGAACTTAATTATTAGTCTAAATTATGTTAATTTGGGCTAAATTGATTTGTTCATGGTTTGAAGAGTCTATATTTATAGTTTAGAGCTTAGGGATTAGGAAATTTAGGGATTAGAGCTTAGGGTATAGGTTTCATGGTATATAAGGTACAATCATGAAGGTAATTAGGGTAAATTTGAGCTCCATGAACCTAGATATATGAGTAAAGAATGTGATTTTGGGCTCAATTATCCCCCACGTCATCACAATTTGAGCCAATTAAGTCAATTATGATAATGAGTGATGCGATTTTAACCAAGTTGATTCTTGTAAACCTAATTCTTACTATAAAATATGTTAATTAGAGATAAATTGATTGGTTTAGGGGTAAAGGGTGTAAAATTTGAAGGTTTTGGGGTTTAGGGCTTATGGTTTAGGGTTGAATGTATTGGATATAGGGATGAATCACTAAGGTAATTGAATAAAATTTGAGCTATTTGTTCACCTATTTATGGCAATTACCTTCATGTTTGCATTTGTAAAAAAGTAGGGTTAGTTAAGCCATACATATTACATACATTATATAATTAATTAAGCTATAAATTTGGTATAGGGGTTCAATTTTTCCTAAATCATGACCATAATTGCACAAATTGACTAATTGGATCAATTCATGATAGAATCAAACTTAATTTTGCCCCAAATCATATCTTGTTCTTGAAGGGGTTCAAATTGGCCTTAAATGGCTCCTTTATTAAATCAATCAACTATTCAAATGGTTAATTATATATTACATGACATTAAGGTTAATTTCACTCCAAATTAGATCATATACAATTTAAAATAGGTTCATATGGCTCATTTTGACCCTAATTAGGGATTAGGTCATTTAGTAGATAGTGTTTAAGGTTTAGAGATTAGGGAACTAGGGTACAGGGTTTAAGTTTAAGGTGTATATAAGGTCTAATCAATCTATGTCATGTGAATATAATTATTACTACAAAGGATATCAATTGGGGATAAATTGATTGGTAAATAGGGAAAGTTTATGGTTTATAATTTAGGATATAGTGTTTAATTAGTAATGTGATTCAGACCAAATTAATTGTAATGTATATACCTAATTATTACTCTAAATGATTTTAATTAGTGTTAAACCAATTGGTTTGGGGTTTGAAATATAGGGTTTATGGTTTAGGGCTTGGGTTTTAAGACCTATAAGGTTTAGGGTTTAGGGAACACAAAGTCTAATTTTAAAGATAATTGAGGATAATTTGAATCACTTGGATCTATTTATGACTATAGAATGTGTTTTTGGGTTATCATTATACCCTATGTCATCATGTAGAATGAATTAGCTAAATGGGGAAATCATTCATGTGATTTAGGAAAAATTGAGCCAGTGAACTTAATTATTAGTCTAAATGATGTTAATTTGGGCTAAAATGACTGGTTTAAGAATTAAAGACTATATTTATGGTTTAGAGTTTAGGGATTAGGAAATTTATGGATTAGGGTATAAGTTTTAGGGTATATAAGCTATAATATTGAAGTTAATTAAGACAAATTTGAGCTCCTTGAACCTATATTTATGAGTAAAGAATGTAATTTTAGGCTCAATTAACCCCCATATCATCATAATTTAAACTAATTAAGTCAATTATGGTGATGAGTGATTTGATTTTGACCAAGTTTATCCCTATGAACCTAATTATTACTATATAAAGGATGTTAATTGGGGATAAATTTATGGGTTTAGGGTTTAGGGTCTACAAATAAAGGGTTTATAGTTTAGGGATTATGGATTAGGGTTTAAGGTAAATGTTATAGAGTTTAAGGTAAATGTTATAGGGTTTAGGGTTTAAGATATCATATATAGGGTCCAATCACTAAGGTAATTAAAGAAAAATTGATTTTATTGTTCACTTCTTTGTGATAATTACATTCATGTTTACATTTTTGATAAATGTAGAGTCAGTTAAGCCATACATGTTGGATACATTATATAATTGATTGAGCCATAAATTTAGTTTATGGGATCAATTTTTCCCAAATCATGCCCCTAATTACATAGATTGACTAATTGGATCAATTCATGATAAAATCAAACTTTATTTTTCCCCAAATCATATCTTGCTCTTGAAGGGGTTCAAATTGGCCTTAAATGGCTCCTTGAGTAAATAAATAAAATCTCCATTTAATTATATATGACCTGAAATTAGGTTTAATTTCACTCTAAATCACATCATATATATTTAAAATAGGTTCATGTGGCTCATTTTGACCTTAATTACCTCCACAATTGAGCTAATTGACATTTGTATTCATTAGCTGATGACTTCAAGTTTATTGAGATGCAAACCGCATTGTATACATGTAAAACTTACATATAAATAAATAATGTTTCTTTACTTCAATCAAGCTAATTAAATTGGAGCTGATAAACCCACAAAGATAACATTTTACAGTCATGCAATTAGGTTGAAGGGGCTTGAAATAACCCCAATTTACTTCAGATACATAACTAGATTAGTACTTCAAAGGATAAGTTTTGTACATAGGTTTAAAAAATTATTTTTATGACATCTTGTGATAAAATCAACTATATTGAAAAATGTATAAAGAGTTACACCTTAAAACCAATTAATTTTAAGTAGTCAAGTCAACATTATAATACCCATAAATTTTAAGTCTAATGTGATACTACGACACCTTAATTCATTATACAAGGTTAGGGACCTTTCCCATATCCCATGAAAGAACATGACTATTAGGGAGATAAATAACATATAAGAACATATATAAAATTTGATCTCAAGATCAAACATGTGTTTTTAGGTGTTATTAATATATAACACAATCACATTATTAATGCGATCATGTTATTAACTAAGGTGATCATATTATTAATGTGGTTAATAATGAGATTGTGTTATTAAAATGATAATGATATTTCAATTTAAATTCAAAAACCAAGCCTTTTGTCTTAGGACTGGCTTGGATTCGCAATCAAAAATCTTGGACCTATCAATCTACATCCAAGTCTAAGAGTATTGATAAAAATAAAAAAAAGTAAACTTTGATGACCAAATACACTATGAAATTCAATGGTAAAATTAAAAAACTTAATACCATCATGATGAGAACACTATCTTCTTTCTTAAAATATTATTTTTATAATTTTTGGACTAATTTAAGGTTTCAAACTATGTCGATTTCTAACAATACATTTTTTAGGCCACTACATGCCATAAACATACATGCCTATAAATGTTCATGTAATTTTTGTTTCATTTATCCAAGTGAAAAATAAGTTATATGGTCACAAACTAGGCCTAAACTTACACACATTAAAAAAAACTGATTTTTATATTTTGAGGTAGTTAGGTACACCACATGGGTGACTACCCATTTTTTTGTCAGTCGTCAGGATCTATTTACTTGAAAAAATCATTAAAAAAAGTATTCATTGAAAAAAAGTTGTCACAAACTAGAATATCTTATCTAAATTTTCACCAAATGGTTTAAAACAATATTAAAGGATGCTCATAAAATGGTGTGCTACATGGAAATCTATCTAATCTATTTTATTAAAAATACCAAGAGCTCCTTTTAAAATTTTAGATGCTTGACCTAGTTATAATTAACCATTTTAAAAAAAATAGTGTTTTTTAAACTAGATTCAAAATCATACATTTCATGTTCTTACACAATCTTCAAATTTGGAGTGTAGATATCTCAAATTATCTTTAGAATTTCAGATTTTTGAAATGTTAGGAAAATCATGTCCATGAGTAGGCCACATTTTGTCCCCCAACTTTGTTTACTTACTCTATTCAATTTTTTTTATTGAAGAGTGCCTATATATTAATCAAATAAGATATAATACAACTCTAATCATATAAAAAAGTGGGTGGAAAAGTCACACCCCATGATCATTATCATATGAAGGTCAAAGATACCTTAAGACAAGTCCAAATAGTGGTAAAAAAATGTCTGCACCCATAAAAAATCATCACATCAATAATTTGATAGAAATGTAGAGAGAATACGAAAATGATAATAATAAAGAAAAAATTTAAGTATATGTAAAAAACATGGATGTCTAGGGAGGTGATGGAGATGATGGGTCTTGAAGCTTACCACCCCATCCTCCCAGGGCAGGAGGATCATTGTCCATAGATAAGGACTCCCAACTAGTATTTTGTTAAGCCTCTAATGTCATCTTGATTTATTTTAGGTAATATTTCTAGATATAGGTGTGGAAACTTTCCTTGGGAGGAATACCCTAGCCTATGATGTCACCATCCTAAGATGGGGGATGAGATCCCCAACCCTTACCATCACTTCCAAATCTAGATGAGCCACTCAAACCACCACAATGAGGAAAAGACCAATGAGGTGCTGACCAATGAGGATAATGACTCTTATGTATAGTTTTAGACCACTACTGATTTGGCCCACACCCTCATCCTTCAAGAGTCATAAGATGTTATGGGGGCTCAAGAAGTTCATGAATGATTTTTCATGGGGAATTTCTCTAGTGGTTGATAAAATGTTAGACGTGGTTGAGTTTTAGGCATACCTTGTCTATTTAAATTTGAATATGAAGATTAACATTATATAAAATAGTAATTTTGTTAGTAACTAAAAAAACTAATTTCCAACTCTTCATGATTAAAGGAATCATAATTTCTAACATTCCACATTTGAAATAATATATCAGCTTGAAAGATCAACCAAAATTGGTTGTAATTTGTAGGCAACATATATGATTCCCCTAAGAGAGCCATCTTTGACATGAAAATTCATGTTAAAAGGGATGGAAAAGGGAATGAATCTAGTGCCACATAGATTATTCATTAGAGAAAAACTAAAAAGGACTATTAATAGTCTCTGGTTATTGACAAGCTAAGAAAATGGGGTTAGGCATGCCCAGATACTTGAGCTAGTCACTTAGAGGCATAGCCTAGTAAAGGAGACACCATAAGAAATAAGATTTATTGGGATCAATAATAGAAGACCAAAAAATGCTAAAGCATTGACCCTAAACCCCTTGTTTGGAATGGATATTCCATCTAAGGTTCATCATTTCATCTAGAATATGTTGAGGGGATAGTAAATGATACCCTAGTTGAGGAGAGTACCAAGTGAAGAGGGTAGCGATAGGATAGTTCTAATACTCCCACCAAGGACCAAGATAGTTGAATCCTATTTTATGAAAATACTCATCAGGTATGGAACTTTGAATTTATACAATAGCTTTTGCATCTAATTAAATTAAATAAAATTTATTCTAAAGTTATTTTCAAGTTAGATAGGCCTTATTATCCTTGAAAAAATTATCATTGATAACCATCACACCTTTACTAAATATCCTTAACCATATAACCTAAGGAACTAGGGTATATGGAACATTGTGAAAATTTAAGCAAGGCAACCATTAGAGGGATTGGAAGTCAATGGAGAGGCCATTTCTAAAACCCTCACCTACCCAATTAATGTAAGGCTTAATCTTTTCCCAACATTTCCATAAACTTTGAGTTAGAAACATGCCCTTGATTTTAACATGTACTAGGGTTATGAGCAGAGAGTAAATCTCAAACCTTGTCAAGCCTTTATACCACATGGGAGTCCCTAAGAGATAAAATAACATAGAATCATATTCCAAGATTCATCCCCAATAATACCTATGATAATACATTTGACAAAAAGAGTAAGGACTTGAATTTTAATATATACAAGACCTAGTCCCCCAACTTCCTTGGGTTGACAACACATGTTCCAATCAACTCTATGGAAACCCTTATGACCCTCAAAGTTAGCCCATATAAATTCTCTTAGATTTTTTTCTAATCTATTGTAAGAAGCATTATAAGTGACCCAACAAGAGTAATATTACACATGATTAGCTATCAAGACTTTAGATCAAATTTGATATTTACCAGCAAGAGAAAGAGGCTTGGTGATACAAATACAGATTTTTTTCAACTCTTTGCACCATATAAGACCATAGTTTAGAGGGAGAGGACCAAAAATCAAAAGGGATGCCAAGTAACTTAAATTTCACCCTTGTAAGAAGCCAATATCATTGATATTTATCTAATGAAGGAGGTTTGGGGTCCAGAGACTGATGGTAACAATGAGTCTTCCTCCATTAGATAGATGAACCTAAAGACAAATAAAAACTATGGAGATATTCAATGAAATTCCTAATGGACTCTTATTCTTCTTGAAGAGTGATAAAATATTCATTCATAAAGTGGCCATTTAAAAACAATCTATCATATTGAAAGAGGGATATACCTTTCACCAAGCCCCTAGTAGTGTAATTAGCTAGGAGGTAGCTAAATCTTTATGCTACTATCACATATAAAGAATGTAATTAAGGGCATCCTATTCATATATAATGATGAAGTTCAAATTGAAAATATTGGGTGTCATTGATAGTGATACTGGTAATAGCATTGTAAAAGAGCATGTTAACATTCTAAATAAATTTGGGCCCAAACCTAAGTGATAGCAACATGGATAAAATAAAGGGCCAATCAATATGGTCATAATATTTCTCAAAATTAGTCTTGACAAATAGATCCTTTTGATTAAAAAGATGAGCCCATTTTATACCTTCCCAGATGACAATGACATTGTCAAGAATGAATCTATTATGAATGAATCTAATTTTCTCACTCTTGACAATTAAAGGAAGAATTTGTTTGACCCTGATGGATAAATCCTTATAAAAAATATTATAGGAGACATTCATAAAAGTAATAAGCCTCCAGTTGGTGATAATTTTAGGATCAATAGATTTGGGAATAAACTTGATGTTACCCTAGTTTATAATGGATCCTAAAGAGTTGGTTAGAATATATTCATAATAAACTCAATGGAGATCAGGACCAATATTATCCTAAAGGTTTTGTTAGAAATAACATGGGACACCATCAATTATTGGGGCTTTATAAACTGTCATCTACTTAACAACCTCATGGAGGTTATTACAAAATAAGGGCCTATCATAGGTAAATCTTTAAGAATTTAAAACTTTGAAGGGTACAACCTAGAAGCATTGATGGAGAGTTGCCTCATATTATAGATAAGAATATTGTGTTGAGAAAACACCATGGTAATGATGTAAAAAAAATTTAGAATGTTAGGAAGTTTGGTAAGTCAATTGTTTCCTTCCTTGATAACTTTGATTCTATCAACATCTCTCCTAGAGTGGAGGAAGGAAAAAAATTCCTTGAAGACTTTGTCTCTAATTTACAACTAGTGTATATGAGCTCATAGCTAAACTCCTCTAGCATTATGAGTCTCCTTAATTTACATTTTATGTCTCCAATGTGCCACTTAAGTTTGGAGGTGAAAATTTAAAGGTGACTACTCTAGTTCCTATGAAACCCAGATATATTCATGATTTGTAGAATTGTGTAGAGATTATTTGAAAGAGGTCACTTTATTGTTATATATATGAAAAAATGTGGAGGAACGAGAAATAAAATTAGACCACCATTGAATCCAACTAGTATATCCCTTTGGCCAAGGGACTAAGTTCCAAATTTTGACAATATGCCCCAATGGTCTTTCATTCTTGAGGTGAGAAGTATTGATATAGAATTACATGGAGGTAGGGTTAACTTGAGGTATGGTCCACTCAATATTTAATCAAATAGGGTGATGATATGATAACAAGGTATTAAGGATGACTAAAAATAGCCTGTCATGGACCAAGGCAAAATAGAAAATATATTTCTTAGCCAACAAAGCTCAGTCAAGGCATTGAAGCACCTTATCTTCTCCCTATCAAAAGTTAGACTGAGTGAACTAGGGGGATTATAATTTTTTTCTCTAGTGATGGTTAGGATCAAAAACCCTAATTTTGTTGTGCATACATAACTAGGATTCATGATCACTAGTTCACCATCGTATTATAAGTCATCCTTATTTATCCTTAGCTGATTCCACCATGTTAAAATCACCATAGAGGATCTAATGCATATCTATTAATGAGTTATCTAGCCACCTCCATAGGGTTGCCCATTCCAAAACATCATTATAAGCATAAATATTAACCATCCCACTGATGCAATTATTAAATTAAAAAAGGGTCTACACCACCTAATGGGTAGGGTCCCAACCCAAAAAAATAATATTTTGATAAATATATAGAGCTAGATAAGTGATGGCCCCACCACGTCTAGCTTCATGCTCAGTAGGCTAACATATGGATCTAGGTCAAATCATTTATGTTGCATTTTGAATTAAGAAGCCAAAAATCTTGACCTCTTACAAACAAATAATTTTCATGATACTAAAGAGATGAAAAATTTTCCTAACCACATACTTATGTAGTAGATTATTAAGGCCTTAAACTTTCCAAGCGTACACAATCATCAATAATTATTGAGGTTCATTTCACTCTTCTCTATGATATATTTCAGCATAACAAACTAATTAAACATGAGTTTGTTGGCCAAAAAATCATTTTTTTCTAAATTGTTGTCACTTATGTGCCATACATTTTTCCTCTTCAAGAGATTAAGAAGGGCTGGAAGAATGTTAGAACACTATTTTATGGTCCAAGGTGACTAAAATCCATTCTTCCTCTAGACCACTCACCCTAGGAGAGGGTTTTGATGGTCATGCTAAAGGTTGATTATCAACCAAAGAGGCCATTAATTATGGATTATGCACAAGAGGAAGAGAAAATTTATTAGGCAAAGTAGTTTTTCTAATAAATTTAAGGTATGGCTATTCCCAATAGGTCTATATGAAGAAGCTTGTGGCCTACCACCACCTTTAGAAGAGTTATTTTTTTTATTGGTGATGATAGTCTAACTATAATTATTGCCATTTTGTAGGTTGGATTTATATCTACCCCTTTCTTTATGATCAAGGGTTTTATGCACCATCATAGGACATTATCATATCATATATTATAAGGACTAGCAATAAAATCAAGTCTTTGGGAGATTGATATACAAAACACACTAAAAAAAGGTTAGTGTTAATTTGGATATAAATGATGAGAAGTGTTGTCATTGATGTTAAGATGCATCTAGTGAAGATGCATGGTGAGTGGTCCTTGAGGTATGAGATTGTATTCTTGATATGACAAGGAAGATGTAGACACCTAAATTTGGCCACCAATGGATTCATATCTGAATTTAGACCAATTCTTGCCAATAATTGAATATTTATCCCAAAAATTTCTATTAGTCTCAAATTTGGCTTCGTAACCTTACATTAAATCAATTTAACCTATTAAATCAATCAAAAAGGTATATACACACATTGAATTAATCAAAATCAAACAATTGACTAAATTATTTAAAATAATTAACTAACTTGCACACCTTAATGAAAATTAATTAAAAATTTAAATCAATTTCAAATCCTAATTGAGTTCACCCATGAGCCAATAAATCAATTACTAAAAAGGAAATTCAAGAGAATCTTACTTTTATGAGTTGTCACTTTTGAAAAATATCTAAAATAATATCTTAATAATATTACAAACACAACCAAAGTTAATAAACTCAACCATGGTTGTGAGTTGTTACTTTTGGAAAATATCTAAAGAGAATATTTGAGGAATATACCAAACTCAACTAAGTTTAATAAATTCAACCATGGTAAAATTTAACCCATAGAGGTTTTAAATCCTATAAAATAAAGCTTAGATATATTAATTTAGGGAGCTCACTCAAAGTAGAGTTATAAACATGAATAGATTTATGAAGCTAAAATCCTAGTGTTATAATGTTGAAATTAAGTGAAGCCATATCAATCAAGCCAAGCATTCAATAATGGTGCATACAGGAGATGATGTTATCCATATGTCATTGATGAAGACTTATTATTCATAATCCAAGTAATCCAAATGAATAAATCATTTGGAGCTCTCAAGGAAGGTAAATATTATTGTTCTTTGCATTTTAGTTGGGTTTCTAATTATTGTTTGTTCATTAAGCTCCCTCTAAGATCTAGTTTTAGAGATGTTAGTGTGTTAGTGTGTTTATTTCATGTTTTTATGGAATAAAACTTGATATGAAATCCTCTATTTTTTTAATTCATTTATCACAAATGGCACGCCTGGTGGGACTATCTTCATGAGAGCGCAACCTACAAACTTTTTTGTATTTCATAGTTTTAATTCTTTTTTTGTTGTTTTTGCTTTGAGTAAAAATAACCAATAAATAATTGACAAATTTTTATATACTTAAAAATTTTGTCTAAATTTTTTTAATATATCTAAATATTTCAATCATGTTCTCTAAAAATTTCACAAAAAAATTCTTTATATATTAAGATTTATAGTTCTTTTAGTGACTGTCACTTTTTGTTTTTTAATTTTATGGTAAAAATGGTTAGTAAAAAGATAATAACTTTTTTTTTATTCAATTTTTTGACTTGAATGTTTTCATAGAGGTTATTACTATACCTATAAATAACCTCCAAAAATTTAGTGACAAATTAATGTATATTTTAAAATTTATGGCTAAGTTACTGACTATAGGTTTTTATGATTTTTGTGTTCGATTTTCTTATTTTTTACCTTTTAACTTGTTTGCATGTTTCATAGGTTTATTCTATTTATTTTAAGTTTTTTTTTTTTTTTTTTTTTTTTTTTAAATTTGGATTTTTGATAAAATTTGCATAACCTAACATTTTTAATTTTTTTAAGTTTTGCCTTCAGGTTGACATATTTGACCCTTCAAAGTTACTTGTCTCATTTGATAAATAAGCTTCAAGGCTAAACAAAGCTCTGACCATTTATTTACAGGACCTATTTGGAGAAGACCATTTAAATCTAAATTATTTTTTTCAAACTTCATTTGGATGTCTAAAACAAACTAGGAATCCTTCATTTTGTTGTTTAAAGAAACTTTTTAGGGTGTTTTATTGGTTAAGTTTTTGTGGTTTCTTTCAAAGTTCACAACTTAAAGGCAAGTGGTGAAAAAATACCATCACACATTTTGTTTAGTGATATAAAATTGAATACACTTTAAAGTTTTTTTCAAATAATTTTTTGTTATTTGTTTAGTTTGATCTTTTTTGAGTAATTAGGGAGTTGTGCATATATGCTCTCCTATATGTCCCCTTTATATAACTTTTAGGATCAAAAGTGCCAACTTCTTTTTGGGCAGTTTGAAATTATTTCTATTTACACTTCTTAAATATAAGGGGATATTAACTAATCTAATCAAACACTTTCAATTTGGTACAATGAAATTAAATTAAATTTAATTATTTGTAAACTTGTTTGTTGATTGCGTGTTTTTTTTAAAAGAGATGTATGTGTATGCTCTTTCATTCATCCCTTTTAGAGAAATTTTGGGATCAAAAGTGCCATTTAATCACACTTTGAGCCTAGTCTAAGGCATGGAAAGAATGTCATTTAAAGCCCTCCCCAAAAAATAGAAATAGTATTGGGTGATATTTAGGTGACCATAAAGTCTTTCTATTATGTCATTTATTTCATGCATCTTGGCTTGTGAGGGGGACTTCATTACCTCCCATGAGTTATTGAGGGAAGCTTTGACCCAAGGTTTCATCTCTTAGCACTGACTTCAACCATTCCCACTAGGATTGGAGGTTTGAGTGGTTAAACCACCTTCTAGTGTTGAAGTTGTACATGTGATGTATCTACACATTGGACATCACACTACACTAAGCAAGAGATATATGCAATGGTTTCCAAAAGGGAAAGACCTTTTTACAACAAGCCAAGTACTATAGATACCCAATTAAAGTGCATTTCTTTTGCATCATTTGATATGAAATTCATTGTGTAATTGATCCATCTAGAACATTCTCAAAATATTTAGTTTAGTCAACCCCATATTGCCACACCCTTGATAAGAATTTAGATGATTATACTTAGTGTATTTTGGTAATTTTTTATTAGTATGTTTCATGACTAAAACTTATGTTTATTTATTTATATCCATGTCAAAATCTAGTTTGTTTATACATCACTCCTTGATCAAAGAGGTGTTATGCTATCCGTTTTACACCATACTTGTGCCTCACATTTTTTTATAAACATGTTTATGTGTGTTACTTATTTGAGATGGGTACCATTATGCTGCCCACATCATTATCAAGTTTGAGCCTTTGAGTCTTTAAAACATAACATTGATCACATCATTAGAGCATGCTTACACCGTTAGGCTGCTCATTTTGTTTCAAGACTTATTTGACCTTGTATCAAAAATCATTGTTTCAAACAAACCAAACTATGTCACGTATGCCATTTGGACCTTATTCATACATCATCATGTTGTCCAATCTTATCTTGCTTGTTTAGTCCAATAATAGTTTTTGACCATTGAGTTTTCAATTAACCTTTACAATTTAAAATTCAAACATTGATTGATTTTTGTTTAGGCCTTGATTCACTAGAGTTGATACATAGATATTTCTATTTTGGGTTGCATAAATTAGGTTAACTGATTACCCAAATTTTAAAACTATCACTTATTTGTTCATTCAGCCTATCCTCATCATTGTTTATGCTTTTATTTGGGAAAACATAGTCTTTTCTCTAGGTGTCTTTTGCCTTATGGCTTATACCAATTGATCATGTTTATGTTTGATTCTTTGTGTTAGGTCTATTTCAAAGTTATTCCAACCTTGTTAGATTAAATCAAATCATATCATCCTTTGTTTCAAAGTCTAGTTTTTGACATTGTTTGGCCAAAAGTCCTAGCAGATCATGTTTGTTTGAGCCTATCTTTTAACTCCATTTTTGGATGAAATCCATAGAAACTCAATTTTTCCCTTTCCTATTTTAGACCTTATTTGGAACACTTTGGCCTAGACTTTGACATGCTAGTTTTATTTAGATGCTTAACCTAATATGTGTATGAAATTTGACATTAGACATTTGAATTTAGACTATTTTATGTTAAGTTCTATCACAAACCATTTTGGAGATACAAATCCATTTTTAGACCATGTTGGAGATATAGCTCCACCCTTTTGACCAAGTTAGACCAAGTTTGAATAATTTGTCCTTTAAACATAGTTTTTTAGAGTTTGTAAAACTTTAAGACTTTTTGTTTTTGGATATTTCTTCATTAATGTGTATATGTCTAGCTACACTTATGGTAGATTCACATACAATTCAAATTATGATAGAATGGATACACAAAATGGCTTTGATTTTTATGGATTTATTCGAGACCCCTTTGATGATAACATGGTCTGTGAGACAAAATTTTTCCACCTTGTAAAAATTAAATCAGGGACCAAAGTCAAGACCTCAACTAGAATAATATCATTGGTGAGGAGGAATTGGGTGCAGACCTCTCTGATAAGGATTATTGTGAGACAAATTTATACCATCCTTATAATAATCCATTTAGGGACTAAACATAAGAGTTGATTTACAATCCAACTCAAGACCTTGACTAGGATGATATAGTTTATGAGGACTTGGATGCTTTGGTTTATGAAACTAATCAAGCTCTATGATGCCCTACCATTTCTATTATAAGACCTAATCCTTTAGCTTGTGTGATCAATCAAGATCCACAATTCCCACCCATTATCCAACTACCAACCATTCCTCATCTAGTGACTATCATTACCCACTTTAGAAAACCCTAGCTAATCCAACCCAAATATCAACCAATACAATTATGATCCTAACCAATAATCTAATCACAATCACAACATATAATTTAGACTCAACCAATCATTTAGATAATCATTCATCCCAAACCTTAGCCCATCATTCAACCTAAACCCAAATCAATCCAATCAATACTTACCCAATTTATCTAATCATTTGAGGACCAAACTATGATCAAAACTAATATTTTACAACTCATTGGAAACCAAGGCCAAGAGAACTAACCTATCCAGGATGATTTTATTGAACCAATCACTTGTGATAAATCAACCTATGATGAATCATCTATTAATCCTATACCAATTTTTGAGGAGTCTCACTCTAATGAGCCAGTCTTTATTAAGTCACTTCTTAATGATTATAACCACTTTTGGGAAAATCATTACCTCAACCATATGCCTATTCTTCAAGAGCCTCCATTTGATAAGATAGTCTCTGAGGAGTTATCTCTTGAATTTTTTCCCATCCTAAAAGAGTCTCACTATGACAAACAAGTCTTAGTGGAGCCCATTATGCCATCACAGGTCATTACTTATCTAATACCAAACATTCAATAACACATAATTCTAATAGAGTAACCATCAAATGAAGAATTAAAATTAGAGTCAGGTTATACTCTTAAATTGACATCATATTTAACATCAAAAGTAGAATCAACATTAATCTTGACCTCAGATTCAAAATCCCTTGACTTTGAATTAGATTTAGATACAAAATATGTTTATGACTATTAAAACATTGGTTATACATTTGTGATCCTTCTATGGTTTTTTAGGATGATTACTTTAGCATCAACACAAGTTCTCTTAGTATCTTCTATGAGGATTATGCAACCTTCCCTCATCCCATTACCATTCCACATGATATTAACATCAACCATCATATCCATATTATTGACATTACATCTCCCATAAGTGTTAATTGGGATCAAAATAATCATACCTTGTTGAACTAAATCCATGGTGACATATCAAATGAATAAAATCAAGGAGGCTAAGACCATAATCATAAAATATAAGAACACTCTCTTAGTGAAACCTTTTTAGAAGTGCTAGGGGATAAATAAAGTCAGATTTTAACATCTTATAATGAAACTTTGTTGAAGGTGTTAGGGGATAATCAACGTTAAATGCCAACATTATTTAGTGAAACCTCATTGAAGTCACTACAAGACAATCAAGAAAACTTCATTGGTGAAAACCTCTTCAAGGTACAAATAGGTGAGCACAAAATTTCTTCACTACTTGATGAAGACAAAATCAAAGATTAAATCAAAATAGCTTCCTATCTACAACCTAATCAGATGGTAGCTACTCTCAAGATAGAAAAACAAAAGAATCTAGTGGTCCTATCAAGATCATATTTATGAGTCTTTGACCATGTCATATCCAAAGTTATATCAAATCTAGAATCAACAACATTGTGTGTCTAAACATCCTAATCTTCATTTATTTCCCCCTCATCCATTCCATTATCATCCACCATTCCATTTCAAAAATAAACCTTTAAAATAACATTTATCCATATTTACCATCTATGGTTTCACTTTAATTTATAGAGGCTATGAGGATATCTTGCATCAACACTTGAAGGAATTAGAATCAATGACCAATGAAGATAACAACAACATTCTCAACATCTAAATCTGTAGCTAGTTATTGATAGATCAACTATTTAGATGAGGTGTGGGCTAGCATTATCATTATTAAATATTCTATTTATATCATTTGTTGATCAAGATGTGCATCTCTACTTCAGTAGAAATAATAGAATCATTTATGATACCTAGGCCAAAACTAAACATGTACCATATCATATCAAGTTATCAATCCTTTTATCATTATCACATATCTTAACCATTCACCTTATCACTTGGGGGAACCCCTCTTACCATTTTATCCAATAATTATCATAACCAATCTTTATCCTCAAATAAATACCAGATTGTCCAACCATTCCATTCCTACTCAACCAAACATGTTTATAATCCTATCAATGTATCCCTTTTGACCTTGGTTCATCCATTGGTTTCACATTTTCAACATACAAAATTTGACTAGTTTCAATAGTTTTTTCAAGCATTTTAGACAAATGTAGTATTTTGGATAAGTATGATAGAAGTATTAGTAGTTGTATCCTTCATTTCTTATTCCATTTCTATCAAGATTGTTTATGTGAGCCTGATTATATTGTCTATTAGGGAAAATCTATGTTCATCAATCTTGATACTAATTATATTGCCTACTAGGGAAAATTGGTATCATTAATCTATCAGTTGTATCATATTTATAACCACCTATGGGAAAACTAGGGGAAATATTTATTTATTATTTCTTAACATATCACCTATCTATTCTTATGTCATATTATGCCATCATACCAACTGTGCCTATTTTGTTTGAATTGGCTACTCCAGTAGTCATATTCCTTCACTATGAGGTGAAATATTATAATATAAAACCATTTTAGGATTATGTGGGTCATGTTTAATTCATGTTGAGGTTATTTAAATCACCCTTTACCCACACTCTCACCATTTTTTGAGTATCATTTCAAATTCTCATGCTCTCACCATTTTGCGAGCATCACTTCAATTTATAACGCTCTCATTGTTTTACTACCTTAGACCATTTTAGTGTCTTGTCATTCTCTATTGAGTTGAGATGATTTGAAAATTCTAAAAACATTTTAAAATCATTTATAAAAATGAAAAACATTAACCACTTCTTTTCCTTAAGGATTCTAGGAACCCTCACTAAGTCACAAACAAACTACTTGTTCCTTAGTTTCCCCATCATTTTTGGCCTTTTATCCTACAATATCCCCATTTTGAAAATTCATACCTATTCTTCTATCACATCAATCATGTCTTATATCAATCATCATTTTCTTCCCATTTGCTAATAGAACTGTATTTGGTTTAAAGTTTTGTTGGATTGTCATATCTATAGAACTATATAGGAAATGTCCACTTACCTAGCACATATGGAGATAGCTCAGCCACCCCCTTCTTTTTTTCTATTCCTCCATATTATTTTTTTGTTTTGTTTTCACCTAGTTTCTAGGGGTAATGTTTATTATGTTATTTATACTAACATAGGGACTAACACTTATTTGTTTCTTTGTTTGTCTTATTTGTTTCTGTGTTTGTCTATTTTGTTTATTTGTTTGTTTGTGTGCCTATTTGTTTGATTTTAGTACTATGTCCATAATTAATTCTATACATGTTAATTGGGAAATTCCTTGCACATTATTATTAAATCTATCCAAATTCAAACATTTACATTTTCATCATAGTTTTTATCATTGGTGTAATTATTTTCCATTGATGTTAGATATCAAGAGTCAGTCCTTATTCATATTTTTGCCAAGCTCCCATGGTGTTCTATCATGAGGACTACCATCAAATTCTATAATAAAAATTAGATTTGAGAGGTTTATAAAATCAATGCAACATCACCATCTCCTCAATACTGACATCAGTAACAATCCTAATCCAATACCTAATCATATCCTAAATAGAGTAATTAAGTAATGAAAGAATTTTAACCTTTGTCAGTTCAGATGAACATCTCCCTACTAGTAGGTTTTCCTAATTCATCTTTATCCTATATATCAACTTATCAATCATCAACCATCAATCATGTTTTCATAATTAGGGTATACTACATTAAAACTATACACCATCCCACATGCATTCTCATTGATTATATCACCTGCTAGGGCAAATCATTATGTTATCACCAATTTTCCTTTATTTTTTGTATTTCTTAACTGGGGAAACTCCATCTTCTCAATGATTATATCACTTGTTGGGGAAAATCATTGTGATATCATAACACATTGCCACATTTGAGGTACAATGCTTATAACCACCTTTTATCAAACCATTGTACACCATCCCACTTACATTTCTTAGTTATTTTGCCCAAATTTAGGTAAATAATTATGTTGTTACCCCATCATATTCATTTTTTTGGTGCCCTCATTTTGCTTCTTTATTTTGAGAGATTATTTATCAACCCTCTTACCAACCACTCCCTAAAGGGGGTAGCTACAATTCAATCATTACCATTGCAGTCGTAAGCATAAAGAACCATTTTATTTTTTGCAAAAATGTGACTATGCTTATAGTTTGTAACATCTTCCCAAATAGGGGCAAACTTTAGACACCTAAATTTGGCCACTAATGGCTATATAACTGACTTTAGACCAATTCTTGCCAATCATTGAATATTTAGCCCAAGAATTTATATTAGTCTCAAATTTGGCTTCATAACCTTGAATTAAATCAATTTGTCCTATTAAATCAATTAAACAGGGTATATACACACATTGAATTTATCAAAATCAAACAAGTGACCAAATGCCTAGAAAGAATTAATTAACTTGCACACCCTAATCAAAATCAATTAGCAAGTTAAATCAATTTCAAATCCTAATTGATTTCACCCATGAGCTAATAAATAAATTAAATCAATTACTAAAAAGGAAATTCAAGAGCATATTACATTTTTGAGTTGTCACTTTTGGAAATTTCTAAACGAATATCCTAGGAATATGCCAAACTCAATCAAAGTTAATAAACTCAACCATGGTTGTGAGTTGTCACTTTTGGAAAATATCTAAAGAGAATATTCTAGGAATATGCAAAACTCAACCAAGCTTAATAAAACCAACCATGTTCAAATTTAACCCATTCCAAGGGATTTGAAAGCCTATAAAATCAAGCCTAGAGCTCTTCACTTAGGGATCTCAATCAAAGTAGAGTTACAATACAATAATAGATTTATGAAGCTAAAAGCCTAGTGTTATAATGTTGAAATTAAGTTAAGCCATATCAATCAAGCCAAGCATTAAATAATGGTGCATACAGGGGGTGATTTTAGACATATGTCATTGGTGAAGACTTATTCTACATAATCTTAGTAATCCAAATGAAAAAATTATTTGGAACTCTCAAGGAAGGTAAATATTATTGTTCTTTACATTTTAGTTGGGTGTTTAATTGTTTTTTATTCATTAAGCTCCCTCTAAGATCTAAGATTAAATATGTTAGTATGTTAGTGTGTTGATTTCATATTTTTATGGAATAACACTTAATCTAACCTCCTCTCTTTATCAAATTCCTTGATCACTAAATACATATGACAAGAGAGAATTTGAAGGCATCCTAATGTCTCTTTTATTGAGAGAGAATTTGAAGGCAACATAATGATTCTTATATTGATTATTTTTGATATTTTTACATTGGTGTGAAAATATTATCTTACGAATTTTCTTGTTTGATAGAATCATTGAGGTAAGCATGTTTGTTTACTAATCTTTGAGTATAAGGTGTCTTGAGAAGCCTAGTACTAATAAGTATAGTCATATCATGAGCATGTGCATGGTGAGAAAGAAGAGGTATGTTCAGAGGTATGAAATTTTTTTATGAGCATTTGAGGAATTTTTTCCAGGTGTGAAATCATCAAATAGTGTTTCAAGATCATTTTTCAAGTTTCAAAGTGATTGAAAAGCCTAGTCATGGCATGTAAAGTGCTAGTGAGATGGTTTGAGCATGGTGTCTTTGTGAAATGGATGCACATATGCATGAAAGGTTTTATTAGGTTGATTTATAATGTAAATTAGGCATTGTATCACTAATGTGAGTCTCAAGGTGAGCCTACAGGGGTAGGACCTATAGATCAGTTTGCATCTAGACCACTCCTAAACTCTACCTGGCTTAATGAGGTATCAAGATATATTGTCAAGTCACATGAAAGATGTATGGTAGTATATGATCATGGTAATAGGTTTTATGTCATGTATATTATGTGTTGATATCTTGGAAAGAGTCGTGAATGCCAATTTTAAGGCCTAATGTGGTTTATAGGTCAAGATCTAAGCAAGTAAAGAGATAGAGTATGTCTTAATGGGGTATCGAGATCAGTTTCCAAGGAAAGTGCGAGAATTTTAGAATTTACATAAGTGTGTCATATTGTTTCAATTATGTTAACCAATTTTTACATCAAATTTTGAAGGTTAAGGCAAGAAAAATTGCTTTGAGGTCTCTAGAGTGCATAAAATAGAGGGTTCTCAACTCGAGAAGGATTTTCTTGTGTTTTTTATCTCATCAAACCTCTAAATTGGAATTTATTATATTGATGATATATTTATAAGGTTACTAGATCAAAATTTTAGTCATTAGTTTCTATAATTAGGGGCTAAGCTTTATTAACCATTGCTAACAGTGGAAGATGATTTAAACCCTCAAAAAACCATAATAGTGACCCAATATGAAAGAAGTTGTTTTAAAGTGATTAGAATGGTTTGGTATGGATATTTTAGTGATTTAAAGTTGTATTAAACTCTCCCAAGCATCTCCAAGTGTGATTGAGCCTTCAGGTGAGTGAGTGGATCCCACAAAAAGGCCTTGTTTCTTGGAGATTTGATGTAGCAGTTAGAGTTGACCAAGTAAAAGTTGAAAAATGTATAGAGGAGAAAGTTTTATACTTTTATTTTATATCCATGATGGTTTTTTATAGGTTATATCCCTCATGTGTGTTAAACTGGTCATCCAAGTTGACCAGTCGCTAACAGGGCTAATGGTGGTAATAGTGAAAAACCCAAGCAATAGTGAGAATATGATTAGTGATGTGTTAACATGGAATAGTGATATAAACATGTGAATGGATGTTTTTTTTATTAATTTTAATTAATTTTAATTTTTTATTGAATTTTTGGATGTCAATGGTTATAGTGAAAAAGTTGCTCATAAGTTGACTTGTCTAGCTCAGTGAGGTTATGAGATTGGTCTAAAACGCCAATATTTATATTTTATAATATTATATTTATATATAATAATGTTATAATGATCTCATAGTATCATAAAAATTTATTTAATATTCATATACATGTGTTGAAGATTATTATCACCATGACTATGCTTTAAGGTAAACTAGGAGTTTTGGGTAAACAAGTTGTAATGATGAGTTTGAGACTCTAATGACCTAAGTTAAAGTATATAGTATACATGGTGTTTTTATTTGGGAATTTTATTTCCTATTAATTATTTTAATAATATTTTATAGATAGTGAAAGTGGTTGAAATATTGAAGCTTAAATGGCATGTCTGGTTTTGCTTTGACTGTGTGTAGTGAGATCAAAATATTGGTCTGCAAGACCAATATTTGACATTAGAATTTATAGTTTTTTATTTTAAATTTTTATATATATGTAAAATGATATTTTTAAAGTATCATTGGTCATGGGAAATTTTATTTTAGGTGTTTAAGATCAAGTTATTCTTGACTAGGTTTTTGGAGTATTTTGGCACTTCTAAGTGAGATATTTGTAGAGAAAGGTTTGAAACATTTTGTATAGAGATATGAAGTATATATAATATGGTTATATCCATATTATAATATATATTTTGTGTATAAGTTTTAATTTAATTTTTTTGTGGATAAAAAACATGCGATCTTCATTTGTTCAAATAAACTTTCTGTGTATGAGAAGGCTTAATTGTGAACAATACAAATGGTGTTCTTGAAGTGGTGATTGGACATGAAAGGTGTTATGGATATTATATGAGATTATTATAGGTATATTTTATTATTTTATGATATTATAATTCCATGTGTTTAGTTTTAAAGTGTTTCAAGGAAGGTAAAGTTTAATGTGTTTTAAAGTAGACCTAAAGATGAAATGAGGCCTAATTGACATATTTCAGACCTAAAAGGACTCAAATAATTTTTTATTAATTTTTATTATATGTAATAATATATATTACATGGATTAACTAAGAGGTTAAGGGTGTTTTTTTGACTAAGAATTATATGAGAAAGAGGCTTGTATATATACAAGGCAATTTTAGGCCTATTTGTGTTTGTAGATAACAAGCAAATAAAATAGTACATTGGTGAATAGAATAAGTTATTTTAAAAAATAATATGAGTTTATAGGATATTTTATGAATATTTTATATAGGTTATATATATATATATATATATATATATATATATATATATATATATATATTAAAATCAATTTCATATGACTTAATCAGTCTTGAAGAGACCTAGATGAGTGAAGAGACCTAGAAGGCAGTTTGATAAGGATAAGAGTGTGAAAAGATGAAGAGGTGGTCATCATCATTTGGTTGAGAAATTATTTTTAATTAAGGTGATAAAATAAATTAGGTGGATAATTTGGTACTAATTCATCTAGGGGGTTGGTGCCTCTTTGTAAGTTGGTACTTGCTAAAGCCTAGCTGAGTTGGTGGTTAGCTAGTTGGGGTTGGTACTCCATGTGGAGTTGGTGATTCACTAAATTTGAGATTTTTCTTATATGAATATATTCCATTTATATATATTGGTTTTTTTTATTCTCCTTGAGGGTTTCCCACATATGTGATGTTTTTTTATGTTTCATGATTATGTTAAAGGCGTTTATGGTTTATATATATATATATATGTGTGTGTGTGTGTGTGTGTGTGTGTGTGTGTGTGTGTGTGTGTGTGTGTGTGTGTATGTATATATATATGTGTGTGTATATATATATATATATATATATATATATATATATATATATATATATATATATATATATATATGTATATATATTCTTATTTGAATCATTCATGATTGTTGAAGTGAAATTGATAAGAAAGTTTTTGAATACTGATTCTCCCCCAGTCATTTTGATTTCAAAAATCAATAGAATATTTCAAATCTTGGGATAGATCCACTTCATATATATATATATATATATATATAAAAAGCATAAACACCTTTAACATAATCATGAAACATAAAAAAACATCACATATGTGGGAAACCCTCAAGGAGAATAAAAAACACCAATATATATAAATGGAATATATTCATATAAGAAAAATCTCAAATTTAGTGAATCACCAACTCCACATGGAGTACCAACCCCAACTAGCTAACCACCAACTCAGCTAGGCTTTAGCATGTACCAACTTACAAAGAGGCACCAACCCCCTAGATGAATTAGTACCAAATAGGGGGTTGGTGCCTCTTTGTAAGTTGGTACTTTCTAAAGCCTAGCTGAGTTGGTGGTTAGCTAGTTGGGGTTGGTACTCCATGTGGAGTTGGTGATTCACTAAATTTGAGATTTTTCTTATATGAATATATTCCATTTATATATATTGGTGTTTTTTATTCTCCTTGAGGGTTTCCCACATATGTGATGTTTTTTTATGTTTCATGATTATGTTAAAGGTGTTTATGCTTTATATATATATATATATGTATTCTTATTTGAATCATTCATGATTGTTGAAGTGAAATTGATAAGAAAGTTTTTGAATACTGATTCTCCCCTAGTCATTTTGATTTCAAAAATCAATAGAATATTTCAAATCTTGGGATAGATCCACTTCAACACAAACTCTTTTTTTTGGCTGATCCATAAATAACTTGTTTTGATCATGGAATATGAAGCACCCTATGGTTTTTATGATATGGACAATAAAAAACCATAAGGGGAGAGGCAAGCTAGGAAATTTAATCCAAATGAGGATTTTTAGTTTTGATTACTCTGAGACTTGAAAATATTGAATCCATTGAGAAAAAATGACCAAAGTGTTATGAATAAACTAAGGCCCATAGTTAATAATGGATTTTAAGTGCTTTGGGTTTGAAAAGTGAAACAAAAAAAGCTTGGTAAGGTTTTGGACTCCTTCAAGTTTCACACCATGGCCTTGCCAATTGTTTTGAACCCATTGCTTTAGAAGGATCTCAAGGGGGACTTGACCAAAAAATTTAGAAATCAATGTAATTTTTTCAACTAAATTATAGGCTTTGTCAAATACAGGCACATCCAAAACAACACCATGTAATGGAGATTCAAAATCATCAACATTACTTCATGGAAGACTTTTGGGATGAATTTCCTCAACTACATTAGTTACATGGTTTCGCTCATTCACTCCAATGTTATCTACATCTATAGATACATATAGGGAGGATATGGTCATTTAAAATAGGGTACCCCTTATTTCCTAGAGGGTAAATCCCTGATGAAAATCAACAATAAATGTGATAAAAAACAATATCCTACCTATATCTATAGTGATTGGAAATATGATAGAGGCCTAAAGAATCATCAATTTAGAGCTCCAAAAATCTAATCTCAGGTACATATATTATAATTTAAATTTTTTTATGATCTTTATTTATCCATATGTAGTTTAAATGGTCATATTCTGTTTAGTTTTTAGATTTTAGTTGTTTTGCTTTTAATGCTTATTTTTAATTTAGTTTACTTTGTTTTTAGATAATACATTTTTTATTGGTTTTAAAATATTTATATAATTCAATTATAATTAAAATTATAATATTTAAGTCTTTTTTACATTAAAACTATAAGGCATGAATAGGAAATTAAGTTCACATAGTCTTTTAGTGTTTTGTTTCCTATTTAATATTTGCATGTGTTCTTGTGTTTAGTTTAAGTCATTTGTGTGTGTGTGTGTATTAGATTTATATTATGTTATAGATTTTTATGGTCTATAATTTATTTAATAGATATTAAATCTTTAGGTTTTAGATTTTTTGGTATTTATTATTATTTTTATGTGTTATAGTTTAAAATTTATCGATAAGATTTTCAATGTTTTTAATTTAAAATGTATCATTTTTTCATATGATCATTGGATTAAGATTCTAGGTGTTAATTATTTTAGCAGTTAGTCCTTTGTCTTATGTCTTGTGGTCATGTGCATCCTTTGTCATTGGTCAAAATAATTAAATAAATCCTATGATGAAAGACAATTATTAATAACACATGTAGAATGATCTACAATGTATGTTTTTACTCTTTTTGTACATTATTAGTTGAAGTTGACATCTACAAAGTAAAAATTGTGGGGGGTTTACCCATGTGAGTACTAAGGGGGAAATTTTAGAAAAACTATATTAGTACTCACATTGTATTAGTAGTGTGATATAAAATATTGTATATGTGTGCATGTTCAAATAATTTGTAAGTGATTTCTACATGATTAAAAATCACACTAGAATAAGATTAAGGATATATAATAATGATTCTAGGGTTGTAAATTATTATAAAAACTAAGATATATTAGGAAAAGGAGTTATAGATAAATAAATATATAACTCCTATATAAATGCAATGTTCTCAATTAATAAATTGATTAGGTTGATTGACCAAAGAATTCATGTAGTATGCACATTTATGATCTTTGTCTCTTTACAACAAAAATATTTAAAACCTATCAAATTAGATCTCCAACCTAGTTATGCCATTCTTTCTAATAACATTATCTCTAATCAACGTAATCTTCATAATAATTCTTCTTCCAAACCTCATTGGAATTTTTTGGATGAGATTACTTATATGCCTTTTAAAATTCCACTAATGGAATTAATAATAACTTCTACTTATCATCACAAGTTTTTTATGAAAAAATTATAAGACATCAAATAACCACCATCTAATTATTCTAACATACCAAATGTATGTAAGTGAAATAAGATAGATCTAGAACTTATCCCACATAGTAATATCCAAGATGAAAGAAGGCAATCAACTAATAATCTACTTAGCAACACTTTTTTATAATGGGTTCATGACCAATTATGGATTTACTAAACCTAATCAAGGGATATCTTTTAAAAAATGGAAAAGGAGAGGTTTCTAAGGCCTCTAGTTAATTATCATCATATAATAACCCTATCTAGGTCTTATAATGTTATATATGTAAACTATCTAGTCTACTAAACTAACATACAAAGCTAATCTAGTAAATAAACATAAAAAATAATCTAGTGCTCACCAAAACTTATGGATAAATATGGAAAATAATAAACAATAAAAGATAGTTTTTTTCAAGACAATATAGAAGTAATCTAATCAAGGAGAGATATAATTCAATCCATTAGTTATATAACATCTACTTAAAAAAAATACAAAGGGATAAGAGTATACTTACCATGTTTAAGTCAACCAATAATACCTCAATATCTCCCTGAATAATGGTGCTTTTCAAGAGGTAGTTGTGGCTTGCCAAGATCACAAGGAAATATTAGCTCTAGGATACAAGACTTCTCCTATGCATCCAAAACCTACACAAGATAAATGTTACTGCTCTAAGGTAAAAACATAAGCAATAGAACCTATAAATTATAGTTTAAGTATATTTTTGAGCTATAATGATGTGTAATTGAATGATCCTCTCTTTATAAATGAATTTAAGGGGGTATTTATAGCCAAGGATTGGCCCTAAAACCTCCTAGGAATTTAGTTGATAAGGTTGGTTGAGTTGACATTGTTTGGTAGTAAATAGAGTTATTAGGCCTTGAAGTAAGTTGACTTAGGCTGATAAAGCTCTGTAATGTGTGCTAAATTACAAACAAGGTTGACTAGGCTGATGTAATAGGAAAAATGAGTAAAAAAGGGTGTTTTCTTAGTTAATCAATATTTTGGGTGGTTAATTTCTTAGGGGAGTGTATAAGTGAGTTTTTAATACTTAAGGAATTGGACAAGGGTAACTTGTAGTTTTTTAGGTAATGGTATAGGGGCCAACAATCCTATGAGGAACCAAAGGTCTACCAACCCCTTTCTTGGTGTACCCTTTAAGATGTGCAATTAGAGAGATTGGGACTCAACATATTCGTATAAGAGAGAAATCATCAATAATTGATAATGTTTAAAAAATATTGTGTATACATATTCCCCACTTGAAGATCACCACATGTTATGTAGTTGTAACATAAGATGGTTCCTTAAGAAAGAACGTAGAAATGACAACACCGAGATTAATAAATTATAGTAAATAATGGGAAATAAATGAAAGTAAATAATCAAAAAATATATACCTTCACTTACCCTATAGAATAAAAGTTATGTGAGAAGAAAATATAGGCATCTAATAAACAAAACATCAGTTGAACCTAAAAATTAAGACAAAAATTTAATTTATTTACAAAAATATGATTTAAGTATAGAAAATTTCTATAAATTAGCAGGATTCTATAATTTTTTATAGTATTTAAAAAGAGATTGTAGAAACATATTTATGATTAAAACACTATTTTTTTTGGTAAATAATTGATAGCTAAAGAATTTGTAAATTTGAAATATAAATAAGATTTTTAACTATTCATTTGTAAAATTATAATTTTGAGAAAACCAAAGCTCTATGTGACAAAAAAGAGTGATGAGAGAAACTATGGCATGGAGATGAGGAACATGAGTTGGAGGACACAACAATGACTACTAGCATGATACATGTATGGAATGTACTTATTTTTGAATTGTTATCAATTTTAATTGAAAAATGATGTAGATTAAAAAAATAGGTGCTAGGGAAAATCCATGTAGTAGAATTTACCCCAATTTTTTTAGGTAGAATATGAAGTAAGATGTTCAAAGTGTATGGGAGAAAAGGGTCATTAATTCCTAAGGTGTTAATGAAAAATAGGTGAAAATCATCGTGATAACTAAACAAGGTTGGCTAGGCTTATGTAGTTAGAAATGAATAGGTTAATAAGGGTGTATGATTATGTAGTAATGGAATGATGTAGTTTGTTGATAGGTGGATGATTATGTATAGTTAGGATGATCTAGTTTGACATTGTTTAGGGGCTAATTGGATACATTTTGGTCAATGTATTATTATTTGTGTTTGGTTGATGTAGTTTAAAAGAGTGGATAACTTCATATGAAGTGGCTAATGTAGTAAAATTAAATGACTAGCATATTATCTAATGGTTGACATAGTTATTTTGGATGGTTGACTTCATATGAAGTGTAGATTTAACTTGTTTTATAATAGTGGATGATGTAGTTAAAATACATGGCCAACTTAGTATAAAATTAGTATGTGGCCAATATAGTAAAATAGTTAGGTTTTAGTTGACATAATTAGTTATGTGGTTGATGTAGTGTAAAATGTAAATAAAATGTCAAGATAACTTGACAAAGTAGTTAATTTGTATTTTTTATTAAATTTTGATTATGTAACATGATTATTATCTGATGTGGAGAACTAATAAGTAATTTTTTTTTATAGAGGTGATGAAGGATATAGTATCTGGTGGATACAGTGTGGATACCCAATTTATTAGAGAGACCAATAGATAATGATCTATATGCTTGGAATCATTGGGATTCAGAGGGATCATGCATATGTGTATATCCCATTGAGTGTTGACTTAGTCTGCATGTTCTTAGAAGCATGTGAGTGAATAACCAACACTTTCATATGGGTGGTGGATGGGTATAATATTAAGGTGGGTATCACCGTGGAGGATGTCCATGCTATTATATGACATCTTATTATAGGTACTCATATGATTTATGATACTCCTAATAAAGATTGAGAGAGATAGGCCTTATTCCTTTGGATGACTAGTTCAAAGAGGTATTTTGATGGTTTATGAGTGTGTTTATTTGATATTTATGTATCATCTATTTCATATGTGTAAGTCCATTATTGGCCTTGTGATAGCTCCTATGATTTATCTAAGTTGGATGGGAAGGTACCACTATAATTGGTCACCTTGTGCTAGTTTATACTAGATCAAGGTACTATGTATGACCTAGGGTCAATTATTTGGGTACAATTAGTACATGATATGTATAGTATTAGCTCATGTGGGAAAATGATTATGGACCCCATGATCTTACTTAGTAGTTGCATTTATGAGATATTTCCTATGTATCAACTAGCTATATTACCCCATGTTATAGATGATAATTTACCTTATGCCTTGAGATGGTAACATAACCATGTATTGGAGCTATACCTCATATCCCAATGTTGCATACTATGATGCAAAGAGATATTATTTAGTAGCCATATATAGGTATTTCAAGTAGTTAGACTTTATGTCCATTTGTTTCTTATGGATTAACTTATGTTCAAATTAATGGACATTATAATTTATGGGTAGCTCCACATCATATTTCTCACTTACCTAATTAGCTAGGGTTATCACATATAGTGGCACCATTAGTTTTGTACACATATTAGGCATGACATGCGAGGGAGTAGAGGGGTAATGGAGATTCAGGGATGCCTATAGATGTACCTATTATTTGACCATGTCAATTTATAACTTGGATAGGGTGGTGGTGATGATAATAAAGATAGGTTAGAGTGGATAAGGATGAGGTAGTAGTTATGGTAGAGGATGTGGAGGTGGAAATTATTATGCCATAATAGGTGTTGTAGTTATCACCACAATATCTAGGATGATAGAGACATCGATGATTAAAAATGTAGGTAGAGATGTAGGAGGAGATAGGGCTATAGGTATAGGTAACATATCAAATATATTATATTGCACATAGTTCACAAAATTGGTCTATAAAGAGACATATTCAGAATGGACCACAACATGCTCCTATTATTTAGCCTAATTTTACATCACCTTGGAGACATAATCCAATGGAGGTACTTGGTGGATGTGTTGATGTAGAGACCATTGTTGGTACATGTTTTATTTTTATAATTGATGTTTGACTAAGTTTGATAATTTAGATATGAATTTGTTTTATTATATGTTTTGGATATGTGTGTGTGAGAGACATATATATATATATATATATATATATATATATATATATATATATATATATATACCATGTACCATATGAACTCCTCCTTTATAGTATTAGTGAAACACAAAACCAAATGTACACAATATATATATATATATATATATATATATATATATATATATATATATATATATATATATAGTGTACATTTGGTTTTGTGTTTCACTAATACTATAAAGGAGGAGTTCATATGGTCCATGGAAGTGAAATAAACACATCATGATTTTTTGTCTGATGTGTTTCTACATCATGATAATACTAATATGGTTGATCTTCTTGATCCCTCTTACCTAGTATATGCTAGTTGGTTCTAATTGGTCGATGAGGTAGGGTGATATATATGGAAATGAGGAAATATATCATAATTACCACTAGGAGTGGGTGATGAGGAGTTATAGTCATGTAAGATAGTCTTCAAGGAGAAATCTATCCATATGTAGACATATAGAGAGTAGGGGCATGTTCAGGCCTAGGTAGACAATCTATAAGGATAGATAGAGGGATTATGTTTTTATAAATAGTCACTAAAATGTACTATTCATATAGAGAAGTCCCATACTTCAATGGTTAGTGTGGCTCATCCACCAGATGGATAGGGTGGAATAAAACCTTAGTGTTTATTATTATATTATGCTCATTACATGTTGTTATACTATATAAAACATTTGATCCATTGATATATAGAGATGTTATTTGTTTATTATGACTTATAGATATTATAGATGTATTTATTTTCTATTTATCACATGTTTAATTCTTGATATATGCTATGATAAAATGTATGATTTATTTTAGATTATTTTCTAGCAATTGTGAAAATATGCATGGTTAAAAATAATGATAAAGAAATGAATGCAAAGATGTAAAAGCATAATGCATATTAAATCTCATGATAATGTAAAATAAACTAAATCATGTTGAGAAGAATGTAAAATGTAAAATAAATGAATTTTTAAAACTCACTAAGTCTGATGTGAAAAGCAGGTAAGATAAAAGTAAATAAGAAAATATAAAACACACTAAATCAAGTTTATAAGTTTGTAAGACACAAGTGAATTAAAATGATAAAATGTAACACTTAATACAAACTAAATCAAGTTGGGGAGTATGTAAAATGTATATAATTTATAAATAATGTAAAACACACTAAATCAAGTTGAAAAGCATTTAAAATATGAGTAAATTTCAAAAATGGGATGAAAATTAAAACACACTAAATCAAGTTGAGAAGTGTGTAAAATGTAATAAAATGAGATATAATTTTTAAAAATGTCAAAATAAATAATTATAGTTATTTTTTTGACTAATCATGTTAAGAATTTTTTAGTATAATCCATGAGGAATTCTTGGTCCTAACCAAGGTATTACACTACAATTCACAAAGGGTAAAACAATGAGGTGAGTGACAATAATGGGAAATGGTTTTATGGATGAGAAGAGGATATTTGTGAGGAAGGCCTAGTCATATCCAAGGTATTACATTACAGACTCACAAAAAATAAAAACAAATGGGTATGATCAACTAACAAACAATATTCATTAAGGAGGAATATTAGGAATGTTGTAATTAAATAGGGAATGGAGAAAGAGTGACATAGGAGTTTAAAATAAACCTTAGTAGGTATGTGAAATACTAAGTAAATAGGTAAATTCTAAAAATTTATTATATGTGAAATTCAAAATATATTTTATTACAATAAACACACAAATTTATGGGAAAATAAGTGTAGCACTAAGATCATCTCATGAAGGTTATATATATAGGAAAATTAAAATGGACCTACCTTACCATAACATGTTCCTCATTCCTTAGGACCCCTTATAGAGGTATTGGTCTACTATGAATATTGGGTATTTGTGTGAGAAATTAGGTAGCACTAGAGAAATATTTGACATCTTTCATACCAGTTTACTAGCCTACCACACCCTAATGGTCCTCGACTCTATCATGAAGCCAACTAAGGATTTTGAGATTCGACTAGTAATAAGAGATGTGTTAAGGTATGAATAACATATTTTAGTGTGATTTTGAGTTTTTAATGTTTATTTTTTCCTTTTATCATTGCCTTTTAAATTTTATGGATTTTTGTATTCCTCCATATGGATTTGGAATAACAAAAAATGAGTGATAAAAGTGATAAACATAGAAAAGCTTCAGGGTTTGGTTTATAGGATATAAAATACCTAGATATTTTTTCATGTTACCAAATAATTAGGCTTGCCTATAAACTAGTATGTGATCTCAAGACTAACCATATGTGTGCTTAGTATTAAGGAAAAATAATGAAAAAATAAAGATTCAAAATATATGTGTATGTAGTGATATAATGAAAAATATGCTTTCTACCTGATCATATGGTAAAGATAGGGTATTAAATGGGTTTGGATTTAGAACCATATCAAAATATTAACTACCCTTAAACAAAATGACATAAAATATAAAATCATATAAACAAAATAGATGATAATGAAATTAATCCACAAAACATGAAATTAAGCCATCAAGAAGAAATTAAGCCATGAAAAAGAGGTTAATCCATGAAGATGAATTTAACCCATAATATATTTTTAAATTATAAGTGAAAAATAAGATCCATATATGCTTATAAATCAAATAAAAATCATGTATTAATATAATTAAAATTTTGATAAAAAACCATGAAGTGTTCAAAAATACTAATAAATATCATGGTAAATATAATCCATAACATCTGATACATCCTTGTGTAGATAAAATTTGATGTTAATCAGAGTTTCATCAGTCTTCATAGAAAGTCATGAAAATACTTCATGATGTATTGTATCTTAAGGAAGGTAGGTATGCTATAATAATAATGATGATCATGAGGCATCTCCTGCATGAGATAATTGATGTGAGGAAATTATGTTCAAGTATGATGAATATCCTTAGATACATGAATAGATGTAGGTTGTGAATGAGGTGTAACCTTTGTCTATGAATATCTTTGAGAATGAATCTAATCTAGTGAAGGTGTAGGCTGTGTAAATTCACAAAAAGGTTGCTAAAGAACTCGATATATATATATATATATATATATATATATATATACATATATATATATATATATATATATATATACATATATATATATATATATATATATATATACATATATATATATATACATATATATATATATATATATATGTATAGATATATATATACATATATATATATATATATATATATATATGTATAGATATATGTATATATATATATATGTATATATATATGTATATATATGTATGTATATATATATGTATATATATGTATGTATATATATATGTATATATATGTATATATATATATATATATATATATATATATGTATATACATATATATATATATATATATATGTATGTATGTATATACATATATATATATGTATGTATGTATATATATATATATGTATGTATATATATGTATATGTATATATATATATATATGTATATGTATATATATATATATGTATATGTATATATATATGTATATGTATATATATATATGTATATATGTGTGTGTGTGTGTGTGTGTGTGTGTGTGTGTGTGTGTGTGTGTGTGTGTGTGTGTGTGTGTGTGTGTGTATGGTGTGTAATACACTGATGCCAAAAAAAATAAAATTCCCCATATTTAGGGATGTATTCTAGAAATATCTTAGGAGGTGGTAAGCTCTTGTTTGTAACATATGCATTTTATAGATGAAGTGTATCAATATAATATATAAAATGTCAACAATGAGTATAAGAATTATTACATGTATGATGAAAACAATAAGTACATCTAGTAGTAGATGTTGAAGTTAAGATATTTGTAGTAGAAGTAAAACTTAAGGCTTTCTAATACTGATGTGTATGAAAATCCTTGGACCAATGAATATAAAATCTATGGATATCATAATAAGGGTCATTTAACCATCATATTAGTAGATAATAAATCTTATCCAAAGGTAGTATGCCATCAACACTAGGAGGAAAAATTAGAATATGATCATGTCTAGCCTAGGCTGCATCATGAGATGAGCTTATAGCCAATTGATGTAATGTAAATAAAAAATATATATAATAAGTAATATATAATGGTCATGATATAAATATAATCTATAAGGTACTATCATATCATGGTCCATAAAAAAACTATAAAGAGGTTTAGTAGTAACTAGAGGAGTAGTGTGTGTGTGTGTGTGTGTGTGTGTGTGTGTGTGTGTGTGTGTGTGTGTGTGTGTGTGTGTGTGTGTGTGTGTGTGTGTGTGTGTGTGTGTGTGTGTGTGTGTGTGTGTGTGTGTGTGTGTGTGTGTGTGTGTGTGTGTTCGCGCGCTCCATCTTGGACCTGTGAACATTTTAATAACTAATATTAGGACTATATAAGTAAAAGTAAATAAATTAATATAAATAAGATAATGTTGTAAATAATAATGGTATCTAAGTATCTCTACATTTTTATCTTGATCAAATCTATCTAAAAAAGGATCATTTAAGGAATACCCATCATTGTAATTAGGAGTATGATGATGAATAATACATGCATCAATGATTTTATTGGTCAAAGAGGTATGATGGATGGATTTTTTAGTATTTTTTATAGTGATCATAATATCATATAATGGTTTTTGATGAGATCAAGGTAATTATGGTTCATAGTTATACACCTCTCTAATCTATCCTAGCACACTTGAAGAAAATAGAAAATAATAATGAGAAACTTGTTAGTATGTCATTATATTTAGGGAAGGGTCAGACATAAATAATGGACTAAAATGAGAAAATTATTGAGAGTCATTAAGAAAGGGTATGGTCATCTCCCTTCTACTTCTGACTCTAATTGAGCCAAGGTGAGAGGACCTAAGGGGTAGCTTGCTCACATGGAGAGATTATATAATTGAACCTCCATGGGGATTATTGACATAAAGAGACATATATGTGACATAGACACAACCAAACTTACACCCTCCACCTAATAAGGGTTGCCATAAATAATGAATAAATACACTAGGTCAAATTCAAGATACTACAGATAGATATGCATATGACTGCAACTTTCATTCTAAAGAATCATTAAGAATATAGGGGTTGAATAAAACACTACAATTTTAAAATTTGAAAACAAACTACAAACACATTATAATTAGGCAAGATATCATGCATTTTCAAGGAAAATAACACTTATAGTATGTAAAGGGTGTATTATTTGAGGGTGAGATGAGGCAGGATAGTTAGATGTTATATAAAAAGGGAAGGTGGCATGTTGGTGCCATATTTCAAATAGTAAGGTCTCTTAAAATGCTCATGACATTATTATTATCAAAAGATGTAAAAAATACTCAAATACAAGCTAATTAGAAATACCATATTATCCTTAAAAAACTAGATCATACACTACAATTAAACTTTCAAGAAACTTTTTCCTGCCAAATCTATAGACCTAGGGTGCCCAAAAAGGTCATTCAATAACACATTTTCAAATTTAAACTATAGAAATGGATTTAAAACTTAGATCTATGGTCAAGATGACAACCATTATTGAACATAAACTTAAATATCTAATCAACAAGTCTTTGAAGACATATTACTACACTTCATAAATAAGAAAGAGCAAAAAACCAAAAGCATTTTCATTAATATTGAAAATAAAATTTACACACATCAATTTTTCAAAATTATACCAATGGTAAAAAAATGGAAAGTTTTATATTTTTATAAGGGAGACATATAAACATGCTCTCAAATATTTCTAATGGATGTACAACTACAACCACCTTAGCAATAGAGACAAGATCTACACAACAATTGATCCCAACAAAAATTGTAGAACCTAGACTTAGAAAAATCAAAGACTAATATCAATGACCAACAACAATATTGAATAGAGGAGAAGACCCCTATTTATAAATTTTTCAATCCTTCTCAAACTTAGACCTATAGGTTACAATTTTAAAAAAAAAATCATAACAAACTTTCCCATTTCATCAAGTTTCTTCCAACTGGAAAATGCCCTTGGCCATGTCAAATATTTTTGTCTATTTGCAAGAAAAATCATTATTACAACTACCTCTAAAAGGAATGATGAGGACTCACAATCACATGGATATGTTCCAGAATGCTTGCTTGCATAGTCTGAGGGAGAAAATTATTTAAGAATCCAAATAAACTTTGTCCTTATGTGGAACTACCTAAAGATGCCCCTTTACACCTTTTTGGAAAGTGAATTTTGTGGAAAATGTTGAACAAACATTCTTACCATGTATAACTGCATGGAGATGTCGATGAATTGTTACCTACATAGCTATAACCTCTGAGATAACTATATTTATTTTTGTGCATGCCATAGAACAACTTGTTCTTGTAATGATGGATCATGAAAGATATAGTTGTGACATGAAATAAAAAATGATCCATGATCATGATTGGAAATATTCACTCTAGAACAACTCATGGACCTTTTTCTATGCTTCAACTCATTACCCAACGAGGAAAGAGCCATCAAGTTTAAATTGTAGACCAAATCATACCACATACCAATGCTTAACATGATAAATTAGATAAAACTAGGCATATTTTGGCCTTAAGAGTGACTAAGTTAATTAATAAACTCTAATCTAGACACTTATTTCTTCTTCATGAAATTTGGGCCCTTTTTAAAAATCCACCTTAGCTTGCACCATTAGATCTACTAGCTTAATCAAGCGTGTATTGTTGGTATCGATCCAAAAGATCAAAAGCCATTAGTTGTCTATGGATATTATAACAAAATGGTGCCACTTTACATCGCTACAAGATTTCTACATCCTTCTATATCAATCCTATCAAGCTAATATGCTCTTGCCAAGTGGTAGTCCCATATTCATTCTAGGATTTGTTGAAAAGTCTTGACTTAATATGTGTCAAATATTGGATAGTGTACACTTAAATGTGTAAAATAAATCTTTGGGAATGTTCTTGATCTTTAGCCTAATACCATGCATTAAATTTTCAAATTTTCCATCACACTATTAGATCTCTTCATTTGATCAAATGTGCATTATCAGATTATAATCTATGAGATTAAGCATGATTTGTTCCTATAAACAATAAAAATGTCTAATTCAAAAACACAAGGAATAATATAAAGCTTTAAGATAAAGTCTTTCAATTAAGATCTTATTTATGCTGATGAACATAAATAAAACTTTTAAGTTAAAGTTTAGAGTAAGCTTAGGACATAATAAAAGGGGGCCCTGTGCTTAATATAAAAGAGACATAGCATAAGGTTTTAACCTAAGGTTTCATTGTATTAATAAATACACTAAAACTTTAGAGTAAATCCCTAGACCAAGTTAAAATATAAATAAAAGGGACCCTTTGATCTCACGCCACTGGATTCTCAATACTCTATATAATGTGGTTATGATGTGTGTCATCACTACATTCACTTTGGGCTCAGTTTATAACATTGACTTAATGTGCCCCATCAATTGGAAGGTGTACACATAACCACATACCATCAATCAATGGTAACATGCTCAATACTTATCATGAACTAAAAGATTGACCTTTTGAATTTAAACTCATACCATCTGATCTTGATTGTTTGAGCAAATGTGGGCCATTGATTGCAATTTGTTAGGTCAAAATGCAATTGGTGCTTATGGACAGGGAAAAATACAATTAAGTTAGAGCTCAAAAATAATATAAGACTTAGTCTACAATCCTAGACTAAGGTTTTGATTCATATTAATAAATATGAATTAAGACCTTAGGCTAAAGTTTAGACTAATCTTGAAATAAAATGGGGCTCTACTAAATAAAAAGGACCATGCATTAATTTAGACCATGAAGAACATAGGATAAGGGATCTTAGGACCTAAAAGGGACCAAGCATGGATTTTTAGACTAGGGTTTGGTCATTTAAATAAACATGACCAAGCCTTAGTATAAAAATTTAACTAATTCCATGACATTTTAAAATGCTCTTGCATAAAAATGTTCTTGCCAAGTTTGAATTCAAATGGAATAACTTGGGCAAAGGTAATTAGAATCAGGGTTTTAGGGTGATCAAAACGAACTTGACTCAACCCTCGATAAACCAAAGGCTAGTAAAAGACTAATATTGATAATAAATCATGAAACCTAGACAAAATACATTTCCAAGGAGGGCTCCATTAAACTTGCAAATTTAAAACTCAAAAATCCAATGTTAGCAAATCAAGATAATATTTAAACTAGAATCATGCATAAATATGCCAACCAAACTAGGGGTGGATGATATTAAAATAAAGATACTATGAAAACATACTAGTATCACCTTGATCAAGTGAATTTCTATATAAATATGTTTTAAAATTCATAGATCATGGTTTAGAATTAGAACTATGCTATTCATTCCACTTGATCAAGAACTATTGTTTATAACTAGTCATGTTTAAAACAAGCCTCACACATGTAAAATTGGGATAAAATATAAAATGTTAGTCAATTTGTGTGTGTGATTTGATTTCACTTACTTTTTACCATGAGATTTAGAGAGAAATTTCCAGACTTCATGTCTTTAACCATTGACATTGACTTAAAACATGTTTGAATATTCATTAAGAACCGTACTTTTAGCTTATAAAAGGCTTGTGCATTTCTCTATTTCTAGACAAGCATCCATAACCCCAAAAGAGATGCCTTTAGATCCATTCAATACATTGTTCCACTACCATCCAAGCATCTATATCCTTGGTGGAGATTACTTAAATCACCTTTGATTAAAAATTTCCTTTTGAAATTTGTAATGAGATCTTATTTTTGTAATTTTTACTTTTTATTGACCATTTTAAACTTTCTGGCAAAGGTTAGGGACTGAGTTAGCTAGGTTTTGGGATTTGGTCAAGTGTTTGATCTTTAGGAAATCATCCTTGGTTGTAAAATTTACCCCAGGTAGTGAATTTTATTTAAGTCAAGCATGATTGTGCTTCAATAATTTAAAATTTTATCCTACATATGCAAACCTTATTAGAACCACACTTAGATCAAAATAAAGTTCAAGATTTTAGGGAATGATTAGTCTATTAATTTTTTTTTACTAGTCTCCCTAAAATTAAAAATCATCAAGCTCACATTTCAAACCCATATTCCTTTTACACCTGCACTCACAAATTAAAAGGTCCTTATTTGAGCAACCAGATGAAACCTAGGCTAAGGACTATCTTGAAAATACTTATAAAAAAATAAATAAAAACACAAAAGAGAGTGAACAAACATGTATAGGCACTATATATAAACAAGGGATAGGAAATAAAAATTTAGAAATAAAATAAACAAAATCTCTACACTAACTCTAAAAAGAGCCTACCTCTAGGATCAAATATAAGATTACTTAATTTACCATAGAACCTTCTAACATGATTATTTATATTCAATGTTCCTTCTCATGGAAAAGAGAACTTGTACATTGTGTCTCTAGGCCTGGTCCAACTTGACTTCCTACCTCTATTGATCCTTTGAACCCATGACCCAACATGGACCATTAATCTCTAGTTGGCTACTCAAATGCCGTTGGCTGCCCACTATGGCTTAAATTTGATGTATGTGCCCCTATCATTTGATGTATGCATGATCATCTTTGATAGGCATGTAACCATCAAATTTAAGACATAAGTGAAAGTCATCATGACTTAAATTTGATGTCTACATATCCATAATTTGACATTCACATGACTATCAATGATGTCCATGCGACTGTCAAATTTAAGCCCTTAACAAATAATTATTATCATTGTTTAAATTTGATGTATGCATGCTTATCATTTTACATTAGTGTGACCATCAATGACGTCTATGTGACCATTAAATTTAACCCCCAATAGATGATTTTTGAGCCTAATTTTTATGTCCATGTGACCATCAATGACATTTATGTGGCTATCACACTACTTGGATGAGTTTTGATGGGAATTTTGATCCATAACAATTCTTCAAGACTTTTGTGTGGGAAAAATTCTTAAAGGGAAAGTTCCCTTTAGAAATTTTTTCCATATACAATTTTTTTTAAGAAATTATACCTTATACTTTTCTTGAAGGAATTGGACTTGGCTCTTTTACTGAAGAATTCAAAGCTTTTGGAATGGCCCTTGAGATCTTTTGAAAGTGCCCTTCAGATTTATCAAAAGTTTCCTTCACCCTCTAAACTTACACTTCAAAATTTTTGAAGGTTCCCTTAGATAATTTTTCAAGGGCAAAATGCCTAAAATAAATGAGCCTTTGAGGATTTTTCAAAGGCAAAATGACCCTTTAGAGATTTTGCAAAGGTAAAATGATCCTTCAGACTTTTTTCATACACTTTGACTAAAATAAATAAGTCCTTACAATTTACTTGAAATAATGAAAATATCCCTTTGATATTTTTGTGTGGATAAAATTATTGAAGGATATAGCCCTTCAATATTTTTGTCCAGACAAAAAATTGAAAGAATATAGCCTTTGGATAATCTGCATGAACACATTTTCCAAAAGACTCTATGGACTTTGTACCAAGTAAAGACCAAATTAACATAAGGAAATATTTGATGCAAAATGCTCAAGGGAAATACACTAAGGAAAGACCAAGTTAAGTCACCTAGTTGCTTCAACATGAGCTTGACCTTTTAAAGGAAAACTTAGAAATGTTAATTAGTCTAATGACTTAGACATTGATACTCAGCTTGGGATGGACTGAGGAGTTTACACTTGAAAAGGGCTCAATTGATTCATGTAATTTTGGTCACTAATAGTAGATTTTTCCTAAGGATTCACACCCCCTACGAGTGTGTATAGAACCCCAAAATGTAAGACCAAGTGCCTATCCAATAGGCCATGGAGTCAAGACTTAGTAATTTTATCAATAATTTGTGAAGGCTCAATAAAATGAGGTATACAAACAAAAATATATTAGGAGGATCTAAAAATGAACAAATGACAAAACTACAAAAATAAACTATATAAATAAAACCCAAATCAAGGGGGGAAAAAATAATAAGAGAATAAAACCATACAAAACACTATATAATATGATACACATGTTAGGATTTAATCAAGGAAGTATTTTAGATGTCTTCCATTGACTAGAATATTTAGTAGTTCACCATCCATATCTCTCAAGGCTAAAGTATCCTCCCTAATATGGTAGTCAATAGAATAGGGACCCATCCACAAGGAATCAAATTTTCCATGCTTTCCTTTCTCCTCATGCCTATTATCTCAAAGTAGAACCATATCACCTACTTGGAAGGTTCTTGGAGTGATATTCCTATCAAATATTTGCTTTAGATTATCTTTGAATTTGAGGTGTCTTTCATGAGCTTATCTTTGAATTTCCTCAAGCTTAATAATTTGGTTTATCCATCTCTCATAGTGGTTGACCTACTCATCATCATCTAGTTATTGAATGAGATGATAAGTGGGCAAATATAAATTCATAGGCAAAACTACTTGAGTTCCATAAACAAACTCAAAAGGGATTATACTTTTAGCTCTCTTAGGTGTAATCCTATTAGCCCACAAGTCAAACTTAAACTATTTGTCCAATTTCTTCTTATTTTCTTCCAAAGTTTACTTGATGATCTTGAGAAATTTTTTGCTACTGGATTCAACTTGCCCATTCCCTTGAGGGTTGTAATTGGAAGAATAGGTTAATTCAATCCCATACTCTTTACACAATGACACTAAAGGTTTATATTTGAATATCATAACATTATTAATAATAATTTCAATAGGCTCACTAAATCTACAAATAATCTAATTTAGTAAAAAATCCATTACTACCTAGTGTGTTGCTTTCTTTGTAGGGATTGAGTTAGCCCATTTTATGAAGTAACCAATTAAAAATAATATCCATCTATGCATAAAACTTGATGAATAAAAAATTTCTCCAATAAAATCCATTCCTCATTATCTAAATTCGCCTTCAATCATCATAGACTATAAGGGAACAGAACCTAAAGCTTTCATCCTCCTAGCAAAGTGCTAACATTTCGCACACTTTTTGACATTTTGAGCAACTTTTTTGAAAAAAAATGGCCACCAATTACCATATATCATAATTTTATGAAATATAATTTTAGGTGAAAAATGGCCACCACATACTCCACTATTGAAGTCTTCAATTAGGATAGTAGTCTATTCTTCCAACACACATCTTATGAGAAACCTATCTAGATGCTTCCATGCTAGTCCATTCTCAGTTGAGAGGTATTTCTAGGATACAAGTTTGATATTTCTTCTTTGATTCTTATCCAAGTCATGGGGAAAACTTAGACGCTTCAAGTATTAAACAATATCTCTATACCATGGAGATATGTTAAATTGACTCAAATAATCAACATTAAAAAAATAGTGTTTACCTCAACAACTTACAATTTGGTCTTAGCCATAATCTTGGCTAGACCCATCCCCCTTACTAACTTAGTGGTCTAGATATCCTTGTCATACTCTTGTAACTTGTTGACCCACTTGCACTACTTGTTGGATACTTTATTTTGAATTAAAATGTCCTTCACCATGGTGTGTGGCATGTAGGTAATAATTTTTGAACTTAGAATATATTTCCTTTACATTTTAATAGCCTTTAAAATAGATAACTTTTGTTTTTCCATGATAGTATAACTTAGTTTAGGGCCTTTCATAGTTTTTCTAAATAAATCTATGGGATTCTCATGACCATCTTCATTATTTTGCAATAGGACAGTAATAACAACATTGTATGATGTAAAAGAGAATATCTAGAACATTTTTTGTGTAATCAAGGTTGGCAAAGATAGGAGTAGAATTTAAATCTCCCTTGATGTTACTAAATTCTTGAAAATCCTTCTCCTCCTAGTTGATGATCTAGTCCTTCTTTAGCATGGAAGTAATAGGCAAAGTGATATCTATAAAATTGGACATAAACCTCCTTATGAAGTTAATTTGTCTTAACAAAGACTAAATTCCTTTCTTAGACTGTAGGATAGGCACTTTGTCAATGGATTCAACCCTCTTTAGGTCAATTATGATACCATCCTTAGACACTATATGTGCCATCAATGTTAGGTTATGGAGCTAAAAGCTTCACTGATGCAAACAGGGAAGGATGTTAATGAGAGGTTGCTGAGTGTCACAGTCACTGACATCAGTTAGGCCGACTGACGTTAGCTAGTGGTGGATAGGAATGCAACTGACGTCAGTATAAGTCAGCCAATGTCAGTCACCTCCAGGCAGATAGGGACCGATGTCGATCACCTGTGTGGTTTCAGAACTATCAGTTGCATGAACAGTTTGTTAACAAACTGAGTGTTTGCATGTTAAGAGCCAATTTTAGACTTGAATCTATAGATCTAATTATTTTAATTATGTGTCTAATTATTTTTTGTATGAGATATATATAATAGACTCATGGGCTGTATTGTAATTTGTGCTAGAGAGTAAGAGAGCAAATATTAGCTCCTTATGTGTGTGAAGAGAGCAAGGTGTGTTCCTCCTAGTGCTACAGTGCCAAGTATGGGTGCTATTTTGGAGAATCAGAAGGATTCTTCATGTATGTAGGATCTTGGTCAGTAGGTGTGCAAGGCCATATTTGGAGATCTACATGGGTAAGTAAGATCATTGATCTACAGGTATATGTGTGTGCGAGGTCTAAGGTTTGCAAGTGTGCAGAACTAGGTTGATCTGCAGGTGGCATCAGAATCAAGGTGACAGAAACACAACAAGGAGCAAGATAAAGAGAGATCTACTTGGAGTACGGTGTGTACTCAGTTGGAGAGCAAGAGAGGAAGGCAAGGCAGTTTCTTCCATAAGTAAGATCATTTGAGTTGCAGGTTTTCGCAAGTTTAGGGGAGATCTACTTGGAGTACATTGAGTACTTGGAGTGCATGGAGCACTTGTGGAGTGTGTGGATCACTTGTGTACTAGCAGTAGTGAATACTAACTGGTTGGAGGTGAACACCAACTCTGTGTTTGAGTTGTGTGTTGGGACCGTAAGAGAGAGAGCTTTGAGGAAAAAATTACTGTACACTTGAGGTGTGGGAAGCCTCTAAGAGGTGTGAAGAAGAAGTGGCATCTTCTTTATTTTACTCTTTTCTAGATGAGTATTAATACATATTGTATTGTCTCTCATATTCTGTGTTATTTCTGAATTCTAGTTACTTGTGATTCTGGTTAATTCCGCATATTCAGTTGCTTGTATATGGTAATCAATGGTGCTTCCTTGGGTTCCCAACAATCAACTTATCCTTTGTACTCCAAAGTGGTACTTCTTGGGATTAAATGAAATTCCTAACTCCCTACATCTGATCAACACCTTCTCTAGATACCCTAAATGCTCTTTTCTAGTCTTAGAGTACACAATAATGTCATCCTGATACACAATAATAATTGGTTAATTATCCCTATAAAATTGATATCTATAGCTTGTTGGAACATTTCCAACACATTCATCAATGTGAGATACATCCTCATGTATACATATGCACCCCAAGGCATAATGAATACAGTATTGGACCTCTCAGATTCCTTTACCACAACCTTATTGTACCCTAATAATCACTATAATGTGGACAACATCTATAATCCAGTAGAACTTTAAAACATGTTCTCCATATTGGATAAGGGATAATTATATTTTAAAGAAGCTTATTTCAAATTCTTAAAATCCACACATAAGTAGATATCACCATTCTTCTTCTGTAAAAGGACTAAATTTATAGCTTATGATGAATACCTAATGGGATAAATGATACCACCACCCTTAGCTTCTTCAACCCATCCCACATCTTGATGGCCAAGATGGGATTAATGGCCCTTTATTTCTACCTAAAAGGCTTTTTATTAGGGTGTAATGGGTGACATGCTAGAACAAATCTTCCCTATACACTTTTAGCTTAGAATAAGACCATACTAAACAATCTTATTACTTCCTTAGTAGATGCATGTAAGTTTTCTTCTCAGCTACACTTACATGAGTACCAAACCAAACCTTTCTTGGATTCTCATGAGAACCAAATTTAAATTTAGTCATGTATTTTGAATTGAATGATTCTTAACATGATTTTATCTTCTCCATTAAAATATTCTTATAAACTTACCAATCCCCTTGAAAGAGTTTTTATCCTCAACTAAATAATGTCCTTCCCAAAAAAGGTTTCCTTCCCATCAAAAACTTGAACCGTAGAGTCCAAATATATGAGTGGGTCATAAAACTCAACTTCACAATTAATAAACCTCTAAATCTATTCATCATCATCAAACACCTACCAATGATGAACATTTTCTAGGATTTAAGGCTTGATAAGAACCTCCACTTGATATTGATAAAGAGGGATCATATTTACAATGTTAAATTTATCACCTAGCCCTCTAAGTCTATTATATTCTTGGTTGAAACTCCTATCATGATAAAAAAATGTTGAATGCATTAAAAAATTCAAGCAAATCCCAAACAAAATTTTGATATTGTTTGAACCTTTTATTTTTTGTGGAAAAAGTGCCATGGACTTGATGTACCACTAAATTATTATCACCCTTGACAATAAAACATTTAATTCCATATTCACAGGCAATCCTTAAACCAAACAAGAGTGCCTCATACTTAGTAGTATTATTTTTTCACTCAAAGGATAAATGAAAAGAAAACATAGAACATTTAACATTGGGGGCATAAAACATAACCCTGGCTCCATTTCGAAGATTGGATCAAGCCCCATCAAAGCACACTTTCCAAACCACACTTTATTTTTCAAGTTTAACATCACAAATAACATGATGTTCACTAGTATCAACATTCCTATCAAAGTTGACATATTCAACATCCATGTACAACACTTCATTAAGAACACATTTTGGATCTTTAATTACATGCAACATCTTTGACTCTCTATAAAAATTGACCATCATACCCTCTAGTAAAATGGTGGAATAAGAAAGGTCTATCTACACACTTCCACCCATATTGGCAACCCATTTAAGTAATAATAGCATCCCTTACTTATGTAGGTAGTCTAAAACTACCATGCCCATGTTTAAATACTTTCTAGGATGAACTACCAACTATACAACTAACCCCTTAACCTATCCAACAACTATAACTTTTCATGAGTCCATGGCATAACACTTGACAAAGGATAATGTAATTTTAACTCTAATTTCATTAAGGACACTTAGGGGCATCACATTGTAGGAAGCTCCAGAGTCAAATAGGTAGTTGTGAACATTCAGACCATTTATCAATAGGGTGGTATAAAATGGATCCACATTCAACTAACTCTCCACTAATGCCGCCCCCAAATAGACCTTTGGAGTAGGTTCAAAAACCTTTTTTAATTCTTCATCACTTTTTAGGGATGTTTGGGGTAGCTTAATTTCATTTGTAGCTGACCTTTCACCAAATTTTAAATATTCAAATGCCCTCTTCTTATGTTCCAGTATTCTTAATAATTCAATAAGAGGTACCATGATTTTTAGTTAGCTCAACACTTGGGCCATATCATATATGCTATATGAAGGAAGAGGAGTATTGAATGGAAGGGTGACAATACATTCAAATGGAAGATAGTCACTTATGGTCTAAATTGGAGTAGCTTGGGATGGATTTGAATCTTTAATAACATATTTCAAATGTGTATTTTTTTAAAACTCATTAGCACCCTTAGGGATACTAGACAATATAGTCACTTTATTCTTAGTTGGATTACCTCTAGGCTTAGTAAATTAGGAAACATGCACTAGTTTGGAAGCTTTAAGGAATATTATAGTTTTATTAGCTTCCTTACTAGCATCCCCTACATTTGAATTTATAAAGGAAGTGTCTTGAGGAGAAACAACCTAATATTATATTCTCAAGTGATACTCCTCTTTGGTAATTACTACATTAAGTAGCAGATGCATGTCCTCAACTAATAGAATTCCCCCATAATACTTCATAATCACCATAGAGCATAATATGCTTATGCCATATTAATGTCATAAGTAAATTTAGGATTTGGGACATTTACCTTCTAAAATACACTCCAAAATTATTCAACAATAATAACACTCAACAATTCTATGGAGGCAATCATCTCACTTTGGTGGATTTGACAATTGAACATCATTATCTCATCATTAGATTATGTAGACTCAAGTTCATTCACATCTTCATCAATTAGTTTAGTTGTATCATATAGGGGATGTGGAAGGAAGCACTTTTCACACCAATCAATATCAATATCATAAATCACAAAATTTACCTTGGTGTTTAAAGGATCAATACCTTATTTTTCAACCCCTATTTTATGATTTATTTCCATTTTTTTCATAGACAAGCCTCTTCATTCTGTCATTATCTCTATTGTGGAAAGTAGGCCCCCTTAGTGTTTGATTTAGATTTAGAGCCCACTCATAGCTTGTAGATACATGACAAACCTCCTTTTCATATTTAGCCAACTTGTATGACATTTCTTTAATATTAGATGCTAAAGTTTTGATAGTTTCCTCCAAGTTGGCTATCTTCATGGGGTGTGTATTTTCTATATTGACTAATTTCACATCATCTCACTTGTTCATAGGCTTTCCCACATCTTTTATTTTGTTCTCAATTTGGATGGCCATATTAAATGCTAGCCATAGGTTAATGGGATCCTTCCTCAAGTAATACATAGAGTTCTTATCAAAGGCATCACAATACTTTATCAAGCATGTTATATCATTGGGCTTGATGTTTTGGGGTAGCCACATCATAGTCTTATTGAAATCATAAACACACTGTTTTGGGTTCTTATTTATGTTTTTAAATTTATCCAAGAGAAACCTTGGATCAATCCTAGCACCATAATGAATTCTAAAAACATTTTGCATCTCTTTCCATGAATCAATGCATCTAGCGGGAAGGGAATTGAACCATTCATGAGTGTTTTCCTCTAGTGTGTGAAAAAATAATTTGATGCACACATCCTCATAATCAACATTATAATATTAAATAATATTTTTAAAGGCCCTTAGATTCTAATCACTACTCATTACATTATTCCCTTAGAATTTTGGGAGGCAATTCTTAACTTCATTAAGATATCCTTCCATTTCATCAAAATTGATAGGCCATAATCTAGGAATGTATAATTAAAGATGTACATTATCATCTTGGTCCCTATGCCTCATGATTTTTTCAATAAGAGGTTTAAGAAAAAAAAGCAAATGGAGATGGGGGTTAATGAGGTGGACTTGGCGGATTAGAATTAGGAGGGGATTTAGATGGTTTGGAAGGAGATAGAAAATAAATGAGATAATGTTTTAGAATCTATAGAAGAGCTATGATATTCCTCAATAATGGGGGGGTCAACAAATATTTTAATATCATCAAGATCTTGACAATCCTTATCATCTGAGATCTACTCTTTAATGTGCTTCCAAACTTGTCTCCATCTTCTTTGAAGAATACTCAAAGTAGAGACAAGTTTCTTTGATGGGTCACTTTTTAAAGATGATCTCATTCCTTTCAACTTTTCAAACAAGAAGGTACTCAAAACAAAAAGTTATAAAAATAGTTATAATATGCACCAATCTTCTTTGAAACTAGAAAATAAAGTCAGATTCACCACTAAAATCAAACTTATAGAATATAACAATTGACAAACTATTCGCTACATGCTAAAATTAAACTTGTTGAAGATTAATGAGATATAAAATAAAGACACTAAATCTTTAATAATAATGTTCAAAAGGGAAAAAACACCTTTCAACATGTAATGTTAATAGTTCTTTGCAATAAACATTAGCACTTGTCGATTATCAAATCTTATAACTTCCTAACATGTTCCTAGTGGAGTGTTATTACATTGATAGCCAAGATAGTTAGATCAATGTAGTAATAATAGAGAAATTCACAAGATGAAATACTCATGGCTCTCTACAAGAATTACTAATAACACAAGTGATAAATTTTTTATTTTAGTCCTTGATAATGGTGCCAATTAAGTGTTGGTTCTTATTTTTACACCTCTATAATCTATCCTTGCACACTTGAATAAAATGGCAAACAATGATGAGAAACCCACTAGTATGTCATTATAGCCGATGAAGGGTTGGACATCAAGAATGGAATAGACTAAGAAAATGATTGAGAGGCACTAACAAAGGGTATGTTCAACTCCTTTCTACTTTTGGTTTTTCCTGAACCAAGGTGATAGGACCTAAGGGGTAGCTTAATCACATGGATAGATTATGCATTTTAACCTCTATGGGGATTATTGGCACAAAGAGACATAGATGTGACATGGACATAACCAAACTTACACACTCCACCCAAAAAGGGTTTTCATAAGGAACACACAAATGTACTAGGTCACATTCAAGCTACTAAAGATAGATGTGTATGACTGTAACATTCATTCTAAGGAATATTCAAGAATACATGGGTCCAATAAAATACTCCAATTCTAAAATTTGAAACACAAACTAAAAACACATTTTAAGTATGCATTATCTCATGTATTTTCAAGGCAAATAACACTTATAATATGCAAAGGGTGTATTATTCTTAGGGTGAGATGAGGTAAGACAGTTAAATGATTATATAAAAATAGAAGATGGCATATTGGTGGCGTGTTTTAAGCAACAAGGTCTATTATAATTTTCATGATATTATCTATAGAAAAATATGTAGAAAATAATCCCATACAAGCTAATGATAAATACCATATTGTCCTTGAAAAACTAGAGCATACACTAAAACTCAAATTTCAAAAAACTTTTTCCTATCAAATTTATAGACCTAGGGTACCCTAAAAGGTCGTTCAATAACACAATTTCAAATTTAAACTATAGAAAGGGATTTACAACCTAGACCAATGCTCAAGATGACAACTAGTAGTGAACATAAACCCAAACATCCAATCAATAGGACTTGTATGACATATTACTGCACTTCATCAACAAGAAAGAGCAAAGAACCACAAGCATTTTCATTAATATTGAAAAGAAACTTTACACATGTTAATTTTTCAAAATTATGCCAAGGGGACAAGCATGGTTAGTTTTATCTTTCAACAATGGAGACATATAAACATGCTCTCAAATCTTGCTAAAGGATATATAGCTAAAACCACCTTAACAAGAGAGACACGATTTACACACAATAATTGATCCTAGAAAAAATTGTAGAACCTAGACTTAGAGAAAGTAAAGACTAATATCAATGACCAACAACAACCTTGAATTTAGGAGAAGCCCCCTATTTATACATTTTTCAATCCTTCTCAAATTTGGACCTGTAGGTTGTAATTTGCAAAAATTACATAACAAAATTTCCCATTTTGTCAAGTTGCTCCCAATTAGAAAATGCCCTTAGTCATGCCTAAGAGTTTTGTCTATTTGCAATAAAAATCACTACTATAACAGCCTATAAAAGGAATTATGATGACTTGAAACCATTGGAGATGTTCTAGACCTCTCACTTGCAAAACTAGAGGGTGATAATAATTTGAGGAGATAAACAATTTTTTTTACATGGAACCACCTAAAGATGCTCCTTTACACCTACGTAGAAGGTGAATTTCATAGTAGAGGTTGAATAAACTTTGTTACAATGTGGAACTACCTAGAGATGTTGGTGAATGGTTTCTTGCATAGATGAAACCTCATAAATAGATGCTTTTTTATGTGTATGCCATTAAACAACATGTTATTACAATGATGGCTTGGGAATGATCTAGTTATGACATGAAATAGAAAATGATCTATGATCATGATTGGAAACATTCACTTTGGAATGGCTCATGGACCCCTTTTTGTGATTTGACTCATTTGTTGAACAAGAAAGAGCCATCAAGTTTAACATTTTAGACCAAAGCTTGACACATACTAACATTTTTCATGCAACATCAGATCCAACTAGGCATCTATGGGATTTAAGAGTAACTAAGTTGATTAATCATCTCTAATCTGGACACTTGTCACTACTTCATACAATTTGAGCGTTTTAAAAAATCTACCTCAGCTCATACCATTAGACCTGCTCACCTGAGTAAGCATGTGTCATTGATCTTGATCCAAAGGATTGAATTCCATTGGTTGTCTATGGGTCTTATACAAAAATGGTGCCACTTGGTAACTCCATAAGATTTCTACATATTTTTATGTTAGTCTTATCATGCTAACATGCTCTTGCCAAGTGGCATTCTCATATTCATTCTAGGCTTCATTAAAAATACTTGACTTAATACATGCCTTAGATCAGATAGTGTATGCTTGAATGAGTACCATTGATCTCTATAAACATTCTTGATCTTTAGCCTAGGATCATGCATTGAATTTTTAACCATGCCCTCATGCCATTAGATATCTTCATCTGATCAAACATGCATCATACGATTACAATCCATGAGATTAAGCATGATTTATTTCTATAAACAATAAAAATGTCTAAGTTTGAAACCTAAGGAACAATATAAATCCTTAAGCTAAAGTCTTTAGACTAAGATCTTATCTATGTTAATGAACATGAATAAAAATTTTAGGTCAAAGTTTAGACTAAGCTTAAGACATAATAAAAGGGGGCCCTATGCTTAATATAAAAGAGACATAGCATAAGGTTTTAACCTAAGGTTCATTGTATTAATAAATAAAGTGAAACTTTAGGGTAAAGCCCTAAACCAATTTGAAACATAAATAAAAGGGAACCTTTGATCTTACACCATTAGATCTTGCTAGGTAAAATCAATGCATGTTATTAGATTTTGATCCAAAAGATTAAATGAAATTGGATGCCCAATACTCTATCTAACATAGTTACAATGCATGTCATCACCATATTAACTTTGGGTTCAATTTAAAATCTTGACTTAATATACCCCATTAATCAGAAGGTGTACACTTAACCATGTACCTTCAATCAATGGTAACATATTTGAGACTTATCATGCACTACAAGCTTGACCTTATGAATTTGAACATGCACCATCTAATATTGATCACCCATGTAAATTTGGGCCATCGATTTTAATCCATTAAATCAAAATGTGATTGGTGCCTATAGATAGTGAAAAATATAACTAAGCCAGAACTTAGAAATAATATAATACTTAGGATCTAATCTTAGACCAAGGTTTTGATTCATATTAATAAATATGAATTAATACCATGGGCTAAAATTTAGATTAAGCTTGAAATAAAATGGGGCTTTGATAAATAAAAAGGACCATGTATTAATTCAGACCATGAGGAACATAGGCTAAGGATATCGAGACCTAAAAGGGACCAAGCATGGATTTTTAGACTAAGGTTCGGTCATGTAAATAAACATGACCAAGTCTTAGTATAAAAATTTAACTATTTCCATGGTGTTTTAAAATGTTCCCATGTAAAATTGTTCCCACCAATTTCAAATTCAAATGGAAAAACTTGGGCTAGGGTATTTGGAATCAGGGTTTCAAGGTGATCAAAATGAACTCAACTCAATGCTTGATAAACAAAAGGCAAACAAAATACCAATATTGAAATTAAATCATTAAACCTAGACATAATCCATTTTCAAGGAGGGATCTATTAAACCTACAAATATAAAACTCAAAAATCCAATGTTAGCAAATCAAGATAAGATCTAAACCAAAATCATGCACAAATATTCCAACCAAACTAGGGGTGGATGATCTTATAATAAATATAATGTGAAAACATACTAGTAACACCTTGATAATGTCAATTTCCATAGAAATATGTTTCAAATTTCAAAGATCATGGTTCAGACTTACAAGTAGGCTATTCATTCCACTTGATCAAGCACTATTATTATTAAGACCTAGTCATATTTAAAACAAGCCTCACACATCAAAAATTGAGATAAATTTTCAAAAACTAATAGTGATGTGTGTTTTTCTTATTCCACTTACTATTTACCATGAGATTTAGATAGTGATTTCTAGACTTCATGTCTTTAACTATTGATATTGACCTAAAACATGTTTGAATATTCATTAAGAACCATGTTTTTAGCTTAGAAAAGGATTGTGAATTACTATAAAACTAGATAGGCATCCATATCCTTGATATATGTTCCTTTGGATCCATTTAAGGCCTTGTTCTAGTACCAACCAAGTGTTCATAGCCCTAGTGGAGATTACCCAAATCACCTTTGCTTAAAAAGTTCCTTTAAAAATTTGTAATGAGTTCTTATTTTTCTATTTTTTAGTTTTTATAGATCATTTTAAACTTTTTAGCAAAGGTTAAGAACCAAGTTAGCTACCTTTTAGTATTTTTTCATGTCTCTGATCTTCAATAAATCATCTTTGGTTATAAACTTTAGCTTAGGTAGTGAATGTTGTTTAAGTGCAAGCATGACTGTGCTTCAATAATTTAAAATTTCATCCTACATATGCAAACCTTATCATAATCAAGCTTAGATGAGAAAAAATTTCAAGATTTTAGGGAATAATTAGTCTATTCATTTATCTTTACCAGTCTCCCTAAAATTTAAAAAAAACATCAAGCTCACACTTCAAACCCATAGTCCTTTTACACCTACACTTCCAACTTAAAAGGTCCTTCTTTGAGTGACTAGATGAAACCCAAGCTGAGGAATATCTTGAAAATACTTAATAAAGAACAAAGAACAACATAAAAGAAAGAAAACAAACTTGTACAAGAACTATATAAAAACAAGGGATATGAAAGAAAAATAAATAAATAAACTAAACAAAATATCTATACTAACTCTACTAAGAGCTTACCTCTAGGATCAAATAGAAGATTAATTAATTTACCACAGAACCTTGAAATGTATATACTTAAATTTAATATATCATTCTCATATATAGGATCACTTGTACACTTATGTCTCTAGACTTGGTATAACTTGACTTCTCACCTCCATTGATACTTTGAACCCATGATCCAACATAGACCATTAATCTCTATCTAGCTACTTAAACACCATTGGCTGCCCACTATGGCTTAAATTTGGCATATGCATGCCTATCATTTTTTGTCCATATGAAAATCTTTGATAGTTTCATGACTATAAATTTTAATCCATAATTGATAGTAATTATGTATTAAATTTGATGTTCACATGCTTGTCATTTAACATTTGTGTGACTGTCAATGGCATATGTGCAACCATCAAATTTAAGCCCTTGATAGATCATTATCATGGATTAAATTTGATGTTTGTGTGCCCATCATTTGGAATTCATGTAACCATCAATGACATATACATGAATATAAAATTTAACCCCTAATAGATGATCATTGATCCTAATTTTAATGTTTGTACAATCGTCAATGATGTTTACATGGCCCTCACACTGATTGGATGAGTTTTGTCAGGATTTTTTATCTAAAAAATTTCTTCAAAACTTTTGTGTGAGAAAAATTATAGAAGGGAAAGTGCCCTTTGGAATTTTTTTCCATAGAAAAAAAGTTCAAAATAATTAGACCTTAAACTTTTATCAAAGGTATTGGACTTGGATTTTTTGCCAAAAAAATCAGACCTTTTGGAATGACCCTTTAAACCTTTTGAAAGTTCCCTTCAGACTTATTGAAAGTGTCCTTCACCCTCAAGACTTACCATTTAGACTCTTTTAAGGTTCCCTTTAGGAATTTTTTAAGGGAAAAATATCTAAAATAAATGATCCTTTGAGGATTTTGCAAAGGCAAAATGACACTTTAGATATTTTTCAAAGGTAGAATGATCCTTCAGACCTTTTGCATACACTTTGTCCAAAATAAATATGTTCTTATAATTTACCTAAAATAATGATAATATCCCTTCGATCTTTTTATGCAGACAAAATACCCAAAGGAAATAACACTTCAAGATTTTTGTGTAGATGAAAAGCCTAAAAGAATATGACCTTCAAATAATCTACATGAACACCTTTTATAAAAGACTCTAAGGACTATTTACTAAGCAAATACCAAATTAACATAAGGAAATACTTGATGCAAAATTCTTTAGGTAAATACACTAAATAAATACCAAGTTAAATCACCTATCTACTTCAACATGAACTTGACCTTTCAAAGGAATACTTATAAGTAGTAATTAGGATAATGACTTAGACATTGACACTCAGCTTAGGCTAGACTTAGGCATTTACACTTTAAAAGGTCTCAGTTACTTCATGAAATTTTGGGCACTAACAGATCATAGAAAAGGATGTAATTGAAAGATTTTATTAGGATAGAGATCAAAAGTTTTAAGCTTTAAACTAATCTCATCTAGTTCATCATCATTTAAATCTAGAAGGTTGGGTGGTATATTTCCTATCAATTTAAGATGACCTTGTAACCTCTAGTATAATTTGTGGGATACTTAAAACATTATGATTTCTGAAATGGGATGTTAAGTAATAGTTTGAGGGTAGGTATTTTAAAACACCTATTTCTTGGAATTGTTTATAATTTCAAGGACTGATATCTCCATAAATTTTGTTTAACATATTGGCATGTTGATGAAACTACTAATATTATGTGGTGTGTTTAAGTTTGACCAAGTAAAATGTTATAGGAAAGTGTAAAGTTAAATATCATGACTTTAACATACACTATGACAAGGGGAACTATGATAGGGAACCAAACACAACCTAAAGGAGGCATTTGTCTTCTATCATATCCTTGACATGTGCTTTGAGTATATTTGAGATTATATTCATATTATCTAATGTGTTTAATAAAATAAAAGTAATCCACATAAGTGCCTAGACCTTAATTAATTAATACACATTTAACTTGGATATCTCCTATTTAGATGGTAATTAATAATGGAGGATCATCCACACAAAGTGATATCTTATCAGGAATAATGGAAGAGATAAGAAATTTGAGTGAAATAGAGGTATATATTATTTTTTCAACATGGATATCCATTTCCTTACACTATTGAAGGATGTTATCTTCAAATCCTAATAAAGTAGCTTCTTGCCCCATAGGTGGGGGATGAGGAATGTTAATTTCAAATAAGAGTTGCATTAGACAATTAATATGATAAGGAGAAGGTGTCATGAGTTATAAGAAATGGATTTGAGATGGGATATTTGAAATTTCAAATACAAGATCCCATTCATCATATCCCATTAGAATTTTATTGGATAAGGGCACACATTGTTGTAGTAAACCCTTTGAAGTTTTATCATAAGTGCATCAAAATTGATGTTGATAAGGTATGATTTTTTTAAATTTGGTTAATGTGGGTTGACAAATTGTATTTTTTTGTTTTGTTTTATATGATTTGGCTGAATCATTACTTATCTATTGTGTTTGGGAGAAAGAAGTACCAATGGTAGAAGGTTTAGGAAATTCTAATTGATGTGTTCAATTGAAAGGTGAGTGGAATTTATATCAATAGAATGTGAGGTATTGTCTATTTTCATTGTTGGAGTTGAAACTCATTATTTTTTTGAATTGATTGAAATTGGTTCCACATGCCCTAATTCTATGAGATGGGATGGGTAAGAGTTGTGAATAGTGCAAAACTTCTATAAATTGTTATGGTTGGAGGTTAGATAATGATCAATATAGTAAACTAATATCTCCATATTATTCATGTTTACAACATTATCATAATTCATGTTAGGATCTATCAAAATTTTGACATTTATTGTATTAAAGGGTTAGTTAATGTTAGCTTGATGGTTAAGAAGAGTATCTTCATAAATAGCTAAATGAGCATTTATCTGGTTTAAGGTTTCATGTTTGGTTTTTGTTTCATAGGCCTTATTTTTTATTTCATAATATTATTTATGTGTATGTATGAGTGATTCATGATGAAAATTATGCCTAAGGAGATAATCCATAACAAAGTTTCTTATTTGGTGATAAGTTTTGTGAGAATGGCATCATCTTGCATTAATCTAAAAAAAATTGTGGGGATCATACTAATGTTGGTGGGGGCACATGGGATTGGGATCTCATGGTGAAGGTTGAAGAAGATGATTTTGGATCTTTGTTAAGGAAATTTTTTATGGACATCTACATTATGTATTTGATAAAAATTAGAACTAGGATGACTATCGTTGGAAAGAGATAAGGAAGGATTAGGCTCCATGTGGTTATTTAGAGTAATGGATTGAATGTTTGTGTATGGAATCATAGGTATATATAACACCATATTTAAATGCATGTTGATTTTTATCTTTCATAAGAAATTAGATCCTTGTTAGAGGGTTTGAAGGCTCAAACTATTGTATAATGAAATCTTGACATTTAGCTTGGTCGATGGCTTCTTTCAAAGATTTTGATGAAAGAGTCCTCATATGATATTATAATTTGGAGTGAAAAGTATTAGAGAAAATATGAAATATATTATCATCATAAATGTTATGCTCAAATTTTTTAGACAAATCTTTTCATCATTTGATGAAAACTTATGCCATTTCAAATTTTAATCATTTGCAATTGATAAAATGAGCTAAGTTATTTTCAAGAAGATCACTAGTTTGGAATTATTAAACTAATGTATTGAATAAATATTATAAGATAGATATAAAATGATTTTTAAGTTGATTGTACTAATCTAAAACATCATCTAAAAATGTTTTAGATAATAGCTTGGTGGCAATAAAGGTGTTAAGTTTAACCCAATCTTTTTATAAATTTCCAAAGGTCTTCAAATGCAAATTTGGATTAGTGGATCCATTATAAGTGATAGTGGAAAATATTCCACCTATGTACATGTTTAAAATTTGAGGGAAAAGAGGTTCATTTTATAAGTATTTATTAGCTTGTTAATAACTGGGGGTTATGGTATAATGTTACCATGTGCATATCTAAGGGTGGTGGTGGGCATTTAGATTTTGCAATCCCCATTGAGTAGGTTGAGTTTGGTTTTATAAATATATTAATTAGTTTTAAATTTTAATCATTTAGTTTGCACTATTAATTTTAAAGGTATCCATTTTATTTAAAGTTTTTAATATCAATTAATTAGTGTTAATTATATTTTGACCAGTGGAAGTCACATGGGATGCATTAGCATTATGCGAGGCATTAATTATTTGAGATGCACTATTAATATGACATATAATAGTAGAATAATATTCGATATTAGTTGTATGTAATTAGTCATTTGTGTGGTTATTTTGAGTAGACCCACTAAAATTTATGCCTATCATGTTTATACAAATGATTGGCATGAAGGATGAATAAGGCATGAAATATGATGTCATGTTAATAGAAGGAGGTATGTGAGAGGAAAAGGGGATGATTATATTAATACTTTCCCTGAATAATATATAAAATGTAAGTGAATTTAAATGGGGTTCTCCAACATAAGGTCCCATCATAAGGTTATAATTGACTATGGTATCCTTACCCTGATGTTGGGGGTTTTCATTGATGAAAAGTATCATTTTAGTCATATATTCAAGGTAAATTTTATCCTCTACCATTTTTATTAATAAATTATTTAATGCAATGGAATATGGAGGATTCCCATAGTTGGTAGTTCTAGTAGTAACATGTATATTATTAAATCCTAGATTAGTTACCATAAAATGTGTCTTGGGGGATTTATTAGGATTAGTAAATCTCATCATGGTAGTTTGATTTTGAATTTAAGCTTCATAAAATATACATATAATGATGAAAAATATGATTCAAACACTTAATAGGGAAATTAGAATTTAAATTTTGAAAATGAAGAAGATCAAACCAGTCAATTTAGTTAGATAATTAGGATAACAAAAAAATCTATAACCAGACTAGGTTGAGCTAGTTGAATTAGTTAAATGTGTAGTGCAATAGAAAAAACATAGGATCAAATGAGGTTGATCTAGTTGATCTAGCTAGGAAATTAGGAAAACAAATCTATCTATAATTGGACTAGGTCAACCTAGCCAAACTAGATTAAAAATTAGGCAATAGAATAGTCTATGCCTAGATTAAGTTGAGGTGTTGTCTGGGTTGGAAAAATAAGAAAATAGAATAATATATAATATACTAGGTTGAACTGGTCAATAGAGTTATGTAGTTTTTAAAAAAATTAATGGTATAAATTTGGATGATTTAGTTATAAAAATATTTTAAGTGCACATACAACTAGGGCAACCTAGTTGATCTAGTTGAAACATAACACATAATTTGTATTAATGTTAACTAATACAATATGCAATACAACATAGAATATCAAATATAAAACAACAATATTGTAATTTAGATGCTAACTAATTATTCAAAAATAAGATAAATAATTACTAAAGGTTGTGATTGAAAGTGTAGGCTTCAAAAGATACTTGTTTATCTATTAGATAGTTTTATCCCATTGTTCAGAGCACTAACTATGCAATGAGTACCATTTGCATAGCCCACTAAAATTATTTTAAATGGTAAGTTGTAAGTAACTTATTATAATTAAATACTATCTGATACACCATATAATCAAATGGATGGTTAGATTCCTAAGGTTCAAAACAAAGGTGAAGTACTAGGTGTTCCCAAAATATTATGAGGTACATAAATTATAGACCATTTTCAGCTCCATATTATGGCTATGGGTATTGGGAAAATCCCCTCGCACAATGATATTTGTAAATAATATAAAAGGACCATAAATAGAGTATCAAATAGCCTTTCATAATAGTAAATAAGTAGTTTTAAAAATACCAGTACATAATTTCTAAGGAAAGCCAAACAAAGTGAAAAATGAAAGATAAAATCAATATTTTGAAAGCTAAGTTGCATTTTTTGGAAATAAAATAAGGATATAGTTAACTAAAAATTAACTTGATTTTAATTAATATCAAATGTATGTTAATTTAATTTTATTAAACTAAAAATTAAAACAAGTAGAACAATATCAAATAGGTTGATCAAGTTGTGAAAATAAGACATAACAAAGTCAAGTAGATTGACTCGATCTATTTCAAAAATAGGCCAGACTAAACATAGTTGAGTAGGTCAACTTAGTTTTTGGATAGAAAATAGACATAGAACTAGATCAAGACCATAGAGCTGGTTGATTATGTAGGTAAAGTTTTAAAGAACTAAAAAACTAGAAAAAATATTACTAAATTTAAATTATAGATTAAAAGTTGGGACAATAAATTTAATTAAATTTCGACAAAGTGAAAGTACTAATTTAGTTAGAGTGAACCTAGTAGATAAGCCAAAATTAATGAATTTTATGTATTAGTTTTCCCTAAAGATGTTAAATTATTATTTTAACTAGGTCATATAGGCAAGTGCTTAATCCTCCACATGCAAAAAATACAATTATTAAAGAGAATTAAACCTATCGATTAAGTGTAAATAAAACTAATAAATAATAGAAAATAAATCTATATCGATCATATTGATGTAATTATCTGAAATTAAAATGTAGAAAATAAAAGAATCAAGTGAATTGATTCAATTAGATACATAAAGCCAAAAAAAATATTGGATTGAATAGTTGGGTCCAGATAGATAAGACTAAAAACTCTATGTATAGAAAGTGAAATTGGGTTGATAGGATTGAATAATTTAAAAACCCTACACAAAAAATTTTGATCTAGGTCATCAGGCTCAATTAAGTTGAAAAAACTACACATAGAAACCTGAACTAGGTTAACAAGATCGATAAAGTTTGAAAACTTGTGCACAAAGTGTTAAATTGGGTCAATAGGCTCGATCTAGTTGAATATAAATAAAATTAAAAATATGAAAGGGTTAGATTCATTTCAATTTCACTAGAATGTATATAAGAAAAATAAGATAGATCTAAAACTTATCCTACTCAGTAATATCCAAAATCAGAGAAAGTAATCAACTAATGATTTTCTTAGAAATACTTTTTTACATCAAAGTCATGACCAATTATGGATTTTATAAACCTAACTAAGGGATATTTTATTACACAATGGAAAAGGAGAGGTTTCCATGGTTTCTAGTCAAATGACATCGTGTAATAACCCTAGTTAGGTCTTATAATGTAATAAATGGAAATTAGCTAATTTACTAAACTAACATACAAAGATAATATAGTAAATAAATATACAAGATAATATAGTGTTCACCAAATATTGTGGCATAAATTCATTAGATAATAAACAAGGAAATATAATTATATTCAAGATAATATATAAGTAGGCTAAGGAGATGTACAATTCAATCCATTAGTTATACAACATATATTTAACCAAATTATGAAGAGCTAGGAGTATACTTATCTTGTTGAAGTGAATCCTTAATGCCTCAATATTTCCTTTATCCAATGGTTTTTTTTAAGAGGTAATTATGGATTTTAAGGATCACAAGAATATATCAACTCTAGGCTAAAATACTTCTCCCATGCATCCAATACCTCCACAAGACAAGTGCTACTACTTCAAGGCAAAAACTAAGTAATAAAACCTCCAAATGATAGTATAAATAGATTTGAGAGATACATTGATGCATAATTAAATGATCATCTCTTTAAAAATGAAGTTAAGGAGGTATTTTTAACCAAATATTAAACCTAAAGCCTCACGATAATTTAGTTGTTAAGGTTAGCTGGGTCAACCTTATTTGGTGGGAAATAGAGTTGTTAGGCTTCAAACTAGGTCATCTTGGGCTGAAAGAGTTGCATAACATGTTTTAAATTACTAACAAGGTTGACTTGGTTGATGAATTAGGTAAAATGAGTAAAAAGGGGTGTTTGCTTAGGTAAGGACTATTTTAGGTGCTGAATTGCTTAGGGGAGTGTATAAGTAGGTTATTATTACTTAAGGAATTGGACAAGGTAGTTTTTAGTGGTTTTTGGTAATGGTATAAGGGATAATAATACTAAAAATCACCAAATTTATACCAAACCATTTCTCAATGCATCCTTTAAGGTTGAACATAGAGAGATTGAAACTCAACATGTTATTTCAATAGAGGAAACATTAGTAACTAATAAAGTTTAAAAATATTTGGTGTATACACCTAATTCAATTCCTGAGGGTCCCCCACCTATGTAAGTTCATGCTATTTCAAATATTTATCCATATTATTTATCTAAAAACCTTCCATAAGTTTCTTTAAGAGGAAATGATTAATGATGAAATTATTTTTCACATTGGGTTCACTAAAATGTGTGCAATGAGCTATGATTTGCTCACAACTATCCTACCTAAAGATCTAGAATCACAGAAGGTAAACCAAGTAGATTTTATTTATATTTAATATAATTATGATATGACAAATGGATATACTAAACCTAGTAATGGAAGCACCTAAAACATAATGTCAAGTGAAAGGGTTCTAAAGCCACTAATAAATCAACACAATGCAATAGCCATAACTAGGTCTCTATTTATAAAGTAATCAAATATCATAATTAATAAATGTAAGTAAGGGGAAGGGTTACTTTTTTTTAAATGGGTAAGGAGCCATGGTAGGAAAATGAGGGCATAAGATACCTAAGATGGATAAAAGGTAAGTTTGAATAATCCTATAGTCACACTAAGTTAAGTATAGAGATAATTTAAATAAGGATATATACATTCATTAACCAAGTAATTATGCAAACTATATCTATCAAAAGGAAAGATCTAGGGTTAAAATATACTTATCTTGAACAAGACCTATCGAGCCTCAATATAACCTTGGCCAATGGTGATTTGAAAGATATTATTGTGGTTTTAATAATATCAATGTATGAATAAATATCTAGGATAAAATGACTCCTCATATTACATCCAAGATTCCACAAGACAAGTTTTTCCCTCCAAAACAAGATTTAGACAATAACTCCTTCAAATATAGACTTAGGGAAAAAGTGTGAGCAATAACAATTGAAAAATAATTTCATCTCTTATTGGATTGAAATTTTAACTTGTATTTATAGTTATTAATGACATTAATCCCTCTTAGATATTTAATCTATGTTATCATCCAACTCGATTTAGTCAAGCAGGTTGGCTAACCTCAAACTATGTCAGACAAGCCAACCTAGTTGTGAAGTGTACATCAGAATGTTTGGGACTACATATATTTGATATAAATAGTTGGGATTGGAAACATAATGGTTATAAATACATCAATATAGGCTGGAATAGTATTAAAATATAGGTCTTGATTAGTTAGAGGATGCAATATGGAAGGATATAAATTTAGGGGATCAAATATATAAGTTGGAATGGATTTAGGAATGATAAATAATCAACAATGTCTCTCATGAAGCACCATTAATATACCCACCCGCTTATTAGTGAATCCTTTAAGTAATGAATTTAGGGGGATTCAAACACAATAGGTTATTTCAAGAGAGAAAGTGTCAGTAAATGATAAAGTTTAAAATATTATGTGTATACAAATATTAAGATAATACTCATTATGATGAGTCTTTTCCCTTTCCTAAGTCATTATAATTTAATAAAAATAAATATTATGTTTTTAATTCTTTATGAGTTAAAATAATATGCTAGGTAATAATCCCCAAGTTTTTACTAATTTTAATTTTAATTTCAATCCTAAGCTATGTAGTGACATTCATCATGATCCTTTAATACCAAAGTTTATAATATATGGTCATTTTCAACCCATGAGTGAGTTTTTAAAAATCAATAATATTCCCATTAGTCATGTTGTATCCATGATGGATTCCATTGGTGACCTCCAAAAATAAGTTATTAATCTCACTTTACAAACTATATTATGTTGTGTGATTATCAAATAAAATGTTATCATAGGACAACCCATTACCCAAACTATATACGAGCATTAATATCAAAATAATTTCATTATATATACACTACCATTGTTGGATATATGCATAGATTCTTATACTTATTTAATTCAATATACCCTTTCTTTTATAGAATGGGGAAATGATGGATGTATTCTATTAAAATATCCATATAAGTCTCATAAGAGATTCTACAAATTGGTTTTAAAACTTACCTAGTGGCTTACCTAAATTTATAAAATTCATTATTATCATATTATCATAAACACATGGTACATAAGTTAAAAATGAAACACCTACAATGTTTACAACAAGGTCATGATGAACTTATCACATATTAAAGTCTATGATTCAAAGATACTTTGAATTCATTAACTTATCAACCCTTACATTTAGAAAATCAATTTATCTTTAATATAGGTCTTTTATCTCCATTCAAAGAAAGATCCATGCATAATATTTACAAATATTTTTATAAATTTTATGTGGATGTGTTCAAATATACACATGAATTAAATTATACAACACTAAAGGCTAATGATTTAGGATCATTTTCACACAAGTAGGAAGATATCAACAAAAATCCAAATTCAAATCCCAAATTTACAAGAAAAAAATTAATTAAAGTAATTAATAATATAAATGACTCAATAAAAACAACTAAAATAAAACAAGAACAAGTTAAGGTACTCAATAAAGGAAAAAATGGTTTTTAAATAATCACCTAGAGAGAAAAAAGTATAATTTTAGTAAAAGGCCATCACTTTAGTTTGAAAAATTCAAATATCAACCACATGATATTTTATATGCATTTTTTAACAAAAACTTAATCACTCTTCCTCAAAATTAATATCATCCTCCTCATATTCAAGAGTATATCAAAGGCACACCATTGTGAACCTATCATGGTATAGATGGACATAAGGGTAATGATTGTTATGAATTGCATGAAAAGATATCACAATTAGTAGATAAATGGATCACCACATTTAAAAAAATGGAAATGGAAACAATATCAAATCCATCTTTTCCTAATAATGCTAAATTATCTTCGAAAAATCCTATAATCATTTAGGAACTTTTCAATGGCACACATAAAGTAGATATGATTGTCAATAACATGCACAATATAATTTATTCATAGTGTGGGATATAATGATATATATTTTTAGTATACATATGATTATGATGTGAGACACATTATTTTATGAATTACTTTTGGAAAAAAAATAGTGATCACACTCTTATTTTTTCAACATATTATTCCACAGGGCAATGTCACTTTGGGATAACTTTGGTTGTAAAAAATGAATGCACTGATAATAAGGGTAATACTAGTTTTTATTTTAATTTTTAATGTGGGTTGTTAACATTATAAAGTAATAAAGCAAACATGAAGGTCACACTAGTACATGATAATCTTACATCTCAAATTGTGCAAACATGGATACTAAAGCAAAAACAACATAATGAACATCAAATATATGAACATGTAATATCAAAAGAGTGGTATCAAATATAAGTGCCAAAAGTAACTAATAAAGATGTAAATATCTCTATGAATACAAAGTCACATATCTAGTATAATAAGGTATTTACACATCACCCTAAACATGGTGCATAGTTCTTATTCTCATTAGGATGGTTAGCTTGTTTGACAATTTTCAACTATATTAGGTACACACATGTTTTGTAAATATAAAAAGTTCAATATAATTAACTTGATTCATTTACAATAAAATAATCAAATCATCATTTTCAATCACCATATCATCACATAACCTCAAATATAAAATGCAAATATTTTCCAAGGGCACGTATATTATAAAATCCCACATAAGTCCAATATAAGAATAAATATATCAAATACCGTATGTGTGTGTGTGTGTGTCTATATTTATTCTTATATTGGACTTATGTGAGATTTTATAATATGCGTGCCCTTGGAAAATATTTGCATTTGATATTATATATATATATATATATAATATCAAATGCAAATATTTTCCAAGGGCACGCATATTATAAAATCTCACATAAGTCCAATATAAGAATAAATATATCAAATACCATGTGTGTGTATGTGTGTGTGTCTATATATATATATATATATATATATATATATGTATGTATGTACATATATATAATTATATATAATTATATATATATACATACATATATATATATATATACATACATATATATATATATATATACATACATACATACATACATACATATATATATATATATATATATATTTCAAATGTTTTACATAATACAAATGCAACATAATATAATCTCACTCTATAATGGGCTTATTGAAATGTGCATCTCAACCACCATCTACTAATAACCAACTTATGTGAGGAAGAAGCTCCACTATCAGTTGGTTATGATCTCAAGTAAGATAAAATTCTTCACTAAATATCATCTTAAATTTACACTTGAGATTGTAGTACAATGTGCTCATGCTATAAATGTACATAATCATAAAAAACATTCTAGCCTAGATTTATTGATAGACTAGGAGGGGGAATCTAATGTTTGATGAGCTTTGCCCTTATCTAATCACACTCAACAATAACTACATCTCCTTGGTTATCATGTCATCATGATCTATCACTATTAAAACATAGATAATAATAACTATGGTTGAAAGATATTATAGAAGAGTATGCTCAACTATAACCTTAATATCTTTCTCCAAAAGACACCAAGGACTGTATACTTAGGCATATGTCATGTGAGAACTTGGAGGTATGTCTCTATGATAATATTCCAATACTCATCATCCCATGTAAAATAAATAAATACATGATATCAATACCAATGATATACAAAATATAAATACACATATACAAACTCTAAAGATGAGCCTAAGGGTCATCATTACCACACTTGTATTTACTCCACCTTGTGCCACAAGAATATCATCTACCAAAATTTGAAACAAAATAGGCCACATATGGGCCAACCACCATCATACATAAGTTAGTTTAAAACCAACAACATCAACATAAGGTGTATAAATAATAATATCCACATCTCCCAATTAGATTATATCTAGGTCTATAGGACTAAGATCATCCATATCCCCCTCCCATAGTGGAGCCATCATAGATCATCTCCACGCATATGGTGTTGGAGGAAAATCTAGTGGGATTCCAAATCATATAGTAACATTCTCAAATTATAAGTGTTTGTAAACCTTAAGCCATATATCATGAAACCAATATCTCACCTAAGTATGTCTTAGCTCCATCATATCCTCTAGCCACCATCTATAATCCCTATAGGGATACCACACAATATCCCTAGTAGATAGATGATCTATTACTTAATGAAACCCTATTGTCCCTCCTCTCACCACATGAGTTATACTCACCCACCTCTATGCATATATTTATGGATGAACCTATACACCATAAGGAATCCTAAAGGGTTGAATCATTGTGATGTGCACATAAGCCTAGTAATGTAAAATAATGGTTGAAGCAATGCCTCCTCCAAACTCCTCCTGGGTAAACCTATGAAAATACTTACTTAAGTGAGCCAACATGGTGTATCCCCAATACTTTTTCAGGTTGTCATCTTCAATATCACATAAAAATACATGTATCTAGTATGAAATAAATACTTCATTACTGCTAAATATAATAAATGATGATATCAAAGTAAAAATGAATTTACACAAACAAGGAACTTTCACTAACACAATCTATGATAAAATATTGGTTGTATCTTTAATTACATAACAAGAACCTAAATCATGTATTTCCATGTAAAAATGAGCCTAAGCAAGATGGGTTGGCCCACCAACACCTTGTAATGTTACTTGTATCCAAACAATATAAAACCACCTGATCCTCCACACATCCTATAAAGTGACTATTATCTCCCATGTTAAGAGAAACAAGTACAACTATATGAGTCCCATTACTTATCCAAGGTAGTCATCATATGTATGTCATAATGTATCAACACCAGCCATCCAACATGCACAAGACTAGTTTCATATAGTGTGAATCTATTTTCATTAGTAAATGCTAGAGCCCATAATGTCCCCATCATATAGATGTGGCATAGCTTGCTAGCTTACATATTCGTCTACAATCATACATTCATAAAAATTACATTATTAATTGCATATAAAAATTTAAATAAAAGTTAAAAGAATAAAAATAGTTAAATACTAAATTTTCCATGGACATGACCATTGCCATGTAGATATATTTTTAAACATGTTTGAATCAAACTAGATAGGTCTACAAATAAGTTTGTAGCTAAGTAATAGGTTTACAAACAAGTTTATGGCTAAGCAGATAGGTGTATGAAAAATTACATGCATTATAAGGAAAAATCTGATAAGGTATAGATAGGAATAGGATCAAGGGAAATGAATGGAAAAAATTCAATGAAAAATACATCAAATGAATTAAATTTAAAAATTCACATATTTCAAAAATTAGTTTTTTCAACTTACCGAGGATGACATGTCATTAGACTACAAGCTAGCCACAACTTACTCTAACCATGTCAAAATAAGAACTCTCCTATATGGCATATTATCTCTATTAGAACTTAGAAATCATGAAATTTAAATATGCAAATAAATTAAAACTTATTTTTCAACCAACTTATTTATATGGGTTGACTTTTTATTTTTCAAAAATACAAAACATTTATAATTAATTTTCCCAAACTTGTGCACGTCATTTTTTGAGTGATACATGTTGAAATATCTCACCATAAGTTGTATTGGAACACATGCAATTTGATATTATTCATGTCAATATTTTTGTCATATCAATTAACCTTTTAAAATATGATAACTTTTATGTTTAGTTATATGTATAATCTCTTACATATTCTTTTGCAACAAACTTTCCAAATATAATATTCATCACAATATAATGATTATATTAGCAATGGTAAAAAATAGTAATATATAATACCAATCATAAATTCAAATGATATTTTGTCAAAAAATGCTAATTATTTCAATACAACACAATTGATTCTCTCATACCTCCTATCGCAAGGGGGACTTACATCAAGATTATTATAATATACATCTCAACATATTATGAAGGATTCAAAATTGTTTCAAACTATAGATTTTTGATAGGATTATTGTAAGAGCATACATAATGCTATGAAGAATGGGGTAATGACATACATATATAATCAAATCAAAGACAAAATACAAACATTTAAATAATGCAAAATTAGATTCTACAACAAAGTATAGGTTTTTCAAAGATTTAAAGTAATTTAGAAAGCAAGCACATGATAGATGTTGACACAATGATACAAATTATGGAACATATGAACTCACTATTCACAAACTCAAAGTACAAAATCATGAAATAGTTAAATACATATGCATGGGTATATTTAAAACAATTACAAGGGTAAAGCTACATGTTGTAAATACAATTACAATTGAGTGTATAGATGCATAACATTTTATATATATGGCACATATTCAAGGGGAATAATACTAATTCATGATCAAAATTATTCAAAGATCAAAGTTCAAGAGGGCATGCTACTTTTTCCTTAACACTTTTAGAATTAAAATTTTCAAGTTTCAAAGTTTCAAATTTCAAAGTTCAAAGTCTCAAAATTCCAAAAAGGCAAGATAATTTTTCATGTGCATGTTTTAAAGATTAAAGTTACTAATTCAAAGGAAAAATATTCTCTTAAATTCAAATATATGAGTAATGAGATCATGAGTATTATTCATTCTCTTTAAATCATGTAAAATATAATATATATCCATCCACAATGGTGTGATTTGATCTATTGTAGGTGATGTACATTTGAGTCTAGTGACACTAAATGGCCTTGGCATCACTTTTAGAAAACTTGTCATAGTTTCACATTTTTTAGGATTATTACATGGATTAATTTTTATAATTTATAAGATTCATAATAATTTATCATTACAACTCATGGGATTGAATATTTAAACCCAAAATTTGAGACTTTATCACTCTCAATGCGTCAATCATTCAACATAAATAATTAATCTCTCAAAAGTGTTTCAAAAAGAGGGAATGTTCTCTCCAGTATATTATCTTAGAATATGGGATCAGATATAGATTAGTTTCTTTAGTTAATATTATCAAATGTATAATGACACCTGATAACATATTTACTATCCACTTACCACTTGATGTATTGTTCATTTCCAAGCTAGGAAGTGAACGAATTTGAAAGCATCTTTTATCCACTCTATACAAAAAAATAATTATACACAAGTAGTATAATGCAAGATATTTATGTGTAATATTTCCTTTCTCTTTACCTTTGTAAATTTATTTTCAAACTTTATAAATGGATTTTAACTACATGTGTTACTGAAATTTTTTTCATGACATATCTTTCACAATAAAAATTCTAGATTCAAACCATAAAGTGTGTCTACATACTCAATTTGTATTATTTAATTTAGTAATTTAATTATTTGAATTGGTTTGTGTGGGGTGAGGGTTAAATTTATACACCCAAATTTGGTAAATGGCCATTGTTTATGTCAATTATTTCAAATTTATATGCATGGACTATTGATAATGAAAAAGGTATCTATTGAACATTCTACTTGGGTCTTTTCTCTATTATGGTATTTTAGTTTTTCTATTGGTTATTTACCTCACAATTTTTTCATGAGGATTCCTAGATTTTTTTCCTTTTGGAAAAGTCTACTATAAATGAATAGGATTGTCCTTGTAAAATGGAATGAATTCTTGTAATTGCACTCAAACTAGTGTGAAATCATTTATTCAGCCCTAGTTCTTCTATTTATATAATGTATGAGTTTGAATTTATCTTGGGAATATATAGGTAGGATAATTCACCATATTAATTATATTCAATTATCATTTTAGTCATTTTCTTTGATCAATTATTCTACTCTAATCAATTCACTAATTCTTCTTCTTTGATCAATTAATTCATATATTTTCCCTTCTCTAATTATCTCCTAAATCATTCTTCTAATAAAATTCCCCACATTATATTAATTAAATTTATCTTTGATTAATTTAATCATGCATTCTTATAATTATAGTTCTATGTAAATTAAATCATAATTTCCTTTCAGTTAATAATTATTCCTTTTACTTCTCCTTTCAAAGGGCATACTCATTTCAAAAAGAATCTTGAGATTATATGGGATATTATTTTATGAGCCTACCAATTTACTAAATGAATTAATATAAAATATTATTCTCCATCCTTCATCTTGGAGACAAGATGAAGGTCCTTTAATGAATCCTGTGAGATATTTTTGAGATCACTCTCAACCCTTCATCTTGGAAACAAGATGAAGGGACCATATTGGTTAGCCATGTGATTTATTGAGAATGGTTCTCGATCTTTCATCTTGAAAATAAGATGAAGGGCCCAAACTGAATCTCATAAAGATATTTTGAGGAGAATTATCCACCTTAAATATTTCATGAAATATATAGGGATCATTGTAATCTCCCTTTGATATTTTCAAGATCCATCCTCCACCCTTCATCTTAGATAATATGAAGGGTTCATGTTATCAATCCATGTGTTGATCCATGTTCCTTGTTGAGGATGAATTTTCAACAATCCATATTGGAAGTAAGATGAAGGTTTCTCATTGATTTAATTTATTTATAAATAGACCTTCCCCTTACAATTTGGGGATGTTCAATTTTGATAATGAAGTGTTGTCATATACTTAAATTATCTTGTGAATCACATTCCACTCTTCATAAATTCAACTAATAAAAGTTTTAAAGGAGATGTTTCATAATGAAATGAAATTGATAAATACCTATTGAGACTACATCTAGGACACATCCACTTAGAAGAATGTGAATAATCTCAAATGGAAGATAATCATAGTTTATATCTTTCCTTGGTTTTAGTATTTAGCTTTGTTTTATTCTCATCAAGGTCCTAGGTTCAAGTTTACACACACACACACACACACACATATATACATATATATATATATATATATATAATACATATATAAATATATATATATATATACATATATATATATATATATATATATATATATATATATATATGTATACACACACACACACACACACACACACACACATATATATATATATATATATATGTACACACATATATATATATATATATATATATATATATATATATATATATATAATTTTATTAGATAAATAAATATTTTTTAAAAGGCTCCTATAACTTGAATTTAATGATTATTAAATCATAATTGATAAATATACAAGGGTTAAAAGAACAATGTAGCCAATATAAAAACAACTAGTAGAAGTCTAGTGTAGAAAACAAAATAAAAGTAAAAAAGGGAGAAATTACTCAGGGAGGGAATTTTATTCTATGGGTACCTTGATGACATCCTTATCCTCTATATTATCCACCAGAATATTCCTAATGATCTTTTCTTGAGTCTTACTACTTAGGCCTTTCATGTAATCCCTCAAAAAAATCATTCTTGACTTATTTTGAGGCTCCTTCCTTGAGATATTATTAAGGGGGTTCACGTTGAGGGGTTTGGAGGAAGGTTTTAGATAGAGATAAATCTCCACATTCTCATCATTTTATATATAGGAGGGAAAATATACCTCACTGATCTTGGAAAAATCCTATAGTATATTTTTAGTTCCCTATTAATAGAATTCCATTCATTGAATAGACTAGCCAAGCCTAGAACTACTTCATGAAGTTTACCATTAAAGTCCTCTAGTTGTCTCTTATTTTTACTGATATATCTAGACATGGGGGCATTAAATTTTTTATAATATTCCACTACATCCTCCTCATCAAAAATAATAGGTTTAGGTTTGTTTATGATTATTTGGATAAGAAGATCCCCTGTGAGGCTTTTGGAACTATGGATTACATGGGAAGGACTAAGAGGAGGCTAAGGGGAGCCTATGACTGGGTCTTCTATAAGGAATTCCTCTATAAAATACTCTTACTAGGAATAATTTCCCACAAAATGTCTCACCATGCTTCACAAGTAAGAACATAAGCCCTTGGTAGATGATGGCATTCGCTTCATTAAATTGAAAAGTAAGGGTTGTAATTTCTAAGTACTTCAATAAGTAATATGTAACACTAATTTTAAAAAATTCAAAATGGTTTAGGAGAAAAAGTGATGCAAAAAATAAGAGAAAGTTTACCTTTATAGAGTAAGGTATTTCATGCTCTCTTAGTAGGTCCATTCACAAAAAACCTTTTTTTGTCTATTTTCAGTGTCTCATTCATCCTAAAAATATATATATTATCTCTATCTTCTTTGATTTGTCCTTGAATGATTTTTAAACCTCACATGACATCATATTTACCTCTCCAATTATCTCCTTAGTGACACTGATTCTAAGACCTATTATCTCCATAATTTTTGTATTTCATGCTGCAAGAAAATCCTTAGCAAGGTCAATGTCATTCCCTATGATTTGTTTAATGTATTCCATCATACCTCCCTTGAAAAAATTCTTGAAAACCTTCTTATTAGAATGAGCCTCTATCAATGATGTTGGATCGAACCTATCTCTATCTCCCCTATTCTATGTTGGCCTGAGAGAAGATTATTTGAATGGTGATAAAGGTTCACCTTTTCTTGGTTAAGCTTACATATAATGGAAATAAAGGGATTTAATGAGATATCTTTCACCCAACTTGAAGAAATAATATATTATGTATAATTATAATGATTTAACATTATTTTTGAAACATAGAGAATTGAATGTGAATTTTAGTCATGTGACCAACATCATAACACCCGAGGACATGATGGATTCATTTTGAATTACCTTGGTGATGTGTAGTGGGATGTGGATAATTTCATGGTAGATAGATAAAATGGGTAGACTAATTACATTATTGGCTAGTAATTTAACCAACCCATTTCCTTTTTGATAGGTATGAATAATGGGAGGGTTCCCTAAATCATTGATTTAACATTTGAAGTCATCTATGAGAGATTTAATGGTGTGAGAGGGGGTGGTATTACTAGTTAGGGAATCAAAGATGTTTAAATAATCACCTTAAATAATTAACCTTTCCACTATGAGTTGTGTAACCTTTTGAATACCCTAAAACACTACTTTAGCTTCTATCATGTGATTGATTTGATACCCCATGGGGCTAACATACGCAACAACCATCTTCTTAGATGAGTTTTTAATTACCCCTCTACCACTTGTAATACCTAGATTACCTTTTGAAGCACCATTGAAATTCAACTTTAACCAATCTCTTAGTAGTGGCTTCCACTTGACTTGTTTCTTTATATAACTTTTAGTTGGAGATATGACATTTTGATCTAAATATCATTCTCTAAAATAATTTGTTCATCTACAAAGCTTAGATTTTTATCTGTAGGGGGAAATATCCTCCAATTTTTAATAATGGATTATCTAATCCAAGAGAAAATAGATTTAGGGTTGTGTTTCTTATTAGATAAAATACCATCATTGTAAGCTTTCTAAATAACCCAGAACCAATGGGGGAGGGCCAAAAACTAGAGAAAAGATAGGGAGGGGAGAAACCAAGGTAGATTCCATTAGGTGGTGAGGTTTAAGATGGTGTTTAGTTTTACCCATGATATATTTAATTTAGAAAATATCTAATCCAAGATTCATGAGAGATAAGAGGATAGGATAGTAAAAATGTTGGACTAAGTCTTCCACTCCTCTATAGAGGGGACATATATTAGGCAGAATAAGCTCTCATTTGTCTAGATTTACCACCATGAGGATTTTTTCCTATGCTACCAACCAAAAGAATAAATTGATCTTGGGAGTAAGGTTTTTTATCTATAGGGTCTTCCAATGCTCCCATTCATTCTCTAGTCCCATATTAAAAAATTGTTTATATGTTATTGAGTATTTCTTGTAATCTTTAACTACCTAGAGTATGTAGTCCTCCTTAGTGAAGATAGGAATGTGGATTTGGATTAGTAAATATAGGTATTGGATAGCTTGGATGTCTTCCATAATATTTATATTAATGGATAGGACTTTATAAAATTTTTAACCATTGGTCCATTCCCAATAGTCCTTCACCTTGTTACTCCATCTCTCCTTGAAAGTTAGATAAAGATTGGCCTAATTTCCCTGAGATGTGAGAGGAGGGTTGGATAACCAATAATCATCCTAAAATTAAATTTTATCCCCATTCTCTATTTTCCATTTTATTGATTTTTATAAAAATTTCCTTATATCTAATAATGGCCTTTTAGAAAGTAGATCTGTTAGCAAGGCCTTCTTCCCAAGGAAAATAAATTTGTTCATTCCTTCTAAATATTTTGATTTGATAATTATGGTCCACTCTTTATTTTATTTCATAATTTTCCATCCCAATTTAGAAAGAAGAGATCAATTAAAAAATTTAATCCTTTTGAGGCCAAGTCCCCCATTTGACTTAGGGAGGCATGTTTTTTCCCATGAGACAAGGTGGAATCTAAAATGGTCCTTAACACCTTTCCATAGATTTTTTTTTAAAATTTGTTCAATCTTGTCTGCCACCTTTTTAGGTACCCAAAAAACTATAATGAAATAAACAAGGATGATCTAGATTTAATATTTAATCAATTGGAGTTTACTATCCCGAGTGAGTAGATGGCCTTTCCATTTAGCCAACTTTATCTAAATTCTATCAATGAATGAATTCTAAAAGTTGGGGATCATTATACCTTCAAAGAGAGGTATTACTAGGTTGGTTGATATAACATGAATTACCTAACATTATAATATGTTTGGAAGTTTTTAAAAATAGAACCAAAGTGTTGATGAAGAAGATGGAACTCTTACAAAAATTAATACATTTATTGGAGACCATCTTGTAGTTTTAGAGGATCAACTTAAGCTGTTAGGTTTCTTCAATCAAGGTTTCCCCAAGAAGGATCATGTCATTATAAAATTTATCATGGGTCATGGGGTTGGTGTTGAGAACCACTTTAATAACATTGATATATCCTTGAGACCAAACTTTTTTTAAAACTCCTTCCTAGTGTTTCTACCACAATGATGAATAGGCAAGGAGATAGACGATCCCCTTGTATCAACCCTCTAAAAGATAAAAAATATCCTTTAGAAACACTATTTATTAATATGGATTTTTTTGGCATTGAAATGTAGCTCCATATGATTTTTTTGATCTCTATATTGAATCCCAGTCTCTCAAAAAAATTCATTAGAAATATCTAGGAGACTTGATTGTGGGCTTTATTCATATCGAGTTCAAAAAACATACCCTATCTCAAAGATTTGGAGATGGAATGGATGGATTCATAAACCATGATGATTCCATTATTAATTTGTCTTCTAGAGGAAAAATATCCCTATTGTTCCTTGATCACTTTGTCTATAAGGTGGTGTATTCTTTTCACTAGAAGGACCAAACATTTCTTGTAAATGGTATTGCATAAGTTTATGGGTTGGAAATATTTAAGATTGTTTGCACCTAATTTTTTTGATATGAGGACCAAGAAAATATTATTAACTTATATTAATATGGATATTAAGTAGAATACTTCACTCACAACTACTTCAAATTCTAGGTGAACTATGTCCCAAAATTTTTAAAAGAAAAAATGAAGGGAATTTGTTGGGGCTAAGGGCCTTGAAATCTTCCATCACAATACTTCCCCTTTAACTTCATCCATAAAAGGAGGTTTAAGTAAGGTAATATTATCTAAAGAGGTGATGAATTCATTAAAATTACTCAATATACTTTGTTTAAGTTACTCATCGAAGGACCCATCTTCTATTAACATGTTTTTGAAGATTTAGATTTTGTGATAGTTGATCTCATCTTATTCATTATTGAGGCTACCATTATCCATTTCTAAATGGTTGATTCTTTTAACATTCCTATGTTTGGAAGTGTAATGGTGAAATGATATGGTGTTTTTATCTCCTTCATTCAGCCATATACATCTATATTTTTATTGCCAATATGCCACTTCCTTTGCCTCAAGATTATGAAACTGGCTAATAATTTCTATTTTTTTGACACTTAAGGACGCATTATTTACCTAAAGAGCCATTAATTATTATATATTTATTAGTTCCTCCTCTAAGGCTTTATTATGGATGAAATTATTCCCAAATACTTCTTTATTCCATATTTTTAGTTTCCTCTTTAGTAAGTTCAAATTTTTAACCAAAATGTACATATCAAAGCCTGAGAATGGTTCTTTCCACCATTCCTTTATGGATTTTATCAAGAATAGGTGGTATAATCACATAAATTCAAAATGAAATGGGATTTTATATGGTTTATATATCTTTTCCCCTTCAAACACTAGAAGGTTGTGGTTGAAACCAATTTTGGGTAGGGATGAAAGAGAACTAAAAAATTAAAGATCTAATTGAGAGAGATAAGAAAATGATCAAGATGAACTTGAATCAAATTGTCTCTTATCCTTGTATTTATCTAGGTAAATAGGTTGCCTTATATTTACACATCAATGAGGCCATCTCCTTTGAGAAATTAATCAAGGTTCAACATACTTTCCATGATATCCAAATGCCCTCCCTTTTTTCCCAGGGAGAGTAGAGTGTTAAAATCTATAGCCACTATCAAATTCCATCTCCCATAAATTTTTTAGAATGCTAAGAGGTCCTCCCATAATTTTTTCCTTCCATTTTTTGAATTTGGGTCATAAATTTTATATAAGATCCATTCTTCTTTACTAGTAATATATCAAAAAAATAGATACATGGTCATTATTTTTCATTAATAGATCTCCTTCTAAAGACTCTAGGTTCTAGAATAATTCTAAACCTTCTACGGTACCCTTGGAACTAGAAGTTGAAAAATTGGCCCTTCTCTAAATTTTATTGGAGCACATTCTTAAGGCCTCTTTAGACATTTTGGTTTCTTACATAAGCATAATTATGGGATAATTTTTTTTTTCTTAGATTATTGAGGGTCTTATGCTTTATGGGGTTATTTGACCCCTAGTGTTCCATGTGAGTAACTTCATTTATTTAGTCTAGTGATATGATTTTTAAGGGTTTTTTTAGAACCTTTGCTTATTTCTTTCATTGTTTTAATTTTTGAGATACCATACTGGAATATTTTCCTTGTAGTTTTGGGATAACCCCTACATTTGTTTTATTTCTCCCTTTCATGGTTTTGAACTAATTTATACATCAATCATCCCTATTTTCCTTTGATTAGGATGATTTACCAATGGGACATTATCCCTTGTCCTTAGGTATCACCATATAAGTGTTCAGTGAGCTTAGCAAACCTTCTATTGAGTTAGACTAGTCTTTTTTGGTACATATCTCATAAAATAAAGGGCTTTTATGAGCTATGGCTTGTGTTCAATTAGTGATGATATCTTGGTTTCAATTCTATCTAGAGCCCTTCAAAATCTCCTACTTTGGTGGTGAAGAGTGAGTATATTCTTGCTCTGGGCCAGTTTGAATAGGAGTGGAAAATAGGGACTCTATAAAAGAATCATCGTTACCCAACAAGAAGCTTGATAAAGGAACAAATATATTGAGTAGAGTGTTCTTATTTTTTATTTGAGTGGAATGTTTTGAGGGAGTGATTGCCACCATATTGAGACTAGATTGAGAAGACCATAAGGAGGGGCCTTTTGGTTGAGTATCCTAGGGGGTCCTAATAAGAGTGGGGGCTATCTATTCAATGGGATGGATGAATTAGTGTGAGGAAAAACATTGTGCCTAGGCTTGGAAGGAGGAGGAATAGCCTTCTAAATGATCATAATACTTTTTAGGGGCCCCAAAGAGGATGAACTAAGAGAATTAGGGTTTGGAAGATGGTCATCTAACATGTTAAAGTTATCTTTACACTCCTATTAAGAGGCCAATTTCTATATCAAATATTTCTTAGGAGTGACAAGGACTTGATTCTTATTAGGTTAGTCTTTTTACATGAATTGGGACATTGTATTTGGGACAAATGATTTCTTGAAGTTTGTATTCAATACACTGAACCCATTTTCCATATTTAAATTTGATTTTTATCGAATACAACAATAGTTTATTAATTGGCAAGAAAACATATAACTGAGTTACCACCATTTTTCTTTGAGACAAGGTAACTGGATCAATGGTGATGGGTTGGCCCAACACTATGGTGATACCCATTATCAATTCCTAATTCCAATACTCTAAGAGTAAATCCAAAAGGAAAACCCACATTAAGATGTCATCCATAACATAGATTCTTAGGTTAGTTACAACCTTCCATTGCATGATAGTGATGATTTATTCTCCCATAAATGATGGGCCATATGATATAACTCTAAATTAGTCTTATTGATTTATAAAATTAACCATAAAGAAAATCCTTGCCAAATTTATCACCTCTAATTGACCTTTAAGTTTCCATTTTAGGTTGGCCCAACTTTAGAAGGAGTTAATGTTAGGTAAAAAACCATTAACCTTGGCCAGAATGGAATATCTCTAACTCATCTTCAGTTATAACTCTTTTATTTTCCTATCTATATTCTCTTGGAATAGATTTTATTGAAGGTTGTTAGGGGCTTCATGAAGATGAGTAAAAGAGTGATCTTTATGAAGATAAGTATAATCTTGGATCTCAACAATAGGCTACTCCATAATAGTCTCCTTTCTTTGAAGGTTCTCTTGATTTGAATTCCAAGAAATGAATATTTGAGGATCACATGAAGGACTTGGGGCACTTGTAATGGCCTCTTAGGGAATAATGGGTGGAATTTATGAGGGCTAAGGTGGTTTATATGAAGACACATAAGGTTGATAGAGTTGAACTTGATGTTATTCAAGACCTTTTAGATTATCTTCAATGCTGTGAATGTAACCACTTACATCCATCATCTCACTTGAAAGGATTTTCTAATTTGCTCCCTTAATATTCCTTAATAGATGCCCATTCTTCCTTCATTAACTATAATGTATCTCTTATGCCATGAATAATGTGATTAGGGATATCTTGACTATATATCCTCTATGTATTAAAGTCTATTATGTAATTTTCATAGTCTGAGAGCATTTTCCTCCAAATTGAAATGGATCAATTTGAGGAGTAACTAGGGACATTTTGAGCTTGAGAAGGTTGATGTAATAAATCTTGAGAACCACTTGGGGTGAATTTATGAACATTACTAATCTAATATAAAGGATGTTGAGGTAAATAATAATCATACTAATCAAAAGAGATATGATACATACCAAATGATGGTGATTAGGCACCTAGGATTTTTATGCAAGTTAATAAATGCTTGAAGTCACCATTGATGTTTGAACACTTACCTTCAAAAGCTAGTTAGATGAAGAGAACAACAAAAATATTCACCAATGAATAATGTATTAAGTCCCAATTGGTGTGTCAGAAACTATTGGAGGTCTAGATTACACCCTAACTGAGCAAAGGATTATTTAGGTCCTCTACTCAAATATAGTCTAACATGGGAATGACCCTAGGCTATGGGTTACCTAATATTGGGTCAAAAATTTAGTATTTTTAATAAGGATAGCTCCTTTGATGAACCACTTATCTCATTTACACTAAGACCTACTCATTACTAGGGGAAAAGGGAGAGAAACATAACTGAAAGAGAAATCTAAGATAGCATTGGTGAAGCACATAAATTTATTGTTTATCCACTCTTACATGATGTTCTAAAAACAATAATAAGATAAGAAAATTACTTTATCTAAAACTAAAAATATCTATCATGCATCAATATTTCATGTAAAGGTTCACTAAGTGATCAAACCCTGAGGGAAGTGGTAGAGAGGTTTAGTTCAAGGCACTAACCAGTCAATGTATCCACATGATAGCTTCAATCAAATGACATAAAACACTAAACATGACCTGCATAACAAGATAACTAATAACTAAGTGAGATCAAGACTTGACAAGGGAGAGATTTATACCACATATGCAAATCAAACTGACATGAACACACTATACCAAAACAATGAAATCTTAATACAATCTTATTATTCATCTCAAGAGGTTAAAAATATCAATCTTGGTATATTCTAGTCATGTCCAAGAGAGGGATCCATTTTAAGGCTTAGAAGCCTGTATCTATAGAAAAATAGGAATGAGAGAGATAGGGAACATGCATGGAAGAATGGATAAGGAGTCATTAATGATCAAGAAATGTGGTGTTAGTTCACTGATTATTTTTTGTATGCATGCCTTCTTCTAATCAAGATTAATCATTTATCAATAAGATAACCTCTATATTATCCAACAGTATTTAAGTTCTTCTCATTGATTTAGAAATGCATTAGAAGATAAGGGTCTATTTTTCATGATGTGTCATGATCCTTTATATTGAAAATAAAATATTAATGCTTTTGAATGGCATTAAATGCTCTAACTACTTTTTCTTATCCTCCAATCTACTCCATGAATTCTTATGCCATCTCCCACTTACTTTTATGTAAGGACAAAGTCATCATGTCTACGGACTTGATAGAGACATGCCCATGTTTTCATTTAGCAGGTGTTTATTAGGGCTATATATTTATCTAAAGATGAAACACTTTTTCATAACCATATACTACCCCTACTTCAATATCTGAGCATAGGTCTTTTCTATGGATAAAAAGCTAATCTCCTTTATTAGTTTTCCTATAGATTTTATATTGATGTAAACTTATAGACTGGATAGCCTCCTTCTTAATCTCTATTATTAGGCCTAGAAAGATATATTTTACCTCTAAAGGGATTTAATGGCATAATTTGATCCTAAAAAATCCACTTTGGTTTAAATTGGATCATGTTTTGACCACCAATCAAAGTACCTTGGATTTTCAACTTTTGATATTGACCATCAATCTATATCTATGCCTTTAAGATTATATCACCTTTGACCTTCATCATTGACCATCAATCAATTATCCTCACTAGATGAGCAACATTGGATATGCTCTCTCATGCACTATTACATCCTTCTATATGAATCAACATGATCCATAGATCTTATAATAGATTTATTTGGTTGAGACACTTGTTAGTTTATCTTTTGTCTTCAAGATTCATTAATCCTTTGACCCATTTCTCATTGTTGATCCACATTTATATGATGAAATGTACACCATCAATATTTTTAGGTCCACTAGTATTTTCAATCAACACGTATTATTAGATTTGATCTTAGCTACCAAGATCTTGACACTTGTCAGTTCCATGTTCACACTAACCTTTTGACTTGATGTTCACTATTGATCTTTGATGCATGATCAAATATACATTGTTGGATTTATAAGACCCACTAACATCTGTTAGATCACCTCTCACCATTATATTTAATCTTAGCTCCTAATATTTGGACACTTGTTATTTCTACATTCAACCTGGGAACATTTAAATTTAAATGGATATTTATTGAATCTTGAACTTGATGTTTAACAGCCATCTCAAACTATTGGTTCAACTTTAATTGCTTGTAACTTGAGATAACAAGCTCATCAAGTCACAAAATTTGTAGAGCATGATCCTATGACTAATATTATTATGTTCATATATTCATTTGGATATCATTTACCTCCCAAGTGTACTTATTAAATACACCATTAATATGACCCATCCATTTTTTCATGACATCTTGTGATTGTCTAGTCCTTCAAAGATTGTATAAGTCATTTGATCATTCACTCAAATAGTAACTCTACTCATTTTTTCAATCTGGGAAAAATATTGGTATGTGGGATAAAATTTTACAACATTTTTAGTGACTCATATGGAATCATGCATGCTATGATTGAGAACCTAGACCATTTACGTTGTCTAGTCCATTAGGCATAGAGTCTCATTTGTGGCTCAACATATTGATCTAAGGCTAAAAACTAGCTGCCGAACTCTGGATAACCCCTCTTTAAATAAAGATTACAAAGAAAATAAATAAAACAAAATGCCTAAGGAACTTATTGAAAGGAAACAATAAAATGGAAAGGAAATGTACACTAGGTACTTAGAGCAAAGCATAAAATCTACCTACCCTAAAGTAACCAAACAGAATCAAACCTATATAAAACCATTGAATGATTGTACAAAATAGTTTCCCTTTCTCACTAATTTAAAATGCTTCACATTATTGAGGGAAGCCCACCAAATATGGAGGATTGGATATTTAACATATTGGTTACATACTTCTCCAAGAATAAGAACAAAAATAAATGTATCTACCCAATTTGATTGATTGGACATACATGAATCTTAGAGTGGATAGGTAAGTTGATCTACCTCTTTTTGATGCTCGAATTTGTGCTCTAAATTAATCATAACAAGTGATGGCTCCTCCTTTTCATCTTCCAACTAAGCTAGGTAGCTGATAGGACATCCTCTTGTCAATATAAACATTTAGCAATCATATTTTACATCACTCCTACACTTTGTTGTTCCATCACCATGCTCTTAAGGCATAATTAGACTATAGTCTCCTTGGAGAGAAACATAACCTACTCCTAAGATCTCAAATAAGTCTTCCCACTCCCTTTCACTTGTTGGTGTATGCAATATGATCTTGAGTTGATTAAGATCTTCTTATTAAATCACATGCTCATATTGAAAGTTTGTTTCCCCCTTAAGGTTATCCTTCTTCACACAGAGTGGTAGTTCATCAAGCTACATTACCTAAGCACTTAGGATGTCTTCTTAATCAATCTCACTCAAGATTTCATCTTCATATTCAAATATAAGTGAGGGTTGATTTGACCATCCAAGGTTTAAAAATACACATTATTTTTGCTCAAGGTTTGATTTATCTTCCACTAGCTCCAAACCATAAGGGCTACTCTCATTTGACAATTCATCCTAAAGTAGACCAACTTCTAGTCTCTAGACTTGATATTCTTCTTCATCTATGTAGAATGGACCTTTATTATTCCATTCAAGGTCTACTATGTTTTAAATTTTAAGATTGCCCTCATTAGGATCTAGTTCATTGGTGTCAAATCCATACCAATAAGGATGGTTTAAACATGATTTTTCCCCTTCTAAATAAAGTGGGCTACCTATTATGATCTCCTCATCATAGGCACTTACATTATCCTATTCAAGATCACCCATGACTAAAATATCCTCCTCTAACATTATAAATATAAGTTATTTCTATATAAGGGAGATGGTGGGAGGGTGAAGTTCACCTTGCTTGTATCTTAAGAAGGTATCCTTCCATCTAGGGACTTTGAATGGTTTTCTACGTGGTTCTTGAACTGGTGCCTCCCTTTTTTTCTATATGCCTTCCTTGACTAATTTCCTTGAGGGGAATGTGTAAGAAATAACTACCTCTTCTTGACTTTGACTCTCTTCCTCTTTCCTCATCTTTAGCTCTTATCTTTGATTTATTTGTCTATATTCTCTTGGAATAGCTTCACTTGAAGGTGGTTAGGGGCTTCATGAAGTTAAGGAGCACAAGAGGGATCTTGAGGAAGATAAGTGGAATCTTGGATCTCAACAATGGGCTACTCCATAATATTTTCCTTATTTCTTCAAAGGCTCTCTTGGATTGAATTCCAAGAAGGAAAGATTTGAAGAACACATGAAGGACTTGGGGCACATAGAATGGCCTCTTGGGGAAGAATGGGTGGCATATATGAGGGATGAGGTGGTGTATATTAAGACACATAAGGTTGATAGAGTTGAACTTACTATTCTTTAAGGTCTTTTAGCTTATCCTCAATGCTTTGAATGTAACCACTTACATCCATCATCTCACTTGAAAGTTTTTTCTAATTTTATCCCTCAATAGGTGCCCATTATTCCTTCATTAATTGTAATGCATCTCTTATTCCATGAATAATGTGATTAGGGATATCTTAACATATCCCCTCTATGTATTAAGGTCTATTATTTAAAATTTCATAGCCTGAGAGAATTTACCTCCAACTTGAAATGGATCAGTTTAAAGAGTAACTAGGGACATTTTGAGCTTGAGAAGGCTAATTTATTGAATCTTGAAAACCACTTGGGGTAAATACATTAATATTACTAATCTGATATAAAGGATATTTAGGCATAGAATAAACATACCAAATGACGGTGATTAGGAACCTAGGCTATTTAAACTAGATGATAAATACCCAAAGTCAGCATTGGTGTTTGAATACTTACCTCCAAAGGCTAGTTGGATGAAGAGAACATCAAAAATATTCATCATTAAATAATGTAATAAGTCCCACTTGGTATGCCAAAAAAATTTGGAGGTCTAAATTGCACCCTAGCTAAGCAAAGGATTGTTCAGGTCCTCTACTCAAATCTATTCCAACATGGGATTAACCCTAGGCTATGGGTTACCTAATCTTAGGTCAGACCTTTAGGATTTTTAATGAGGCTAGCTCCTTTGATGCATAACTTAGCTCATTTACACTAAGATATACTCATTAATAGGGGAAAATGGAGATAAATATAATAGAAAAGGAAATCTAAACTAACGTTGGTGATGTACCTAAATTGATTTTTCATCCACTCTTACTTAATCTTCTAAAAACACTAATGATACAAGCAAATGAATAGATCTACAACTCCAAATATATGTTATGCATCAATATTTCATGCATAGGTTCACCAAGTGATCAAAACTTAAGGTAAGTAGTGGAAAATCATGGTTCAAGGCACTAACTAGTCAATGTATCCACATTTTACCTTCAATAAAATGACATTAAACACTAAACATGACTTGGATAAAAAGATAACTAGTAACTAGGTGAGATTATGACTTGATAAGGGAGATATTTCTACCACATATGTAAATCAAACTTACATGAACACACTATACTAGAACAATGAAATCTTAACATAGTCTTCTTATTTATCTCAATAGGTTACATAGCTCAATCTTGGTAGAGTCTAGTCATGCCTAAGAAAGGGATATATTTTAAGGCTTAGAAGCCTTTATATATAGCAAAATGGGAATGAGAGAGATGGGGAACATAAATGGGAGAATGGATAAGGAGTCATTAAGGATCAATAAATGTGGTGGTAGCTCACTAATTATTTTTTATATATATGCCTTATTCTAATTAGAACTAATATTTTAGAAATAAACTAACCTCCATATGCTCAAATAGTCTTCAATTTCTTCTCATTGGTTGAGAAATGCACTAGAAGATAAGGTTCAATTTTACATGGTGACTCATGATCCTTTCTATTAGAGAAAATATCCTCATGGTTTTGAATAGCATTAAATGCTCAAAATATTTTTTCTAATCCCCTAATCTACTCTATGAATTCCTACACCATCTCCCACTTACATTATATAAGGACAAACTACTCATGTCCATGGCCCTGACATATCCATGCCCATGTCTTAATTTAACAGCTATTTATCAAAGCTATAGCTTTGTATAAAGATGAGACACTTCTCCATAACCATATAATTTCCCCTTATTCAATATTTGAGCATAGGTCCTTTTTATTTATGGAAAACCAATCTCATTTATTGGTTTTCCTATAGATTTTATATCAATGCAACCCTATATATTTCATATCCTCCTTCTTGATCTCTATTATTAAGCTTAGAAAGACCTATTTTACCTCTATAGAGAATTAATGGCATCATTTGATCCTAAAAAATCCACTTTGGCTTAACTTATTTTGTGTTTCAACCCCTAGTTAAAGTACCTTAGATTTTTCACTTTTAATATTGACCATCAATCTCAATCTAGGCCTTTAAGATTATAGCACCTTCAACCTTAATCATTGACCATTGATCTATGATCCTCATTGGATGAGTGTTGTTGGATATTCTCTCTCATACATTATTGGATCCTTCTATATGGATATACATGAACCATAGATGTTTTTATATCTTTATGTGGTTGAGACACTTGTTAGATTATCATTTATCTTTAATATCACTAACCCTTTAATCCATCACTCACCATTGATCTAATTTTTCATGATGAAACACACACTAGACATCTATTTGGTCCCACTAGTCTTGTTAGTCAATACATACCTTTAGATTTGATCCTAGATCTTGAGATCTTGACACTTGTCAATTCCATTTTCATACTGACCTTCTGACTTAATGCTCACTATTAATCTCTTATCCATGATTAAATGCACACCATTGGAACTCCAAAATCCAGTGACATCTATCAGATCACCACTTACCATTAGATTCTATCTTAGCTCCCAATATTTAGACACTTTTTAATTTTACATTCAACTTGGTAATATTTAAATTTAAATGGATATTTTCTAAAGCTTAAACTTAATGTCCATGTACTCATCATAGACTATTGGTTTAACTTTAAACTCTTGTTACTTGAGATAGCAAGCTCATCAAGTCACAAAATTTATAGAGTATGATCCTGGGACTAATATCATTATGTCCATGCATTCCTTTGGCTTTGGTCAACCTATGAAATTCACTTAGTAACTTCACAATCAAGACAATTTATCTATTTATACATGACATCTTGTTATGGTTTGGTCCTTCAAAGATTATAGAAGTCATTTGATCATTCACTCAAATAGAAACTCTACTCAACTATTCAATCCAAGAAAAATCTTGGTAAGTAGGAAAAAATTGTCTAAGAATTATAAGTTTTTATTAGATGTTATAATAGGGTATGGTTGGTATAGTTGGAAGTTCAACCATGGTCAATGCAGCTGGATGGTTGGATGATGTAGTATAAAAACTATATACTTTTTTATTTTAATATTTTAATTTAGTTTTGAACTTTATTTTTAGATTAATGGATCAAAATTTTATTATGATTTTTAGATTGATATTTTTCAAATATGATGATAATTATGGAGTGTAGATCCCATTTTGTTTTTAGACATGTCATAGATATTGTCAATAGAAGTCAAAGCTTATCTTGTGACACAAGTCCTTGATGGATTATGGATATGTTCTACATGTTTATTAGTGTGAAGATTATTTTCATGTTCATAGGGTGATGGAAGAAGATGATTGACATCTTTAGGTGGGTAGTGGATGGGTATGTGATTGAGATAGTGATCACATTGGAGGATGTCCATGTTATTTTGGGTTGCCTAGTACATGAACTCCTATGATGTGCGACACACCATAGACCTCAAATGAGAAGAGAGAGTCATCTTGGTAGAATAAAATGTTAGAATAATATAATTAGTGAAAAATCATTATATGAATCTTTAGGTATACATATTAGGAATTTTAGATCTTGAAAAATACCTCATCAAATTTATGACCATTCTCATGTTATGTCATTAGTTTGATGGAGTGGTAAATATGTAAATTATATCCATTTGTTAGTTTACATTGGATCAAGGAACATTGTATGATATGCAAGTAATACCATATAGATGCATCTGGTGTATGATTTTCATTTAATTTTTAATTGGGTCCAGTAGACCATGGGCCCATTATTTATTTTTGTGAGTTGTATCTATGAGAGGTTCTTGATGTATAGATTAATAGGGTTAACTCATGTGGTCGATGATAATTTATTATGACTAAATATATGGGAATAGGACCACATAATACACACGATCAACTATGTGATTACATTAGATAAAATTATGGGGGATAGACTATCTGAATGTCATATAGGGGAACAATGGATGTATGACTATCTTATCCAAACATGGTACAAGATAGGAAATAGAGTTAGATTACTAATCACTACACATGGTGGGTTTATCCACATTCATGAAACCATGTCCTTGGATAGTTTATATTGGCACACCCAATCACCCTTTTGGTTATCTTATATTACTAGGTAGGACATGCAAGGGAGACATGAGGAGTGGGGGATGAGGGGTGTAAGTTGCAATATAAATAGTGAGATATACTTAGTTGGCTATGGATAGATAATGATAGTTGTGATAATGGGAAATGTAGAGAAAGGGTGGAAGTAGGTATGTATTTTACATGATGTAGTGATAGAGAGATACCTATGTGGGCCTAAAAGTGAGTTGGATTATACAAAGGTGATCAAAAATATTAGATTAATATGTTTTAGTGGTCTTATGGTGGATGTGTAGAAGAATAACCCCACAACACTGTCATAGTAATGTAAGTTATTTGGGTGATAGAGATGATGGTATAATTGTAGGCATGTATATTTTAAGTTTATGCTATCAATTCTATTTTCCTATAAATAGAGATAACTAATGTTGAGTTTAAATTAAATTTTGTAAATGTGGAAGCAAAGGATGAATGGTGGAATAATCTCATGGAGACAATGCATCATGATATTTTTGGCACCATCTTCCCTCAAAATGATACCATAAGGACACTTGATCTTGTAAAACCTTTGAATAGACCACATGCTAGCTAGTTTAAATTGTTTGGAGCATCTACTTTAGAGATCAAGTGTCATGAGTAGGTTGTAGATCTAGTGTGGTGATGAAAAGGGTAAGAGGATATGTGATAGTTATGTGGTAGGCATTGTCTATGGAGAGATCCACACATATGGATAAAATATGATGAGTGGGAGGTTTGTAGGATTAGGTGACTCATTTGAAGGACAAGTCTAGGGTATGTAGTCTTAGACTTAGACATAATTTTTTATGTTACTCAATCTATATCTTCCATGGTGAGCATGACACCTTTCCATTATGGGGGTGAAGGTGATCTAATGCATAGGCATACACTTATACTTAATTATAAATTTTGATGTATCATGATGTATTGGGATGTATAATTGTATAAAATGGAGACACATATCATTTAATCAAATCTAACCTATAAGTTTGGTGAAGTCACATTATTTGAAAAAATATAAATTATAAACTTAGAAAGATTGAGTGATTTAATCAACTCAACCTTCCAAAGGTAAACCAACTACTTCAATAGATTGGTTTGATAACATTCCATAATAGTACATCTTGTGTATGATAATAGTCCATAATAGTATTTGAAATCTAGGAAATTATTTTTTTTTCAAATTTTAGATGCCCCTTGCATGGCATATTAAACTCATATATGTCTTAAGTTGAAATCTTGGTATAACAACCTTATAAATGTATAGAATATTTCCAAAAATATGTATTTGAATTATATAACTATAAAATTTAGTGAATTTGAAATAGGTGCAAGTGTGGAGGACATATTTTTATGGCATGCCCCAACCAAATCTAGAGAATATGAGAATTGGTGAAAATGTGGAGAACATGTTTCTATAACATTCCCCCATTGAATTTATAGAATCTGAGAGTTGGTGAAAATGTGGAGAATACGAGTCTATAACATTCCCCACCAAATATGGAGAATATGAGAGCTAGTGAAAAATATGGAGAACATGTTTCTATAACATTCCCCAATAATAATATAAAAATATGAGAATGGGAAAGTCATGCCTCTATGACATGCCCCTTGATATTTCCCCCCTTTTAAGGTGAGGGGAAGTATAATTTGGTAGTTACATTATCTCAAAAGGATAATATAACTATGTAAGATATGTATGTATCATATAACATATTAGAATAACATGTCTAGGTAGATATATAATTGAAGCACATAGTATGTGATCACATCAAGTCCTAATATGTCCTGATATAGATTATGCCAATGTCTAGAGAGTAATAGTATAATCTTGATGAGAAATCAATTACACACACAAGAGAAATCAAAATTGAATAAAAAGGAAAAGATTCAAAGAAACCTCATATAAATGGAATGTTTAAATGACATATAATAAAAGGGAGATGACTTAGTAAAATGACCATAAAGCATAGAATGACATATTAAAATGTCCATACAATAAAAAATGACATATTCAAATGTTTAAATAGGCAAACAAAGGCATGAGATCCACAATAAATAGAGCATATTAAAATTCCCAAACATGCAATACAATGCAAGAAAATAAAAATAAATGAACACACTTAGGGAAGTGAATAAATGAAATCATGAAATATAAGGATCTAACATGAATATAACATATTAGTTCCTACAAATATGTGTTTGTAAGAAAACATTAAGTACATAGAATATCACATACATAATGAAAGGTATAAGCATGGGGATAGGCATGTGTAAGTATATAATCTCAAACATGATAATAGAAAGTGATTATACAGTAATATAACCTAGATGTATCATGATCAAAGAAGAAAATGTCTGTAATGTATTTATGAAATGAGTAAAGAGAAGTACCAACATCTGTATGTGCATATATCATGTATCTAGGTATGTATGTATGACACTCAAATGATGTGTGAAATATATATGTATATATGTAATGGAATGATATGTGATTTACTAACATAGAACATATAATACATGTATAATAAATTATACAAATAAGAACATGCAAGATAGTTTTGGTATTTTTGATCTTTTTGAATGTTTTTGTATTTTTGGAATATTTGGAAATAAAAATGTTACCCTATGATCCAATCCAAAGGATTCTCATAGGTAAATTTGAGCTTAGAATATGGTATATCAAATTGGTGGTACTACTGAGGAGCATGTATAGGTGTAATATCTGACACTATAGGCTCTGTGATACTTTACATATGTGTCAAAAGACTTTGTGCTCTCAAAGATGTAATATAAGGAGTAAGGATTCAGGGAACCCATAGTTTTATGTTCTATAGTATATTTTAAGTAGTAATAATAGGAACATGTTCAATTTCTTTGGATAATTTATTAGGTTTTGCATAGTAGTAGATCAGGATTCCATGGAGTCCACTATGTATAACATAACATTCACCAAATGTTTAACCCTAAATTTTAGATAATAGGGTAGGGTTAAGAAGATTATATTATATTTTAGATAAATGTGGTGAACTAATATAATATGCAGGCTAATAGATAGATACTTATATAAATAGTATTTTAAATTTATACAACTAAGATTGTTAAAAGTAGTAAAGTATAACTATTGATAGATATTTTAATAAATTAGAAATAAATGATGCTTAACTAGTTTACTACGAACATTTCATTATATGCCATTCCTCCATAAACTCATAATTAAATCCATTGTTAATTTTATTTAGACTATAAAACTTACCCCTATTTAGACTACATATAGGTTGGAGTTAGTTGAAAAACTATTAATACAAGTGACATGACCATTCTTCAATAAGCTTTTATATGTAAACAAATAATGCCAAATTATTGCTAAAAAGATTCATTACCAACATAATCCAAAAGACAATTGATAAGGGAATAAAATGATGTGATGCCTATGAATCATCAAGCATCATCAAAGACCATTTGTTCACAATACCAAGCACAAGCCTTATCTCACATCAATTGTAAGATGGAGTCATTCTAGAAAGTGTTAGCCAGATTTTGCATACCATAAATGAGGATCATTAAAAAAATTTGTTTAATTAATATTAAACTTGTTGATAACCATTATGAATACTTTTTATTGGTCATTAATTATCTAATTTTATAGATAATATGTGCCCCTTGGCACCTTACAAGGTCATTTAGGATGGTCTAGTTAGTATCTAAGTCAAGTCATGTTGTCTTATCATCAAGTAGTCATTCTTTATGGTTTTCATTTTAGTGTTTACAATTTTTTTAGTTAAGTTTTAAAAATTTAAGGTAATTGGGAAATCAAGTCAATGTGAAGGAATTCCCAAGGTGATAAGGTGGTAACTCTACAAAGAACAAATATCGCCTAAACTTGCTCAATTTGGTAAAACAAACAAACTAGTAAGTTAATTACATTTTTGTTTAAAATTTTTTGGAGAGTTTAAGGTAATTTTGATAAGATTAAGGTATTTTACTAATTTATTCATTTTTTTCTTTCCAATGTTAAAGATGACATTTAATAATCATGAGAAAATTATCTTTGGAAAATGGTTTTATTAAAGTCATCTAACACCTTGGTCATGACATCATGTTGCACCTGATTGTACATATCCTCCAAATGTCCTATATAACTGATTTTCAATATTGGACTCTATTTGTAACTATCATTTATCATTATCTAATGCACAAATTAAGATTTTTTGAGAGATTTTAAGGTAATTAAGGTTATAATTTTTTCACTCTCTTCCATGTTTTTATAGATTAGGGAAAGATGAAATCTCACCTATTTCACCATCTCTAATAGTTTTAAAGGGAAAAAAAGTTTGAATCTTTACAAAAACATTATTTTTGTGGTCTTTTATAGAAGTTTCATGATGGTTTATAAGGTATAAACTATCCAAAATGTCTTCATGGTCTTGTCAAACCCAAATCCATGTAGAAAGTGGAGCTATAGATCCAAATAGTGTAAAAACCCACTCCATTTCTCCATTAGTCTTGTTGGTAGCTCAATGCATGCAACAAGTTTTCACTTGGTACTTGGTGGGGAGAGAGATTTTGAGTCCAATCCCTTGGCCATAAGAGGGGATCCTAATTCCCTTCCACCTTATTTCATTAGTTTTATAGATAATCCCTTTAACTCTATGAATAATCATTAAGAAGTTAAGGGTGTACAAAAGTGACTCAAAACCCCACTAGGGCCATTTTTCTTTAATTTTAGGGTTTTTAAGCTCAATCAATGCATGTAATTAATTTTATAGGGTCATATAAAACCCCATTTACCCTATCTCACAATTATCCAAATTTATTTGGCATGTACAAATTTAGATGATGTAAAATACATAGTTTAAAGGAGTTGTGGGCATGTTTCAAGGAACTCTAGATTAGTTTTCCTTAGTTTTAATGTTAGTATCACTTAGATAACCTATAATAAACTTATAAAAATCACTCACTCCTTAAAATTTCCTCAATTTATAATCACTAAAGGGGGGGGTGAATCAGTGATCCAAGATATTTCAAACTTTAATTGTAATCCTTTCAAACTCTTATTCAATGACCACATGCATTCATAAAGCATAAAATATGTTCATAATAATGAATAAAAAATATGATTCTAGATGACACACATAACATAAGATCTACATGGGAAACCCTCTTGGGGAATAAAACCCATTCTCAAGCTTGCAAACATATGGACTACTTATCCTATAAGATGATCACAAACATGAGACATTTTAGTGAAGCACCCACTTCACAAGGAGTACCCAACCCCAAGTATGAAAAATCACCCACTTTTTTTAAATTTTGAGCACCTACACAACACATTATGAAATCAAAAACTCCAAAACTTTGATTACATTTCGATCTTATTAGAGAAATAATGTATAACACCTCTCTTTCAACTCATCACACATAATCAAAATTGATCATGCAATCAATGCATCTAAACATCACTTTTGGATCACTCTAGGATTTATTTCTCATACTCAATATATTTTTTACTTACATCCATCTACTGATCACACTCACTCTTATCTATTTCCTCTACCTCTATCTTCTTCTCTCTCAACACATTCACATCATGTCTAGAAACCATTACCTTGGTCTTCACCTTTTATGGAGTCTTCATGAATATAAACATCTATGTCAGCCATAATACTTTCATTAACCCATAATACATATAAAATGATAAAACATAACTCAAATTCAACCTCACAGGTTGGCCATAGCATCCATGGGTCACATTTAAGCAGCTACACCTTTCAACTAGACCTTTGTAACCCATATAGGTCTCATAGAGAGCTATTACCCTTTTTATCACTTCATCAAGTAAAAAAATAACAAAATATCACTTTAAAATACATGGTTCCACTCTATATAACCTTTAAGACATCTTAATATGAATACTCCTACCAAAACACTCTTTTGCTAAAGCACAAACTTCTTAAAAAATATTTTGTATATAGTAACACCATGAAAAAATAAATAGTAAAATTTTAAGCTCAATATCTATAATTTTCTATACATTTAGACCTTATAATGAACTTTTTTGGATGCACCTTAAATTCCTCTACAACTTTACCTTTTACACCACTATGAAATTCATCCTGGATCAAATGATATAGCTCAAAAACTATAGAATAATTTTTTGTCATTAATTGGAATATTCAAATTCCATAGGTCACTTTGTAAGTCCTAAACATTGGAAACTTTGTAATCATCTCATGCTCCCTAGTAACTTTAAACAAATATGCACCATCAATATCCTTATAAATATCTTGACTTTAACCCTTAAATTCTCACCATAAATCTTAGATCCTCACTTCCATGATCATGCCACTTGGTAGAGCTATGTGCCTTCTATGCACATTGACTATTTGACTCAATAGACTCCATCAATATCCATATGTATAAACACTCACATGTTTTTGATCTTATATCAAATCATCAATATTGAGACACATGTTGATATCACATACAATCTTAAGAACCTTTGACAAATTGACTTCATACACACCATTGATCTCTATTTGACAAGATCATGTGCTCCATTAGATCCTTATCTAGTCAGATTAAATGCTCACCATTAGATCTAAAATATGATTTAATGTTCACCATATATATTCAATATCATAAATTTGGATAAGTATGGGAACTTAGTAAATTATGTTTGAGAAGCCAACTTTGTACCTTAATAATATTTTCTATGCTCCATGTCTAGACCTAAACTTTGAACCAGATGATCTTCTCACATAGGGGAATCCATCCATATATCAAAACACTCCTAAAACCTTCACACATGTGAAATATAATGTCATCAAATTGCTTACTCAACCTTGTTTGTTAAGATAACTACTTGATCTTAGACATTCATATGACTATTCTGATGAATTTTATTCACTTCCATAAGTAATATAAGCACTCATAAATCCCATAGGGTCTCTAAAACATGTCCATACCATCAATATGATCCATAAATTACCTCACTAGGTTAAACACTTTCCAAACCATCAATCTAATCACTTTCTCATTAATGCACTAGCACCACATGTTCCCTTTGACATCAATGACAACCAAACATCAATGACCATGTTCAACAATCTTCCCCTTTGTCATTGATGGTAAAACACCCTCAAAATGACTTCTTACTCATTTTAACTCCTTCATTCTAAACTTTCTTCCCCTTTGACATTAATGATAAAGATTTTCTCCCTCGATATGCAAATAATCATTCCTTAACATTATGTATACATTTAAAAACTATTTAAGATGCTCAGGATTCTTATAAACTTTTACGTATATGAATCAATTTCGCCCCCTTTGACATCCACCAATCTAAGCTTGGAATTCTCTAATCCCTAGACCTGATAAAATTGCTCACAAAGCTTATAAAGCTCTCCCTATCATTATGCACATCTCTTTAAGCCTCTCATACTATCTGATTTAGCTCACCCTTAGTCAAATAATACTTTGTATATTATCAAATTAAAGAGAACATAACTTTGTATTGATTAGCATCTTGATCATTACCTAAAGCACACACACTTGCTTCCACACATGAAAGATGTTTCCTAAAAATCATAGGTAGAGACACCCACTTGTCATAGAGGGACTAGAGATCCCAAAAATTAGGAGACTTCCATATCTCCATTCTCTTACTTGACTTATAGTCCTTACTCATCTTCATATTGACTTTGAATGAGTTATTAGCCTTATTCTTTTCTTTTATCTCAAGATCCTACTTGATTTCCTTGTCCATTTTGGTAGATAAGGATTTTTACTTGATACTTGAACTTGTTCCCTATTCTATCATGTCAAATAATCCACTTTGAGCCTATTTTTCATTTACCTAGTTAGGTCTCCATTCACTATGAATCCTTCTCTTCATGATAGGATCTGAAATTTTTGAAGTAGTATATTGATCATTCTTGTATAACCTTGTTATGTGACCTCTCTCATGACATTTCAAACAAATGAGGTTTCTCATATTGTACATACCTTATTGTTTATATATATGATGATTACATTATGATTGATGATTATGTACCTGATCATTTGGTCCCATAATGAAGATATTACAAAACCTTGTAATATGACCAAAACCTTGACACTTATAGCAAAATATGTCATTATTTACTTGTTAATCTATTGACTATCTTGAGTTATGATTTTCTTCATGATTGCCATTATCTTTCTCATAATTCCTTGAAAATTCATTCCTTGAGGATCTTTTACAATCTTTTGACCTATGACCAAACTGATTACAAGAGTAATAATGACCATTAAAATTTGCATGCCTTATAAAATTTGGTTGTCTAATATGATTTGTATTAATTTTTTCAATACCTTCATTCCTTGAATGATGATTTTTATTCAAAGATTTTATCTTGTCTTGATTTACATAATTTTTTTATTCTTTGTATTTGAAACTATATCTATCAATAGCATGCTTTTGATTACTCATAATATTGTCAAGGTCATTTGAGCTCTTTTCATACTTCAAAATTGACTTTACCTTAAAATATGTCTTATTTAACTCATTTTAATGAATCAATTTAAATCACATACCTAAGGTACTCATCTTCTTTGGATTTTAAGCTTGTAGACATAGTTTCTAATTGACTATTGAGATTCTTGACAATATCTTCATGTTCCCTTGTGTCATCATTCATTCTTTCTTAATACACACTAAATTTCTCTTCATAGTCTTTATTTGTGACATCATATTATTTTTATTTTTCTTCTCAATCTTTAGATCTTTAGGAGCATTCATCAATTCATCCTTATTATCTGAATCATTAGTTGTATCTTTTCTCATAGCTTTATTTAATTTCATCTACAAAGACTCTATCTCTAATTGATACATGATACACTCTTTATCCTTACTCTTTACTTATTAATTAATAGTAAAAACATAAGTTTCAAGATATTATGTGATCTCATCATACTCCTTCACTTAATTACTTATCCTTCCTTCAAAAATTCCAATTTTCTTCTCATGGTATTTAATCAGGAAATCTTGTTTTTTGTTCTTTCTTTATAGTATCTTCATTTCTTCCATAGTATCTAGATATATATCCTCAATAGTAACTTTATCATCTCCTTCCTCTAAGTTATCTCTGCCAAAGAAATCTTTTCTTAGAGAACATTCACATTCATCATCACTAAAATCCATGAATAATGTCTCCATGTCCTTATTATGAAAAGAATAATCACTACTAGATGTGTTTACTTCTTCTTCTACATATGAGTTACTATATTCTTCATGATAAAGTACTTTAATACCTTCGTATGATTCCTTCTTTCCATTTTTCTTACTGAAGAGATTTTTGTACTTGCTAGGGCCCTCATATTTATTGTGTTAATCTAATGAGATTCCTTATAAGCTTCTTTGATTTCAAAAATTTTAGATATTGGGCTAAAAATGACCAAATTTACCACATGAAAAACATTTAAAAGGAAAATTTTCTTCATACTTACCTAATCCTACATTCTATCTTCTTGAAATCATGGTTTCATGTTGATATTCATTAAGATCAAAATATTCAAGACTTAACTTGTTCTTCTTATCTTCCTTGATCACCTTGAAGGTTGCTTCCTTCTTAGGAGGTTTATCCTCATTTACTCTCATCTCATAGGCAACAAGGATGTCATCAAGTTCATCCATCTTCAACTGAGTGAGTATAGAAAATAAATTTAAATCAAACTTGAGTGTAAGAGTCCTCAATACCTTCTGTACTATAGTATCTTCATCAATCACCTCTCCAAGACCTTTGATCGTGTTTACTACCTCATCAACCCTTAAAAGATAAGATGCCATAGTATCCTCTAGCTTCATTTTGAGACCTTCAAATTTCCTTTGGTAGGTCTATAATTTAGCCAATTTTACCTTTGAGTCTCCTTCATAGATAGTCTATAATTTATCCCAAATATCCTTGATAGACTTGAAATGGATCATTTTTGTGAACTCAACCCTAGATAGACCACAAATGATAGTATTCATAGCTTTAGAATTATTCTCACTCAACATCTTGTTAGCAACACTAGTTGGAGGAGTAGTTTGTGTATTATAACCATCGATGATATATTTACAATTATTAAACCTTAGAGACATGATGTATGTCCTCATCCTTACACTCAAACAAGTATAATTTTACCCATTTAACAATGGTGCTTTCTTTTTATATAAACCTTACTTCATTTGACTTGTCATATTTTACCTTAGATCACCTTAAAGTGGTTAAACTTGAAATGAAGCTCTTGATCTGATACCAATTATTGTAACTAAATTTTTTGAAAGGGGGGATGACTAAATGATGAAAGATGATTTAAAATTTAATTTTAATCCTTTGAAACTGTTAATAAATAACCATAAGCATTCATAAAGAATACAATATGTTCATAATAATGAATAAGAAAGATGATGCAATATCACACACATAACATAAGATCTACATGGGAAACCCTCTTGGGGAATAAAACCCACTCTCAAGCCTAAAAACACATGGACTAATTATCATATAAGATGATCATAAATATGAGACCTTTTGGTGAAGCACACACTTCACAAGGAGCACCCACCCCTAAGTATTAATAAGCACCCACTTGTTTTAGATGTTGATCACCCACATAACACCTTATGAAATCAACAACTCTAAAACTCTTATTGTATTTCCATCTGATTAGAGAAACAATGTATAACACCTCTCTTTAAAATCATCACACACACTCAAACATGTTCATGAAATAAATGTATCAAAACACCCATTTTGGATCACTCTAGGCTTCTTCACTCATCCTCAATATATTGTATACTTCAGTCCATCTATTGAGCACACTCACTTTGATCTCTTCCTTTGCCTCTATCTTCTACTCTCTCAACACATTCACATCAAGTCTAGAAACCATTACCTTGGTCTTCACCTTTTATATAGTCTTTATGAATATTAACATTTAGGTTAGCCATAATACTTTCCTTAACCCTTAAGACATCTAACATTCTAACACATAGATCAAATTCATCCTCACAAGTTAGCTATATCATCCATGGGTCACACTTAATTAGATATGCCTTTTAATTAGGCCTTATTAGCCTTTATAGGTCTCATGGAGACCTATTACCATTTTTATCACTTCATCAAGAAAAAAATAACACAAGATCACTTTAAAATACATTGGTCCACTCTATATGACCTCTAAGACATATTCAAATTAATACTCCTACCAAAACACCCTTATGTTAAAGCAAAAATTCCTTAAATAATATTTTATGCATAATAACACCATGAATGAATGAATGAATATTCAAATTTGAAGATCAATATCTACAATTTTATAAACATTAAAAAATTATAATGAACTTTTTTGGATGTTATTTGAAGTCTTATACAACTTTTCATTTTTCACTATCATGAAATTCATGTTGGATCAAAAGATATACCTCACAAAATATAGAGTAGTTTTCCTTCATTAATTTGAATATTCAAATTCCAATGGTTACTTTATAAATACTAAACATCAAAAAATTTGTCATAATCTCATGCTCCTTAGAAACTTTAAATAAATACACACCATGGATCTTTTCAAAAGTCTCTTCACTTTAACCCTTTAATTCTCATCATCGATCTTAGATCCTTACTTTTGTGGTCATGCCATTTGGTAGCTATGTGTTCCTTATGTGCACATTGACTATTTGACTCAATGTGATCCATAAATATCCATCTATAAGAAAATTTAAATTCCATTGATCTTCTATCAAATATTTGATATTGAGACACATATTACTATCACATGCAATCTCAGGAACCTTTGACAAATTAACTTCACGTGCACCATTGATCTCTATCTGATAAGACTATGCACTTTGTTATATCCTTATTTTTTTAGATTAAACACTCACTATTATAACCATTATTTGATTAAATTCTCATTGTAGATCTTTGATACCATAAATTTGGCTATGGGAACTTAGTAAATTCCATTTAAGAAGCCAACTTTTCACTTTAATAATTTTTTCTATGCTCTATGTCAAGACCTAAAATTTAAACCATGAGATCTTATCACATAGGGGAATCCATCCATGTATCAAACTACTCTTTAAATCTTCACATGTGTGAAATATGATGTCATAAAACTAATTACTCAACATTGTCTATCAAGATGACTACTTGAGCTTAGATATTCATGATTGTTCTAATGAATTATGTTCACTTACATAAGAACTCTAAGATCTAATAAGATCCCATAGGGTCTTTTCAAAATGTCCATACCATAAATATCATCCATCAATTACCTCACTAGGTCAAACACTATCCAAACCATTAATCTGATCACTTTGTCATTAATTCACTAGTACCATATGCTTTCTTTGAAATCAATGAAAACCAAACATCAGTGACCATTCTCAACACTCACATCACCCCTAATATTGAAAATATCTATAATAGTGAGAAAGAAGATAGGTTCATTTATCCCAAGGAGTTGTTTCATGGTTACAAGCCAAAATAAACCTTATTAAAATCATGGAGAACTAAAATGAGGGATTTAAATGAGATTATAACATGGTACCATCTAAGTTATCACTACCTTATCTATCCTCCATTCATCTATATTCATCATCTAAGGTTTTCTTTTAAGCCAATTCATTATGGTAGTCTTTTTAGCCTAAGGCATTATTGTAAGTCTAAACAAGAAATTTACTCATTTTTCATTGTTGGTAGAGGTAATATAAGGATATGAAAAGGTTAATAATATACTCCAATTTTTTAACTAATTCATACACTGAACTCAAATCTTTTTAGAGTTTCTTTACCAAAATCCCACTTGTAATTTCCTCAAAGTCCTCATAAATGGACTATACATAGAATACCCAAGGATAAAATTGGTGATCAAGTCAAATGAATGAATATATTCATGTAAAAATGTCTTTAAAATTTAATAGATAATATATATAGTGATATTATTGATAAAATTTATTCCCAAGACAAAAATAAGAGGAAGGCAAGCTCTAATCCTAATGATCATCTACATGCCTTACAAAGGCAAAGTTAGGAAAACATAGTGGTGGATTAAAATGGAGTATTAGGAGATTTTTATGGGTTATAAACAAAGGTGAATTAAGTATCATATAGATATAAATATCTCAAGAAGGCTTAACTATATTAGATAAATCCATTTGGTGAGGTTACAGTCAAGTAGGTCTAACATAAACCTACATGCTAGTAGTAATAAAAAATGAGGAGAAATGCCAATTATATGATATGGAGAGGAAAATTGGGCCATATAAAAAGGTTATTACATTTATAAACATTTTAAAAATTAATAAATAAACCCAAACAATGTATTTTATTATACCTTAGTAACCATTCACAATCCTAAGTGAAGACTTACAACCCTGTACAAAATAGTGGAAAAGAGACATTTAGGATGCATGATGAAGTGATATAATTATTTTTATAGATCATATAAATGTAAATTAGAGTATAAATCCTCACCAAATTCACTAGAGATGATAATAATATCTCAATTTAATAATTCTCAATGTAAAACTAGTTAAGAAGCCTAATTGACTACATACATGTCTATAACAAGTAGAATTGAGAAAGGTTACCATTTACGATGTGAAAAAATGGGTTGAGGGTTTTATAAAGTTAAAATTAATAATTATAAATCCTATAAAATAATTAAAAAACACCAAATAACCAATTTCAAGTGGTTTATACATCAAACTTATAATTGAAAACTTAAAACCCCACCTATAGGTTTGTTTAGGAAATTTTAAAAGAAATGTGATTGTTATGTGAAACCTTGAGGTATATTATGTTAAAGAGAATATATTAAACTTAATTATAAATTAAATAATTATATTAATAGGTTTATCAAGGTTATTTAATACATTTATGGGGTCAATAAGCTTGGTTAGGCCTATAAGGCCTAAATCTGCACATACAGGCCTATATGTAAAGAAAGAGGAAAAATTGAAATATTGAGGTGATGTGGAGATTTGAAGAGGTAAAAAATTTTATTAAGAATTTGGTTTAAAAACCCATGAATTTTAAACCCATTTGAGTCAAAAAAAATTCAAGGTACAAGACTATTAGGGCCATCAACACTAAACTACCTTGAAACCCTAGTTATGAGCTTGTGAGGGTGGCAATAGGATAGGGGATTGAAAGGTGAAGATAAAAATGTTATCACCTAATATTATGTTTTTTATATATCAAGGAGGTGTTTGGGGATATAATAAAACACTTTTACACCTTATTAAGCCAAATCAACCTCTTTGAACTCTCAAATAGGCCTAGATAGTCAGAAATGGTCACTTTCATCATGTGGGAAGTACAACCAAAATATGTATGGGATACAATGATTTTAGGAGGTGTTAAGGTACCATATTCCATCCCAACTTGTGGAATTTTTTCTCAGGTTAGGCTCCATAACTTTATGAACCATCATTAATAAGGTTACACACTCATAATTCCTGCTTAAACCCTTTCAAAGACCCAATGGAGGAGATTAACTTACTAATCACTAAAAATGAATTTAATTGACATATAAAACACATAAAAAAACATTATTCACTTCAAGATGGTCATAACGATGCAATTTTTTTGTACCTTCACCTATAAGGATGCATTTAATGTTGTACTTTTCTAGGTTTTAGGCTATAAATAAAGTTTTTAGACATATAAACTGGTGAGAACCATTAGGGAGGATGGTTTGGAAGTAATATACATTATTAGACCCCAAAATCCACTCTTCTACTCCTAAAAGAGTTTTTACAAGTCTAATTTCCAAATCCAATGCATAAATGCTTATGAAAAGGTGATGTGGTCAACTACAAAAGATAAAACAACATGGTTGGAGTACTTAGAAGCTATGGATCATACCATAATATGGTTTTAGGGTCTGAAATAAGATCATCCACCTTGTATAAAGTTATCATGGAGGTATTATATCCATTAAAATGGCTAATACCAAGTGAATTAGACCTAATGGATTAGAAATCCTAAATGGATAATGAAGAAGAATCTCTACCATGGAAAGGTATGAATGAAAGGTTCCAATTGAATATAAAAGAAGAATTAAGAGGAATAGGGTGGCTTGTAGGTTTTCAATGAGTCAAAAATGCTATGTGTCAAGTTTCAAAGTTGTAATTTCTCCTTCAAGAAGTGTATTTTAACTCTTCAAAGAAGAGTTCATATTCCACTTAGTAAAGTCCATCATTAATATGAGTAACACTTGTTAAAGAGGATGAAAATACTATTTTTAGCCTCTTCAATTTAGCATTGTAACTAAATTGAGGTGGATGATACTTGTATATGCATCTCCCATGCCTCTATCTCTCTCCTTCACATACACACACACACACACACACACACACACACACACACACACACACACACACACACACACACACACACACACACACACACACACACACACACACACACACACACACACACACACACACACACACACATGTTACCTTAAATGGATTGCTATGGATCCTTTGGCTGAGTATGAAAAAGCCCTAATCAAATAACACTTGTGATATTTCTTTTAATTTTGAATAAATCTAACTCTTACCTTTTCATATGCTTTCAATTAGTGTATTTGTGTGATTTTTTATTATTGCTAGTAGTAGTGCCTTCACTCTCTCATTTTTCCTCTCCTATCTCTTTGAAAATGTATTATCTTATTACAATTCATATGGTGAGTTTGGATATCCTTGCATAGTTTATAAGTGGGTTTTATTCATTAGTATCCTTTTTAGAAATATTTATTATACTTTGTATTTAATGCATTGTCTATGACCTCTATGTTGAAACCCTCATTATTAGACGTCATTATTGATTAATGCAATAAGATTTAGGTCTAGTTCATAGTATTAGTTCAATATAATCAAGTGGAGGGTGTTAATTTGATGCATCACCTCCCTAGTTTAGTTTAATTTCAATTTTCCTACCCTTTTCCTTTGCAATCAGTAGATCTAGTAGTAATTTAGGATGATAACATCAAGGGAACTAGACCTATCTAAGTATTTACCCCAATGATTAGGCTAAGAAAACTTAGAGGTGTCCTTATGATATCACTTAAGTAAGGAGGCTTGAAAAACCTCTTCAAGGGTGTAAATTTTGATGATAATAGTTTTAGCATACCTAATGGGTCAAGTATTTCATCTTATTGAAGATTTATTGATGATAATCTTAAAAACATCAGCCTTTATAGGTAGAAACACAAACACTAATGGTGAATCCAAGTGAATCTTAACTTGTATAAGTAGTACATGTGCCTAAAATCAAAAAACTAGTATGTATTTTAATCATTCTTTTGGTCAAGATGTATACTTTATGCCTTTATATTCTTGATATCAAGTTGATGGAATTCATGGCTTCACCCCAAATGGCTCTAAATAATCAAAATGTCAACCTTATCAAGTTATAAATAGAATTATATTCCCTCTCCCAATCCCATTCATCCTCTTTAGTATCCTACTCATTGTTGGAAATATTGTCACTGATGTCAAAGGTCTAGCATTTTTGGTGATAAAAGCCTCATAGCATTAAATGGTGTTTTTAACATTCATATCTTAGCTAATGTGTGTTAATATTTATTTAATATTAATAAATATATTTTTCATTGCACAAAGTCAAAAAAGGGCCCATGAAGAAGTCAAAGAGTCATGGGGTAAAGACAAAAGAGGAATGGGATGCATTTTCCCATGAAGAGTCATCTTGAGGAATTCCAAGAGTCACCAAGTGAAGACAAAATAGGAAGGACACAATTTCTCATGAAGGGACACTTTGAGGAATACAAAAAGTCAAAAAGATAAAAGACAAAAAGGAAAAGGATGCATTTTCTCATGAAAGGTCACCATGTGACTTTTTAAATGCAAGGATTTGAAGGGTCATGAAAGCTTTGGCACCATTTTCCATGAGTATTGAAGGGTAAAAAAGGGTGAATAATAGAGGTCATTTGGTGAGCTATAAATAAAGGCTTGGGAAGCCATTTGTTATGTGTAGAAGAAAGCATGGTTTTTAATTTTCATATCTATCTTATAAGATCAAAGGAGAGAAAAGGAAGTGATATTATAATGTGATATCATTTATTAAGAAATCAACATTGAGAGATAGTTGTGTGGTATAGACAATAGGGGTTGGTGCTCATGAATAGTTATTGTGTTGGTGCTCCTATAGGTTGGTTCTCATGAATAGTTGTTGTGTTTGTACTTAGCAAAGGGTTTGGTGCTACTAAAATTTGGTGCTTGTGAACTTTTTAATTTGATTTGGTACTAATTAATATACTTGAGATTGTTCTCCATGGTTTTTCCTACATTGGGTTTTCATGTTAAAATTTAGTGTCTCTCTCTATCTTGTGTGGTGTTTATTATTTCAGTTTTATTACATATCTTGAATGAAAGGTTAAGTGAAATTTTATTAAGTAAAAGTTTATAAGATATATGATATACTGATTCACACCCCTCTCAATATATCTTGTACTTAATAATTGGTATAAGAGAAGGTTCCTTTTGGAAAAAGTTTTATAGCTTGAAGGTATATCGGGGAAAGCATGATGGCTAGATCACATGAAGGTTTTTATAAAAATAAGGAACATTTGTTTGATGAGACAAATTATGATTTTTGGAGCATAAGGATTAGGACTTATTTGATGTCTCTTGGATTTGACATTTGGCAAGTAGTTGTGGAGGAATATAAAGATCCACAGATACTTGTGACCACTACAATAGAAAAGAAGGCAAATGTGAATAATACTAAATATTTAAATGTTATTTTATGTGGTTTATGTGAATTATAATTTATTAAAGTTATGTAATGAAAATATGGTCATGAGACTTGGGTAAATCTTGAGAATATTTACAAAGGTGATGAAAAGGTTCAATGGGCTAAGCTTCAAACTTTTAGAAAATAGTTTGAGAGTTTGAAGATGGAAGAGGAAGAAAATATAACAAGTTTTATTTTGTATGTTGATCAAATAATAAATTAGATTCAAGGTCTTGGAGAAAATTTAGAAGATTAAATGGTGGTAAAAAAGGTTTTGAGATCTCTACCAATGAGATATTATGCAAAGGTTTTGTAAATTGAGGAGATGAAGGATCTTTACAAACTAAAGATGGATGAACTACATGGTGTTCTTATGGCATATGAGATGTGGATAGAACAAGAAAAAACATCAAATAAGGAAGTTTCTTTTAAGACATCAAATAAATAAAAATCCAAGATTCAAGAATCAAGTGATAGATCTAGCAATGAGGAAGATGACAATGGAGATCTATTCATCCACAAGCCTAAAAAGGGCATAAGTAAATATCAAGGAAAATTTCCATTTAAATGTTTTAAATGTGGTAAGATTGGACATTTTGTAGATAGATGCCCAGATAATAATGATTAAAATAAAGAAAGATAGTCTACATAGAAGAAAAAGTTCATAGGCAAATACAAGAAGAGATTCAAGAAGAAGAGTTTATATTCTAAAGATTTTAGCTTAGCTGAAGACAGTGGAGTCAGTGACTTAGATGAAGAAAAAAATCTATTCATGACCATACATGAAGATACCTCCACAATAAAAATTATATATGGTTAAGAAGAAGAAAATGATGAGAGTGATGATGAAGCCAAAGTGAATCTGAAAGGATAACTCATTTGTGCCTTAGAATAATTAGAGTCTATTGAGAAGAAGAATCAAAGATTGAAGTACCAGATTGAGAAAAATGAAAAGGAGTCAAAGGAAATAATTGAAGATCTACAAGCACACTTTGAAGAAGCTAAAAAGAATGAAAAATATCTAACATAATTGAAAAAAGTAAGTAAAGATTTTGAAAGGTATGTTATTTAAATTGCCTCTTTAAAATAATATATTGAGAAAGTAGTCAATGATAAAGCAATCAATGATTCAAAATTTTAGGATAGCAGTAACATGTTGAAGAAGATATTGGAAAGACAAAAGGTAATATCAGATAAGATAGGTATCAAATTTGAAAATAAAAAGACTTATGTTGAAGCTCTTGCAAAAGAGGAAGCCAAAAGGGAAGAGGTGAAAAATATAGAGGACATCTCAAAAAAATAAGGCTAGAAGGAACAAAACTACAAAAGGCAATCAAGTTAGAGATACACAAATAGGTTTTATTTTTATGGTTAATGTTTTTATTGTAATGGATATGGTCATAAGGAAATATAATGTCAGAAAAGGGACAAAAATTTTAGAAATAAAGAGAAAGAGACTCATGTAGAGTCAAGCAGAAGAAACAACTCTTTTGTTCCTCTATCAGGCTTTAATGAAGAAGACATCATATGTTACAAGTGTAATAACTTCAGACACATAAACTGATACTATAGAAGTGTGTTCAAGTTAGTCAAGAAGGACCAGAGTTTCAAAGCTCCATTCATCAATAAGAAAGTTTAGACAGGTTCATGGTAGAAGAAAAAACCTAAAATGTCTATGTTGGTCCAAATAGCTTTGCATGCAAGAAATGAAGAAAAGCCATGGTTTATTGATATTGGATGTTCGAGGCACATGATAGGAGATAAGAGAAATTTCATAACCTTGAACAAGATCAATGGTGGCATAGTGAAATTTGGAGATAAAACCACTACCAAGATATCTAGAAAAGGTACTTTAAGTTTGGATAATGGTAGAACTAAGACTAAGAATGTTTTATATGTAAAAGGTCTTAAGCATAATTTATTGAGTGTAAGTCAAATATGTGATTAGGGATACACATTATTTTTTTATGTAGAAGGTTGTGATATTGGAATAAAATATTTAGATGAGTTGATTGCAGATGCTCAAAGGACGGGTAATAATTTATGTGTTATCAGATATCTTCATAAAGGCATGATCAAAGGACATATTCAAGTATATGCAAGAGGAGTTTGGAGTAATTTATTTTAGTTCCTAATATTGAGGATCAACATTAGTTGAGGGGGAGATAAGTGTTATCTCCAATATAGGCCATTTTATATTGATTTCAAAGGGGGAGAAGTGCAAAAATAGGTATAGGTATAGGAATAAGAATAGGTATAAGGAACATGTACAAGATGATACAGTAAGGGGGAGTTACTGTATGTTTATCAGTTTGGTTATATATGTAGGTTGGAATATGTAGTACACGTTTTTAGGATATGGAAGTTTTAGTTTGAGGATGCATTCAATGATAAAGAGGGATATTTTTGGAAATATTTTCACTGATGTCAAAGGTCTAGCATTTTTGGTGATAAAGTCCTCATGGCATTAAATGGTGTTTTTAATGCTCATATCTTGGCTAATGCATGTTAATATTTATTTAAAATTAATGAATATATTTTTGATGCATAAAGTCAAAAGAGGGCCCATGAAGAAGTCAAAGAGTCATGGGGTAAAAATAAAAGAGGAATGGGACACATTTTGCCATGAAGAGTCATCTTGAGGAATTGCAAGAGTCACCAAGTGAAGAAAAAAGAGGAAGCACACAATTTCTCATGAAGGGACACTTTAAGGAATATGAAAAGTCACCAAGATAAAGATAAAAAGGAAAATGATGCATTTGTTCATGAAGGGTCACCATGTTACTTTTCAAATGCAAGGATTTAAAGGGTCATGCAATTTTTGGCACCATTTTCCATGAGGATTAAAGGGTCAAAAAGGGTGAATGCTAAAGGTCATTTGGTAAGATATAAATAAAGGCTTGGGAAGCCATTTTTAATGTGTGGAAGAGATCATGGTTTTTAATTATCATATCTAGCTTAGAAGATAAAAGAAGAGAAAAGAAAGAGATATTTTAATGTGTTATCATTTATTGAGAAAGTAACATTGAGAGATAGTTGTGTGGTATACACAATAGGGGTTGGTGCTCCTATGGGTTGGTGCCCAAAAATATTTTCTTTGTTGGTGCTCAACAAAGGGGTTAGTGCTACTATGGGTTGGTACTAAAGAATAGTTGTTTTGGTGCTCAACAAAGGGTTTGGTGTTCCTACAATTTGGTGCTTGTGAACTTTGTAATTTGAGTTTGTGCTCATTAGTATACTTTATATTGTTCTTTATGGTTTTTCCCACATTTGGTTTTCATGTTAAAATCTAGTGTCTCTCTATCTTGTGTGGTGTTTATTGTTTTAGTTTTATTGCATATTTTGAATGACTGGTTAAGTGAAATTTAATTAATTAAAAGTTTATAAGATATATGATATAATGATTCACCCCCCCTCTCAGTATATCTCATGATTAACACTCATTCCTCTAGTCAACCTTATCAAATTCATTTTTATTATATTTTATAATTTTTAGACTTTAAACAAACCCTTACAAGTTTGTAAATGCAAATGATAGAGATTTATAAAGAGAGGTAACTTGACCTAATTATCTATAACCCTTCTAGTCAAAATGAAAATTATCAAATGATGAAGAATCTTGTGCATTCACTTAAGACCGGGTGAGTATCTCTTGAGAAAGAAAACAAACATCTAATAATTGATAAAGTGATGGAAATGAGAGGTATGATTCAATGTCTATAGAAAATATTATTCCTTGAAGAGAGGTAACAAATGCAATAAATTCAACCTTATATGCCTTATCTTACTACAAGTCAACCCTCTTTTACTCTAAACTCAGCCCAAGTTATAATATGTCATCAAGATATGTCTATGCTTATGCAATATTTACTCACTCTTCCTCAAGAGCCTAAGACCTTTCCATATTGGATACCTTTTTATACTAAGACCCATAATTATGTCATGCCTACTCTTGAAAAATAACCTTCTCCCATGCTTATTCAAAGTCAATAATAAGAGAAGTGTATGTAGGTCAATTCAAAATATATCTCAAGTTATTCAAGATCTACACCTACCCTTAAAGTTACAACCATTCATGAAGTTTAATACACCTCTAAGTTTGATAGAGTAATTAAATAATGGAAAGAGAAGAATATAACATCCTCAATTAAATTCCCTTCTCTAACTCTCTAAGAATCCTTAAATGAATCTAATTCCTCAAGATCCTAAGTTAGAAGGACAATCTATAAAGATTTAATCAATCTAATTAAGTCTCTTTCCCTCTCACCCCCTCTTTTTGTGTCATTCATATGTGAATAAGAACTTGTCAAAATTAGGTGATGAGGTAGAAGTCCTTGAAAAGGAAAATCAATCAACTACAAGTGAATCTCAAGAAGGCTATTAGGAGAGTGTTTCTAATTTTTATGATGAAGATGTATTTATTGTTAGTCCTCTTTATCAATAAGGAAGAAAATCATCCTTCAAATATGGTGAAAAATATGGTATTGATGGAGGAGTTTAAGCTAACATGACAACCACCTATTATCAAAGTGATTCCATTGAAAAGAGTGAAGAAGATCTTGATCAAGAATGTTAATAGTTGTACCATAGGTTCATATAATAAATTAACTTGATTGACAAGCATTTGATCCTTCTAGAGCATGAATATGAATGTCATCATGAATTTTTATAAGTTGGTAGTCTCCTAGAAGATAAACAAATGGGTTTGGCATGATAGAGACATGAGGAATTGAACCTTAAATGGGTAGATGAAATTCTACTCTTTATGGAGGAATAAGAAGACCAATCTACCTCTCATGGATTGAGTCTTGATGAAGATAAAAGTGATTATGTATTAGTCGATTAGGTTACAATTAAACATGAGGTATGTTTTATTGAAGATACATTGGCTATTATCCTTTTTAAACTCATGGTAAAAATATAAAGCCTGTAGAATTAATATTTCAACCATGTCATGAATTTATTCAAGTATTTAAAGAATTTAACTAGTGTAATTCCCCTCAAGAGAATAGAAATATTAAATATTAAATTAGAATGATTTCAAGTGATGAAGAAGAAGTTTCCTTTTGGGAAGACTTAGAAAAAATTTACTCTAGTTTGGATGGTAAACCTACATCCCATGAGGAGAGTGATAATATTTTTATCTTGGATAATGAGCATGATGAAGACATGCAAGAGAAATCTCTTGAAAATAAAACCATGTTTTATGATCTTGTTGAGTCTCATGAACAAATTTAAGGAGGTCTTGAGGACATGTGGGAATCCTTCCTAGACATGTTCAAGTAGTTTGAAGATCTTGGTAAGATATAACCTCAAGAAGAACAAGAAGAAGTTGTTGCTAAATAGTAGAAAGTTTATAACTCTCCAGAAAATCATATTAGTCATCACCAAGAATTTAAAATCCATGGTGTAGCAAGGTACAATGAATATGACACTCTTGAATATGAACATGAGATGGAATTTAAGGAGCTAATAGAAGATGAAGTTGATAATGTTATTGCCTTTATGAATATAACCATGGTCACTTTGGAGGTCTCTCACACTACCATGGATGAACAATAATATAAGGTAGAAATCTAAAATCAAGATAGATTTATCTTTTTTGGAGACATATTTTATACTATAGACCCATTTGAGGTAGATCTAAAGGAGGTTGTGGTCAAAAAATAAGTTGGTCAAGCAAGAAAAAAGTTTGATTAGTAGTTTACACATCACTCTTGTTCATCACATGAAGGTGACTCAAGGATTTTTCCTTTTGATCTAGGAGGATCAATTCTAGTAGGTTAGTTGTAAATATTAGTTATTATATTGACATCTTTCCTATATGTGCTTATTAGCATAGTTTTTTAATCTTATTTTTTTGTTGTGTGTGTCTTGATTTGGTGTGTTTGTTTCTTGTCTTGTTGTGTTGGTGAAGGTAGTTATTTGTTTCAAGAGGTTTAAAGTCAAGTTTCAATGTAAATTTAGGTATTGTGTTGAGTTGAGGTGACTCCATATCCCAATCTATGGACTAGGAAACTAATCTAAAGTGCATAGTAGGCATGCAATCTTAGGAGGTCACCAAAGATGCTAGCCAAATTTTGGATACCATGAATGAGGATAATTCAAAACTTTGGTTTAATTATGAGAGGATATTCCTATAAAAATTAATGAAAATGCATGAAATAATAGATTTATTTATTGAAAATTCACAAAATAATAGATTTATATAATTATTAGAAACATTGAAGGGATTATATTGATTTGAAGCCACTTTGAGGGCACAACCTCCTTTGAGAAAGCTCAATATAATAAATTCATGGATGCCTTCATTAGCCTGAAAACTTACTTATATACTAGGTCTAATCTAAATAACTACTACTTCCCATGAATTTGGGATAAAACAAAATGTTTATGAGATGAATCAGAAAGCATACGTGTCCATAGTAACTAATATACTAATAAAGTAAAAAAAAGGGGTAGCACGGGTTCTTAACATCTTCTCCCTCTTAGAAAAATATTTCTCCTCAAAGCTTTAGATATGGGAATTGGTGTTGAATCTAAAATAATGGTTCCTATTTTACATCCTCTATTTGTATTTTGTGCCACTAAATTAATACCTCTGTAATGGAATGGGAGAATATTTGGAATTCATGCCAGTCTAGGATTGCCTCCAGCTCAATGAGGGATCCTTCATTATCAAATTTTGGTAAAATAGTTCTCATTCCAATGTTTGTGCCAAGAACTTTCTTTAGACAAGAGACATAAAATACTAGGTGAGCTTGGGAATAAGGTGGGAGATCCAACTTATAAGTAACCAATTCAATCTTTTTTAGAACCTTATATGGCCCATATAACTTAGAGCCATATTATGATGCCCTTTGAGTTTTAGGGAGGATTGATTGTATGGCTATAGGTGAAGAAAAAACATATCACCTACTTGAAAAATTCACTCAAAATGGTGTTGATAAGCATATTATTTCATTATATTTTGTGCCATATGAAGATTACCCCATAGGGTGCTGACTATTTGATTACAGTTTCAAAGAATCATGTCGACCGTTTAAACTGGTGAACTAGTGGGAGTGTATAGAATGAGCATTGGTGGTGCTTGAACATAGAATATTTTATATGGAGTCATTTTAGTTGAAGTGTGGTAGGAGGTATTATACCACCATTAAGCAAGAGGGTGCCACTTTTACCACTGATTTTGTTGTTCTAAAGTGAAATAATGAAGGAAATTTTCCAAGAGTTTGTTGATAATTTCAATCTAGCCATCCATTTGTGGATGATACTTGAAACTCATCTTCAGTTGGGTGTTAGTAAATTAAAATAGTTATGTAAAAAATGTCAAGTGATGTTTACATCATAATCTAAGATAATGGAATAAGGAATGAGATGAAGATGGAAAATATATTCCAAGAAAAATTGTACAATTATAGAGGAAATATAGGGATGGTTGAGGGCACAAAAATGACTATATTTGGAGAGGTGATCAACCATAACTAATATCACTATTTTCCATCTAGATTTATGGATCCCCTTAATTAAATCCATATAAATATCTATCCAAATCTTATTATGGATGGGCAAGGGTTTGAGAAACCCAAGAATGAGTGTTGTTTCACATTTATTATGTTGGAATGTATCACATTCAACCACTATATATTGAATTAAAATTTTCATTCCATTACAAAATAATTTATGTCATGCCTGTTCATAAGTTTTGAGAAACCTTGAGTTCCATATGTATGGATAAACATGGATTTCATATAATATATCCTATTGAAGATCTATGCTTTGGGGAAGCACCAGATGACCCTTATATCATAGATAAGCACCATATCAAGAATAATGTGGTATAGTAGAGGGGTTAGTAGCCAATTATTAAATGATTCAAGATAATGAGGAGTCATTTACATACCCTTGATATAAATTATATAACCAATTTAGAATAGGCATATAAATAGTTGAAAAGGAAGTTTGGTCCATGAATTTACAAGATAGAGCATTAGCCACAATATTATCCTTACCCTTCTTGTAAGTGATCTCATAGTCATAACGAATGAGTTTGTTGACTAGTTTATATTATGATTGGGTAGAGACCCATTTATATAAGAAATATTTTAGACATTAGGGACTAGTTTTGATGAAAAAATGATTCCCCAGTAGGTATGGCCACCACTTTTCTATTACATGCAAAATGGCCATTATTTCCTTCTCATAAGTAGAGAGTACTAAATTCTTAACAAAAAGGGATTTTATAGTGAATTCAATGGGGAATAATTCTTGAAGGAAAATAAAACCAAGTCAATTTCCATAATCATCACTCTTGATATTAAAGGTCTTGGAAAAATCTAGCATAGCTGAACAAGTGTAGTACACATAGCTTGTTTCAATTATTTAAATGCACACTCAGATTGTGTCCATGTAAAATCATCCTTTTTCAACATAGATATAAAATTAGTTTTGATTCCTCTAAATACACCATAGGGTTTCTTAGTGTTTAAATAACACATCTCATTTTAGAGTTCTTTGAATTCAGATCATGAGTAGTATGTTGTGGTAACTTGATGTCACCTATGGTGAAATAACAACAGAGATATTTATTAGTTTTCCACAAATTTATAATGAGTGATGTTTGGGATCCATCATGGTCTATTATTTGTGAATTTTATAGAATATATGTTATTTCTTAGTGAATTATGATCTATAATTAAGCTAAAAACTAATTTAGGTGGATATTTTTAATGAAGCTAAAACTAAAGTGATCTGGCATAAAAAAAATGAGCAAAAATAAGGGTAAGGTAGAAAAGAAAATAATTGATTACCAATCTTAGTTTCAAATATCATGATAAAGCATAAATTTAAATTGAGTATGCATTAAAACTAATATATAATTTAAAATAGCCTAAGCTCAGATTTCACTATATACCAGACAAACTTCAAAGGATAATGTAAAGAGTCATAATTAAGAACCATGTCTACTTTAAAGATTTACTATTACAATAAAATAAAACTTTCACATATAAATAAAAAGAAAAATGAAGTGAATCAAAACCCAATATCCTCCAACTAATCTAGCATATGCACAAATTGGAAACTCTATGATTAGAAAATGTAACCCAAAATTCAAAGACCATTCAAGTTCAAGACATTAAACTAGCAATTGTGATAAAATCTATCTTAGCAATTGACATATCAAATATGGAAAATCTTTATAGAACTCATTTATTATATTAATTAATTTAAGTATAAAAATTTTGATAAAAATTATCTCTTTAAAAGATGGCGATACATGCCTTTTATATAAATATAAGGCAGTACACTGATAAGTTATAATATACAAGTGTACAAAAGATAAGGACATATGTCCTTCCATATAAAGTTACATTATACACTTGTTTTTCACAATTAGACTAACATAGGGGAAATATGATAATATGATAGCATATTCGTTACAAAATCATATTCCTATTTTAGATATTACAAAGTTTATACAAAAAGGAATATTTAGCTATCTGGTGGGCCCATTATTGAAGGGTCCCCTTGTCAATTATATAGTAGTTCCATGGATTTCTAATGTTTTTCCTCTATAAGATAAAGGTTCAATATTGGTTTTATGAGTTATATTTATTCTTGGTCATCTAGGTCATTCAAATCCTTGTCATCTCTAGCCATAGCCTCCTTTATGCTCTTAAACTCTATAATCTTCCCTCAAAATTAAAGAACATGTCCAAGATTCTTTTGTTGTCCTTACTATATTAGCCTTAGATTTTGATCTTAACTAATTACATGACTAATAAGACCTTATTCTTAAATTATAATTCATCAATGCCTCCCAAGGCATCAATCTTGGTAGGATTAACTAGCATGGAACCTAAGAGTTGCTCAATCTTAGAGATCAATTCCTTGTCATCTATCATGACCCTATCCAAATTTATTGTCTACACACTTAGGCCTTGGATTTTGTCAACTACTATCTCTAATATTTCATTTAGATGGACCAAGATGATAAATTTGAACTTATGAATATTGTTCCCAATCCATATGTTGATGACATCCCTTAGCTTGGTTTTTGCTTTTTGCCATTTTAATATCATTTCCTTGGCTACTTGGTTTTGTTGGCTTAGTGCATCTTTCCTTAACTTCATGGACTATAAAGATCCAAACATATCAAAGAATGAGGCTTCAAACATATCTAAAATGGCATAAATCATAGATAAAATGGCTTGTGTCTCAAGTTTCTCCTTCTCTTTCTCTAAACTATGGATCCTCTGCTTCATTTCCTTGATTCTAGCTTTAGCTTGATTTGATTGGGCATCGAGTAAACTTTAAATATCCTCCTCATGAATAGGATGCTCTCCAAGTTATATTCCTTTAATAGGGGCTAGGATAATAATGGGTTCCACCTTATAAAAGGTGAACTCTTTAGTTCCCACCATGGAATTCTTGATTGTGACCCTTTCCAATCTAGTTGTCTCTAGATTAAATTGGACTATGGTGACTAGCTTTATAAACTTGGGAGGTTCTGAGACCTCAATTATTATGCTACTTGATGCTCTAAGAGCATTCATTTTCTTGCTTTTTGGTCCTAGAGTGACCAAAATTCTTATTTCCTCCTCTTCTTTCATAATATCCCTAATCCATGGCTTTGTGTCCTCATGTACTTTAATGCCACTAGAATTTATTAGTGCCCATGGATTGGAGAGAGAAGGGATATTTTGTAATTTTCCATAAATAAACTAGTTAGGGATGATTGATCCATGAATGGGGAATTTATCACTAAATATATTTAACTCACTTATGGGGTGAGATATGGTTAATCTTGGTCTTTTTGATCTAACAAGGACCAAATCCAACTATGATTTCCTCTTCTCTTTAATGGCCAATGGGGCTATGTCAAGAGCAATCTCTTTCCCCTTTTCTTCTTTGAGATCCCCTACTTGGATCTAAGTTTATTCATCATGTTCCTTCTCTTAATCCATGTCGTATGCCTCTACAATTTCCTTTAGGGCACCCTCAAGTGTCTTATCTAGTTCCAAGGAAATCATATTTATATGTTCAACTAGGGAAGGTGTCCTTTTTTGCATGGCCAAGGATGAAGACCCTTCCCTAGGTCTCTCTCTATATTTTCCTTCCTAGGCCCTTATTCAATCTACCTTTCCACAATTTACTCTTAAAATTATGGTTGCTCCACTTGAGGTTGTTCCTAGGATGTCCCAAATGGTCCAAGAAACAAGTGATATTGAAGATGATGCATCTACCATGCCTCTCTTAATGGCTTATCATCCTTTGTCAACCTATGCTCAAGCTTAATGTTGTGCCCTTTGATTCTAGCCAACACCTCTTCATCATTATTAGCCTTAATGTAGATGGTGTCATGAATATTGAGATGATGCATATAATTAGGTTTGGGTAGCTTCTTCTCATTCAAATTATTACTCACTATACTCTTTGGATCCCACATTTTGATCTCTAATTAAAACCCAAATGAGTCTTTATGTTTTGACATGGTTTTAACTTTCTTCTAATCTTGCAGCATGATTCTTCCACTAATCAAATTTAAGGTATGGAGAAGACATTTATTCTCTTTATAAATTCCATCAATGCCATGGATGATTTGGGAGGTAATTTCTTGCTCATTCTACTTGTTAGGAACATACATTGGCAATATATAGGGATGCGACATGATCCCCTCAATCCTAATGACTATTTAGTCTGAATAGAACTAGATATCACACATCATCTTGAAATATTTATTGATAAATGGATGGACTCTAGGCATGGGCATACCTATAATATCCTCCACTATGGTTGGGTAGACATAGTCATAAATAAACTGCATATGGTTCTTGTACTTAAAGATGTGCAATTTGGAATAATGGTGGGAAATGGTAATTTTGCCCTAAAGAGACCATTTTATATTTCCTAAAAAGTTGATAGAGGTGATTAAGGCATCTAATAGGTATGAAATCATATAGAAATATTTGGTTATCTTCTTTTTTATATCAATAAACTACTTGGTGAGGAAGACACTGATCAAATCATCAATTGGATAGGTGAGCATTTCCTCCACCATGAAATACACATAGGGGAACCAATTTTTTTTTGCATAAGTGGCTAAGGGGGATATTTTTACTTAGTTTAATAGGGTCAAGATCACCTTGATTCCCTCCCTAAACTAAAATATTAGGATCTTACGCTCCAATTCCCTAAAGATATGGGGTCCTTGGTGAAACTAAGGTCTAATGATGGTGTCCAGGTCATGTTTGGAGGTCCATTCCTTGATTTTGGACAAATCTATGTGGAGGATTAGGATCTTATAGTATTTATTGAAAGATATAGTGGATATGTAAGATACCTTCTTATAATTCCCTTCTTGGATGACCTAATCATTATCTATCCTATAATCAATAAAGATAGAAACAAGGACATCTATATAATGTAGTACCTTAGGATTTATAGTAGCATGGTGAAGGTCAGTCATCTAGACAGTGACCAGGTCATAATTCCTCCTACTCACTATGAAAATTCTCTACTCCTCTTTTGTTATGGGCTCTAACTCCTCCATGTCAAAGAAGAGTTTAGACTAATTCTTGATGCCTAGGGAATTTATGTCCTAATGTATAATTTAGTGTCTTTGAAAATATGTCCCTCATTATCTATTGATAGGTAGAGTTATATCTCCTCCTTTAACTACTACTTGTAATCTTCCATGGTCTTTATTTCTACAAATTTCTCACATTGGATTGAAAATTAGTCTCTATAGTAGCTTTTCTTGTGCTTATAAACACAATCAAGCTCTCATTGTATATAATTATAGCTAATCGAGTTATCTTGGGTTGATTTTATGTAGGGTTTAGGGTTTTAGAGCTTTAATAGTAGGATATATCTAGACTCTATCTCATACATGATTTGGATTTGATTTGGAACTTCACCTTTATACCTTCACATTTTCAATCCTAAAAGATATCTTATTTTATCCTTTTCCACTTGTGTGGTAACTATGTGGCATCGGTCTGGACCTTTCATGACATTTTTCATATATGCTTTTGACCACTATCCATTGGCATTTAAAAATTCCTTCTCTATTTCACTCTGTTGGATCAAAATCCTAGATAAGTATGAGTTGTTTATTGAGATTTGGGCTCTCAACTATTTATTGGCTCTTTGGCCTTAGTGCCCTATGGTTATGCCACTTTTCACCTCTATAGGCATTTTGAGTCCCTTTAAAAATTCATTGGTGCATTCACACCATTAGATCATGAAGCATGATGAAGCACCAACCATTGGATCATTTGTTAGTTTTGCCTCAAATGTGATTTTTCCACACATTGAGCCCATGGGATCTCATGATTCCATTGAAGATTCTATGGGGTCCTCATGTCATTGGATCATCTTCATATGATCAAGAATGAACCATTGGATCATTGAAGATGCCCAAACTTTAAGTTAGCATATTATTTAAGGTGAGACTAAGCTTAAATTACTTAGGCTAAGGTTTATTTTATGTTTATTAAACATGAAATAAACCTTAGGCTAAGAAATTTATGCCTAGTTTTTCTAAATTCATACAAAGAGGACCATGGTAAAATATTTAGGCTAAAGTTTATTTGTGTTTAATAAACATAATATATACTTTGGGATAAATATTTATGTCAATGCCTATAAAACATGCTCAAAAAGGGGTCAAACTAATATGATGGTCTTCTATTAAATAGAGTAATGTTTAATTGACAAAAACATTAAAACCTTTAGTTATAAACATTTGGTCTAAGCTCTATGTTTCAAAGATCCCTTTGAGATAAGATTTAGTATAAGTATATAATTTGAGGTTCAAGGTATTCAAATAAAATATGATGGGGACCTTAAATTATATACTTATAATAAGTTTATTTTGAATATAGTTAGACCATGAGACCATTTCCATATTTGTAGATTGAAGATTTATAATGTTTGAGCATATTCCAAGGGATTATAGTCATTTGCAAAGCAATTCACAAGCTTCCTATAAATATTTTGGAGTGTATTTTTATCTTGACCAAAATGATTCATTAGTTTAAATTTGATGGCCTTGTGGTCATCAAATATGTCCTTGATGACATCAAATTATAGTTGTATAAATCGCAATTTTAAACTAGTGAATCTTTTGATTTTATGGGATTAAAGTTGACGGTCATGCAGGCATTAAAAACATATTCACAGATGTTAAATGATGGTTGCATGGGCATCAAGTTTAAGCTCAACAAAATCATATGATCCAATGTGAGAGTGCCACTTGGTATCTTTATGGGGCTTCCCAAGATCTTGGACCTAATTTGCTCCATCAGATCAAGATCTGCTAGCAAATAAGAGCTGTAGGATCATGATCTGAGAGCTTTCTCAAGGTTGGTTGCTTTATCAAGTAGGACACATTTACCTTTGATCATTAAATGTAAGGGTGCTACATGTTGATCTTATGGGCCTTTTATAATGCTTTGACCTTTCAAATGTGCCTCATTCTATTTGATCAAGTCCTTGTAGTGAAGTGAGAAACATTGGATGAAGGCTAATGGCACAACTCTATCAAGGCCTTTACATGATTGGATCCCTTTCTTGTGATAAGGCACAATTAAGCACAAACCATTGAATCATCTAAGATACATGCTACTTTATTCTAAGCTCTAGTCTTTCTCATTTTGTTAGATCAAATACAATGATAAAGCAAGGGTCATCAGATCCTAAAAGATGCAAGGAAGTTAATTTAAGTCCCACAGTGATATAAAATAATTAGGTGAAGGTGTTAAGGCTAAGGTATCATTCATATTAATGAATATAATGGTGCTTTAGGATTAAAAATTTAGGATAAGTTATGAATTGAAATGATTATGCTAACATAAAATTAGACACAAGGAGCCAAAGCTTAAACTAAGGTGTTAAGACTAAGGTCCCATTTGTATTAATAAATATGGTAGGGCCTTATGATTAAAAATTTATGCTAAGCTTTAGTTGTGTTTTAAAAAAACACAACTAAGCTTAAAACATGAATTTTATACTTAGGTCCAAAATGAATCTTTAAAAGGTTCCCACCAATTTAGTTCCCATCAATATTCAAATTTGAACTGAGGGTTTTGTTAAGGTTTTGGAACATGAATTTATTAGTAACAAACACCATGGAACTTAAAAGTAAAAGCCATGAAGACAATTTATTATCACTGTTAGTAAAAATTAAAGAAAAACATAATAAGTAATCTTGCTTTTGAACAAGTGGATGATCTTAAAATTCTAAAAATGACCTTAACATGCCATGTTTCATGTTAAATTTTTAGGGTTTCTCAAGGGTCCCAATTTCCAAAAATGGGGGATATGTTGGTCTCAACAAAATGGTAGATCATGGGGGAAACATAGTAATATGTTAGAACTTAAAGACTCTAATTTTAGGAAAATAATTAGGTCATCCACTCCACTTGATCAATATCATCATCTAGATCAGATTATGGTTGAAACAAACCTTGCACTTGCAAACTTAGGGTGAAATATCAAGACATAACCATACTATGTGTGTTATTTTATTCCACTTACTATTTGCCATGGTATTCAATAAATAAATCCTAGGTTTCATGTCCTTAATCATTGACACTTGACTTATAACATGTTAAGATGTTTATTAATAACCATACTTCTTGCTCAAGGAAGGCTTAGGCATTGCTCTGCTACCAGCTAGGTGTCCATAGCCCTAATAGAGATGCTTTTAGATTTACTCAAGGCCTTACTCCACTGCCAGATATACATCTATATCCTTGATGGAGATTACCAAAATCACCTATGCTTTAAATCTTTTTATTTTGTATTGAATTATTCTTTTTTGTATTTTCTTTAGACTTTTATTCTTTTATCAAGGTTGGGAACCACAGTATATAGGTTTAAAGATTTGGTAAAATGATTGATATTTGGAAAATCACCTATGGATAAAACCATTATCCTAAGAAAGGATGTTGATTAAGTGCTTGTATGGGTATACCATGATAATTTGAGCTCCTACCCTACAAGCACAAGTCTTCTTAAAACTAGTTTGAGGTCAAGATAATGGGTAGGATTTCATGAAACAATTGGATTCTCTTATTGGTCTTTACCAATTTCTCCATGTTACAACATTATGCCTTACATTTTAGAACCATGGTCAACATATACATGTGGTTCACACCTACATTTCTAAATTTTGGGAATTTTCAAGCAAACTTCATACTTTGAGCTCAAAATTGTCCAAAAGGACTTAGTATAATCAAGGAACAAGGAAACAAGAAGGAATCACAAAATAGAAAGTAGGAAACTAAGAAATCAAAGGAAAGAAAACAAATATATACATGCTTATAGACAAACAAGGGATAGGAAGGAAAGAACTAGAAAGGATCCTAGCTAGCCTAACTACACTAAATCTAACCATCTTATAGTTTACTCCATGAAGACATCAAGAGGAGAAACAAAGAAGTAGTGATTAAGGTATTGCCCATTGTTGGGTAATGTTAAATCTAGTCTTTTTAAATATTTGAGCTTGAAGGCGTTGTTTCCCAATGTTTCTATAATCTAGTATGGGCCAATCCATAAAGGTGTGAATTTTCCATGTTTTTCCTTAGGCTCAGATGCTTTTCCCCCAAGAAGAACTAGGTCTCCTTATCTAAACAACTTAATCTTTGATATTTTATCAAATAATCTCTTGATTTTAATTTGATGCCTTCTAGAATTAGGAAAGGTTTTCTCCCTTACATCTTCCATCTGAATTATGTCCAATAATATTAAGTTTGATAACTCTTGACCCTCTTCCATATATTCATGCATGAATCTATATGTGGGTAGCTTAAGAGTGATAGGAAAGATATGTTCTTTTCCATACACCAATATAAGGAGTGAGGCTCTTAAGTCTTGCTTGATTCTTATCCTACTATCCCATAGTGTAAATTTGAGGAGCTTATGATAGGTCTTGGGCTTATTGATAATAAAATTCTTGATTGATTTCATTAGGTTCTTGTTCATAGACTCAAAGACTTTATTTCCTAAGGGATAATTTTTATATGAAAACTTAAGGGTAATGCCATTATCATAAGCCTGTTCAGTCATCTCTATAGATAGAAATGAAAATCCATTGTCACACACTAAAGAGAATAGAGTGCCAAACCTAGTATAGATGTTTTCTTCCATGAAGTTAATCACCTACTTAGTCCTATATTATTTAGTGTTATATCTATAGTACACCTTATACAATAGTTTATGGTAGTCAAGACATACTTTAACCTTTAGATGAATTAGGGTTTATTACCCCAACAAATTCTAACCTTTATTAAGCAAAGGGTTTGTCAACAATGACTAGTTATAGAGGCATTATTGCCTTTAGTTATTTATTAATAAAGACTTGACATGAGAGGCATTCCCTCACATGTTTATGAGCATATTTAAAAATATTTGGCCAATAATAACTAGCTCTAAAAAATTTATGGGTTGTGGCTCTCCCAAATGGATGTCCACTACCCAAGTTTTCATGGAAGGTGCTCATGATTTGGGAGGCTTCTTCCTATTAGATACATCTAAAGTGAATTACTTAAAAATTTATACTATAAAAGACCCCATATTTTATTAGGTAATGGGATTACTTCAATATTAGGGCCCTTTTTTGATCTCTAGATAATCCTATATGATAGGTACCATTGATTATCAAATGTATGATCAAATCATACCACTTACTAGCTTGAAAGTTATACTGATCTACTTGCATAATAATTATCATAGTGTTGGCATTAGTAATCATGTAAATCATCCCTTGGAATCTTACTAATTTTCTTATTTATATCTCTAAGTCATACTCCTATAAAATTGGCATCCACTTACCTCTATGTTCTCCTAGTTCATTCTAAATTAACATAAGTTTAGTGGTAGGGTTAGGTAAGATAGCATGTACCTTATTTCTAAGGATATAATGTATAAATTTCTTAACTACCTTAGCTAATGCATATTCCTGCTTATCAGTCAATGAATAATTTAATTAAACATTCTTAAAACTAGTAGTCATAAAAGTTATGGGGTGATCACACCCATCAATCTTCTGAGTTAACATTGTAGCCATAGTATGGTCAGATGCAAAGGAATAGAGGTATAAGTCCCTTGAGAATTCAAGACTTATGAGGATAAAACCTTGGCTAATGGACTCCTTGTTATCATTAAATTCCTTCTAGATTCTTCATTTCATCTAACCTTGGCATCCTTTTTCAACATGTCATTTAGTGGCTTGACAATCTCTACAAAGCTATAAATAAACTTTCTTACAAACTTTATCTTACCAAAAAATGACTTTATCTCTTTTTTATTGTTTGGAGTCTCTATTATAAATTTGATCTCCACTCTTTTAGGGTATATATAGATCCCATATTTAGTTATAACATTACCCAATAATTTTTCCTTAGTAACACAAAAGATACTCTTCTTAGGGTTTAAGGAGATTCTATACCTTATACATCTCTCAAAAACTTATTATGAGTGTGTAAAATGATCTTCCCTATTTTTAGAAAAAATTATTAGATCATCCATATAAATAATAATAAACTTACCAATCAAGCCTTGGAAGGCATGGTCCATAGCTCTCTAAAAAGTAGCTCCTGCATTGATTATCCCAAAGGGCATCCTCTTGTAAGCAAATGTTCCCCACTTATTGGTGAAGGTTGTTTTCATTTTATCCTATCTATTAACCAATACCTAGTTGTAACTTGAAAATCCATCAAGAAAAGACATCATAACTAAACTTGAAATAACTTGTATAACCTAGTCAAGAGAAGGAAGAGGGTAGTTGTCCTTTTTTTATGCTTTGTTTAAGTTTTTAAAGTCAATAAAAAGTCTAATCTCACCATTATTATTCTTTAATGGCACCAAATTAGCCACCTAAGTAGAATTTTTGATGGGGAAGACTATCCTAACATCTAGTAATATATTAACCTCCTTGAAGATCTTTGGTTCTAGAACAAGATTTACTAGTCTTTGTTTCTATCTAAAGGGCTTGAATATTTATTTAAGGGGTATATTATGGGTAATGACTCTTGGATAAAATATCTTTAAGTCATCATAGGATCAGGCTATGACATCCTTGTATTGGGTGAGAAGTTCTTTGGCCTTTTAGTTTTCAATGTTTGTGCATGCTTTCCAAACATTTACTAGTTGGGGCTGATTTTGGAGACAATATCAATAACATTATAATATTTCACACTTACCTTGGGAACCTTATAAACTTTATCCAATTTTTCCTAATGAAACAATCTTTCTAAATTAATCATCCCCTTGGGGATCTTGTGATTCAACTGAATGACTTTACCATCAAACTTATCCTCTTTAGATGAATTTTCATTAGTCTCATCAATAATATGAGCATAAAATACTCAAAAATTGGTCATGAAATCCAATATCTACTGATCATCATTGAAAACTTGAAAATGGTTAACATTATTAGGCATTGAAGGACAAGGGATCAACTTAATGCTAAAATTGGGGGAATCTTGGTTAGGAATAAGTTTGGTTATACTAGATGCCAACTCATCAGTATCTTGGTTTTCCTCTCTTGGGATAGAGGTAATGTTAAAAGCATTGAAAGACTCAATAAAATCTAAAACCTTGAAATTATACCTTTTTAGGTATGAGATCTTGCATTGGTATTTACTTCTTACCTAGTTGACCACTAGTTCTAAATCTTCATAAACTAGTAGTTCTTTGACCTTATACTTGATATAAAATTGTAAACCTAAGATAAGGGCTTCATATTTAATAAGATTTTTAGTGCAAGGGAATTAGAGCCTATAAGAGTCATGGTACTTTCTATTAGTAAGATTAGTTAAGATAAAAACAACACTTGATCTAACATTACACCTATCACCATCAAAATGCAATTTCCATAGTCCAAGAATAACATGAGCACTTTTGGGATCACATAACTTATCAATATCTAGGGTGAAAACCCATAAGTCTAAGTCAATTATGTTGACCCTATTGTTTCTAACATTTTATTCCATTATCATGTGTTTCATCCTTGGTTTTCTTTCAACCCTAATTTTATTAGGGACTCCCTTCCAAGGTAGCAATAAATGTGAGAAATCTATGGACATGTAACCATTCAAGGCATTCATCTATTCCTTGCTTAACAAGATTCCATAAACATAAATTATATCAATAACTTGAATATAAATGAATTATTTCACTCTAGTCTTATAATCTAGCTACATTTGAATATTTAAAAGCTCCCCAATTACATTAACTCTAGATTTATCTAATTGAGTTACAAATCTATCAAACTTAATAGGATTCAAGCCAAGTTATTTACTTATACCTATAGGCATGATGTATTTATAATCACTAGAATATAGTAAGCAATTGTGTAAGTTCTTACCAAGCATCCTGACAGAGAGAAAGAAAGGTGGAGATCCAGCCTTGGCTTTGTGCATAGTTACATTAGCATGGTCAGCCTTGGGTGGATTGTTGGACTTCTTTGATAGATATTTCAGTAGGAGGTCACTTTGATCTATGATCTATGTAATTTCATGTAATTTAATATTAGTCTTTGTCTTCTTCATATCCTCAACAATGTTATATCTAGTTTTAGAAGAACTAGTAATATCATTGTTAGGTTTAGATGTACTCCCTTTAGGTGCATCTGGGTTGTTACTTGAAGAAGTGTCTAGAGGTGTTCCAAAAATGTTTGGAGGAATTGAGGTAGTCAATGGATGCATTTGATCCCTATTCCTCAAGGGATATTTCTTCTTTAAGAACTATTGAAAGGCTTATATCTCCTAAAGGATCTCATTAGGTTCATTCTTTTCCTAAAAAGGGAAATCAATAGTATTGACCATAAAGGCTTGGTCAGATGATTTGGATCCAAAAGAACCTACACCACTTCCCTTGTAAGGAACCACTTCAAATGTATCCAAATCATCTTGGAAAGCCTAAAAGGATTTGAAAAACTCTATGAAATCAATTTCACCATGCTTGGTTATGCAATGTAGCCTACAATAATCAGTTAATGCAATATTAGTGAGGTTAATGTCCATGGTCTTATTTTTATAAGTTGGTTCATTATTCTTATTATTATGAAAACCATCATTCTAAAATATATTATTTTGCCTATTATACCTTTGAAATGTGAAGCTTCTATATGAGCTTTCAGTAGTATTTATAACTTGTTTTTGCAACTAAATAAAATCAATGCTCAATTTTTGGACCATTTTTAAGATAGATTCATTCTCATTTTTAGGAGTTTCATAATTATGTACCTAGTTATTGTTAGTACCAGTATTTGGTACCAAATCTCTTGGATTATTTTTACTAAATCCATTAGTTGGATTATTTAAGAATCTTGAGTTTTTATTAGGAGAAACATAACTCAATGGTGACTAATTAAATTCTAGGAGTTGGTTTAATGTTGGGATATTTTGGTTATTATTTGGGAATAAGTTCATCACATACATATGTGGGTTAATGTTAGGCATAGAGTATGTCATTTACCCTTGGTGCTGAATTTGATCATTTATGGTTACTACCTCATAATATGCCTTAGATAATGAAGTTATAGCTGGTATTGATCTATTTAAACTGTAGAGGTCATGGGATCTACTACATCCTTGTATATTTCTAAAGCTAAGACATCATCAAGCTTATAGGGTTATATGGTCCTATTGTACATTTTTTGAAATATAGTGTTAAATTACCTAATAGGCTCACTTTCATCCCTTATAATGGTGGTGAAATGATGGTAAATAATATAAGGACTGACAATCTTACCAAATTTATCTATAAAAACATCGGTGAAACCATCCCAATTAGTGATGTAATTATCAGGCAGGTTAAAGAACCATTCATAAGAAACATATTTAAAGGTAAAGGGTAATAACCTATAAGCCACATCCTAATACAAAAAAATTATTAATCTTAAGGTAGCTTTATAATACTTAATGTGCTCTTCAATAGTTATAATACTAGTTGGACTAAATGTAGGCAAATACTTCTCAGGGTTACATAGGAGATCATGTACCACACCTGGCACATTAATTGAAGACTCTCCAAACCAATCCACACCTAGATGAAATTTTAAGTCAAAGGTACCTTGGAGAGGTGAAGTTGGCAAAGATTTTGATCTCTTATGTCTAACTTTGTCACATCTAGTTTTTTGTAGACTTCAAGTTTAAGAAAAGGTTCCCTTGTCTCTGAGTGTGACATGGTTTGAATCTTTGTAAATTCTAGATTAAAAGATGAAGATACTATTTGAAATATGATGCAATAGGATAATATTTATAAGGAATAAGGATTAAACCTACACATTAAGCTCATTTTGTAAAAAATGTGTAAAGAATAATAAATGATGTTGATCTTTGCCTAAAATAGTTTAAAGATGTATCCAATTATTCTAATATGATCTATATTTATAATTTTAAGTTAAAATGAACTTATATCTATGAAATATATGCCAAAATTTGAACAAAACAATCCATCTTAACCTAAAATACTATGGACTTTCAAATTTCAAGTTAAATTTACCAAAACCAAGCATCAAATCTCAAAGAACCTTAATCTTTATCTAAGGAAGCACAAATATATGCCACAAACTATAAATATTGATGATATTTACACTTATAAGAAAGTAATCACTCAAAATCATAAAGATAGAATCAATATATAGGCAAAACACACCAAAATTAATGAAGATTCAAATACTTCACCAAGAGAAGGCCCTCCTTATAGAACCAGTGGAAATGCCTTATTGATGCCTCTAAATGCACCATTGGGGTTCTTAGTGTTCAAATAACACTTCTCATTTTAAAATTCCATGAATTTATAGCATGAGTATCATGTTATGGCAACTTGATAAAATGGCAATAGAGATATCTATTAGTTTTCCACAAATTTATATTGAGTGATGGTTAGGAGCCATCATGGTCCATTCTTTGTGAATGTAAAAGAATCTATGTTAATTATTAGTGAATTATGATCCAAATTTAAGCTACAAACGAATCTAGGTGGATATTTATAATGAAGATAAAACTAAAGTGATTCAGGATAAAAAAGGAGAAAAGAGAAGGGTAAGGTAAAAAAGAAAACAAGTGATTGCCAATCTTAGTTTCAAATATCATGACAAAGCATCAATTAAAACTGAATATGCATTCAAACCAATATATAATGTGAAATATCATAAGCTCAAATTTCACTAGATACCCAAAAAACTTCAAAAGATAATGTAAAGAGTCATAAGTAAGAACCAGATCTATTTTAAAGATGTATTACTATAATCAAATAATATTTGCACATCTGAATACAAAACAAAATTAAGTGAAGAAAAACCCAAGATCCTTAAACTAATTTAGCATAAGCACAAATTAGAAATGTTGTGATTAGAAAATTCAATCCATAATTTAAAGAAACCATTCAAATTCAAGACATAAAACTATCCTTGATTATATTAATTGCTTCAAGTATACAAAATTTGCTCAAAATTCTCTCTCTTTACAAGATGGTGATACATGCCTTCTATAGAAAGATAAGGTAGTAGACCAGTCAGTTACAATATATAGGTATACAAAAGATAAGGATAGTTATCCTTCCATAAAAAAATTTAGTATACACTTGTTTTTCACAATTAGAGTGACCTATGGGAAATATGCTAACATGATAGAATATGCCTTACCAAAGAATATTCCTATTTTAGATATTACAAAGTTTATACAAAAAGGAATATTTAGTTGGTTGTTTGGCCCATGGTTGAAGGGTGCCCTTGTTGATTCTAAAATATTTCCATGGATTTTTGATGTTGTTCTTTGATAAGATCAAGGTCCATGGTTACTCTAGGTTGTTCAAATCCTATCATTTCTAGCCATAACATCCTTTATTCTCATAAACTCTATAATCTTCTCCTCAAAATTAAATATCATGTCTAATATTCTTTTATTGTCCATACCAAATTGGCCTTGGATTTTGATCTTAACTAACTACATGACCAAGGTGACCCTGTGCTTGAATTTAACTTCACAAATGACCCCAAAGGCATCAATATTGGTAGGATTAACTAGTGTTAAAACCAAGAGCTACTCAATCCTATCAATCAATTCCTTATCATATTTCAGAATCCTATCTAAATTTCTTGTCCACACACTTAGGCTTTGGATTTTGTTGACTACTATCTCCAATATGGAATTTAAATGGGCCAAGTTGATAAATTTAAACTTAGGATTCTTATTCCCAATCTGTATGCTAATGAGATCCCATAGTTTAGTCTCTTATTATTACCATTTTGATATCATTTCCTTGGGTACTTGACTTTGTTGGCTTAGTGTGTATTGCCTTAACTTCATGGACTACATAGATTCAAAAATATCAAATAATGAGGTTTTAGACATATCCAAAATGGCATTAGGCACATATAAAATTACCAATATCTCAAGGTTATCCTTCTCCTTCTCTAAATTGTGGACCCTCTACTTCATTCCCCTAATTATAGCTTTAGACTAAGATAATTGGGCATTGAGTAAAGTTTCAATATCTTCCTCATGAATAGGATGCTCTCCTATATGTTGTCATTCAACAAGGGTCAAGCTAATAAAGGGTTACACTTTCTGAAAGGTGAACTCTTTAGTTACCACTATGGCTTTCCTAGTGGTGACCCTTTCCAATCTAACTATCTCTAGATTAAATTAGATAGTAGTGACTATCTCTATAAAATTGTGAGGTTCTAAGACCTCAATTCCTATGCTACTGGATACTCCAAGAGCATCTATTTTCTTTCTTTCTAGTCTTAGAGTGACCATAATTCTTCTTTCCTCCTCCTCCTTCATAATATCCCTAATCCATGGATTTATGTCCTCATGTACTTTAATTCCACTAAAATTTGTTAGTGCCCATGAGTGGGAGAGAGAAGGGATCTTTTGTAATTTTCCATAAATAAACTAGTTAGGGATGATTGGTCCATGAATTAGGAATTTGTCATTGAATAGATTTATCTTATTTGTGGGGTCAGAGATAGTTAATCTTGGTCTTTTTTATCCAATAGGGACCAAATCCAACTATAATTTCCTCTTCTCTTTAGGGGCCAATGGGGCTATGTCAAGAGCAAGCTCTTTCCCCTTTTCTTCTCTAGGATCCCCTTCTTGGATCTGAGTTTCTTCATCTTGTTCCTTCTCTTCATCTAGCCATATGCATCTACAGGTTCTTTAAGGGCACCCTCAAATGTCTCATCTAGTTCTCAGGCAATAATATCCATATATTCAACTAATGAAGGTGGATTTTGTGGTATGGTTTAGGATAAAGGCCCTTCCTTAGGTCTCTCTTCTAGATTTTCCTTCCTAGGCCCTTGTTCAATCTGATTTTGCACAACTTGCTCTTGATATTATATATACTCCACTTCAAGTTGTTCTTGGAATGTCTCAGATGGTTTGAGAAATAATTTATATTAAAGAGGATGCATCTACCATGCCTCTCTTGATGGATTATTATCCTTTATCAACCTATGCTCAAGCTTGATATTGTGCCCTTTCATCCTTACCAACACTTCTTTATAGTTATTGGCCTTAATGTAGATGGTGTCATAAACATCGAGCTAATAAATTTACATAGGTATGGGTAACTTCTTCTCCTTCAAATTATTGCTCACTATACTCTTTGGATCCCACATTTTTATTTCATCTAATTAAAACCCTAAATGAATCTCTATGTTTGGACATGGTTTCAACTTGATTCCAATCTTGCAACATGGTTCTTCCAATAATAAGAGGAAAGGGATGGAAACTACCCTTCCTCTTCTCTTTATAAATTCCATCAATGCCATATATGAGCTAGGAGGCAATTTCTTGCTTAGCTAGCTTGACAGGAACATAAATTGGAAATCTATAGGGATGTGACATGATCCCCTCAATATTTATGACTATTTAGTCTGGATAAAACCATATGTCACCCATCATCTTGACATTTTTTTTGATTAATGGATGGACTCTAGGCATGGGAATACCTGTAATAGCCTCCATTATAGCTGGGTAGACACAGTCACAAATAAATTGCATATGGTTCCTATACTTAAAGATGTGAAATTTAGATTAATGGTGGTAAATGGTAGTTTTGCCCTTAAGAGACTAATTTCTAATCCATAGGAATTTGATAGAGGCAAGTAGGGAATCAGTAGGTATGACATCATATATAAATATTTAGTTTTATTCTTTTTGATAACAATGAACTACTTGGTGAGGAATACACTGAACAAATATCTAATTGGAGGGGTGAGCTATTACTCCTCCATGAAATACATATAGGAGACCCATATTTTGTTTACATAGGCATTTGAGGGGAATCTCATTACTCAATTTACCAAGGTCATGATCACCTTGATGCCCTCCCTAAACTAAACTATTTGGATCTTACTCTAAAATTTCTTGAAGGTATGGGGTCCTTAGTGCAACTAAGGTTTAAGGATGGTGTCTAGGTCATGTTTAGAGGTCCATTCATTGATTTTGGACAAGTCTATGTGGAGGATTGAGAGCTTATATTATTTCTCAAAAGATATAGGGAAAAAGTAAGCTACCTTCTTAGAATTCTCTTCTCAAATGATCTAATCATTATCTATCCTATAGTCAAAAAACATAGGAGCAAGGACATCTATACAATGTAGTACCTTAGGCTTTGCAATAGGGTGGTGAAGGTAAGTCATATAGATAGTGACCAAATCATAATTATTCATGCTCACTATGGTAATTCTATACTCCTATTTTATGATGGGCTCTAACTCCTCCATGACAAATAAGAGTTTAGACCAATTATTGATGCCTATGGAATTTAGTGCCGTAATGTTTAATTTAGTGTCTTTGAAGCTATGTCCCTTGTTATTTGTTGATAGGTAGATTTATGTCTCTTCCTTCAAGTACTGCTTATGAGATACCATGGTCTCTATTTCTAAAAATTTCTCACACTAAATTTCAAATTGGTTTTTGTAGTAGCTCTTCTTGCACTTACAAACATAATCAAGCTCTCTTTGGACTTAATTATAACCAATTTAGTTTTTTTGGGTTACTTTTATGTAGGGTTTAGGGTTTTAGAGATTTAATGGTAGGATATATCTAGACTTTAGTTCATACATGCTTTGGATTTGATTTTGACCTTATAATTTATACCTTCACATTTTTTATCCTACAAGATATCATTTTTTGCTTGTGTGGCACCTATGTGGCATTGATCTAAACATTTCACAACATTTTATATAAATGCCTTTGAGCATTAGCCATTGGTATTTAAAAATGCCTTCTATATTTTGATTAGTTGGATTGAAATCCTAGATTAGTGTGAGCTATTGATTGTGATTCAATCTCTCACCTATTTATTATATCTTTGTCCTCAATGCCATGTGGTTATTCTACTTAGCACTTCTACGGACCTTCTATGTTCCTTAAAAAAGTTATCGATGCATTTATGTCATTGGATTGTGGGTCATCATAAAGCACAAATTGTTGGATCATATATCATTTTTTCATCAAATGTGTTTTCAACACATGTGGAGCCTATGGGATCTCATGATCATATTGAAAATATTATAGGGTCATCATTCCATTGGATCATCTTTTCATGACAAAGTATGAATCATTGGATCATCGAAGATGCCCAAAATTTAAGTTAACTTATTATTTAAGGAGGGAATTAGGCTTAAATTACTTAGGCTAAATTTTATTTCATGTTTATTAAAAATGAAATAAACCTTATCCTAAGTAATTTAAGTCTAAGTTTTTTGAATTCATACAAAGAGGACCATGGTCAAATATTTAGGCTAAATTTTATGTTGTGTTTAATAAATATAATGTATACTTTGGGCTAAAGTATTTATGCCAATCCCTATAAAACATGCTCAAAAGGGGGTCAAAATGATATGATGGCCTTCTGTACAATATTGTTTTATTGCGTTGATAAACACATTAAAACCTTTAGTTACAAACATTTGGTTTAAGCACCATGTTTCAAAGATCCCTTTAAAATAAGACTTAGTATAAGTCTATAGTTTGATGTTCAAAGTATTTTAACAAAATATGATGGGGAACTTAAAGTATAGACTTAGAATAAGTTTATATTTCATATATTTAGACCATGAGACCATTTCTATATTTTTAGATTGAAGATTTCTAGTGTTTGAGCATCTTCTAAGGGATTCTAGTCATCTGTAAAGTAATTCATGACCTTCATAGAAATATTTTAGAGTGTATTTTGATCTTGAGTAGAATTATTCATTATTTTAAACTTGATGTCCTAATATTTATCAAAATATCCTTGTGTAATTCAAATGATGATCATGAACTTCAATTTTAAACTAGTGAATCTTTTGATTTTATTGGCTTAAAGTTGACAGTCTCACAGCCATCAAATACATCATCGTCAATGTCAAATGATGGTTGTGTGGGAATAAAATTAAAGCTCAAAAAATTCTTGTGACTTAATTTGAGAGTGCCACTTGGTACCTTCACGAGGTTTCCTATGATCCCACACCTAATTTTCTCCATTGAATCAAGATCCAAAAGCAAGTGAGAGCCATAGGATCATCATCTAAGATCTTGGTCATAGTTGGTTGATTTCTTAGGTGGGACCCATTTTCCTTTGACCATTAAATGTAAGGGTGAAACATGTCAATCATGTGGGCCTTTCATAACCCTTTAACCTTTCAAATATGCCTCACTCCATCTAATCAAGTCCTCATAATGAAGCAAGAATCATTGGAAGAAGGCTAAGGGTGAAACTTTGTCAGGGCCTTCACGTCATTGGATCCCTTTCCAGTGATGAAATGTGATGAAGCATGAACCATTAGATCATCTAAGATGCATGCTTCTTAAGTCCAAGCTCAGATCTTTCTCTCTCTATTAGATCAAATACTATAATAAAGTGAGGTTCATTATATCCTACAAGATCTAAGGAAGTTAAGTTATGACCTATGGTGATATAAAAGACTTATGCAAAGGTGTTAAGGCTAAGGTCTCACTCATATTAATAAATATGATAGGGCCTTATGATTAAAACTTTAGGCTAGGTTATAAATCGTAAGGATTATGCTAACATAAAATTGGACTCGGGGAGCCAAAACTTAAGCTAAGGTGTTGAAACTAAGGTCCCATTTGTATTAATAAATATGACAGGACCTTAGGATTAAAACATTAGGCTAAGCTAGGAAATGTTACAAGGACCTTGAGAAATGAATATTAATCCTAGATAGGAAATTAAAAAGGGGAAAATAATAAAGAGGACCAAATATTTTTAGGTTAAGCTTTAGTTTAGTTTTAAAAATACATGACTAAGCTTAAAACATGAATTTTATACTTAGGTCCCAAATGTATTTTTAAAAGGTTCTCACCAATTTAGTTCCTGCTAATATTCAAATTTGAATTAAGGGTTTTTCTAGGGTTCTAGAACATGAATTTATTAATAACAAACACCATGGAACCTACAATTAAAAGACATGAAGACCATTTATTATCACTATTATTCAAAATTAAATCAAAACATAATAAGTAATTTTTCTTTTAAACAAGTGGATGATCTTCAAATTCTATAAATGACCTGAACATGCCATGTTTCATGTTTAATTTTCAAGGTTTCTCAAGGGTCCCAATTTCCAAAAATGGGAGGCATGTTGGCCTAAAAAAAATGGAGACTCATGGAGGAAACATAGAAATATGTTAAAACCTAGAGACTCTAATTTTAGACAAATAATTAGGTCATCCACTCCACTCGATCAATATCAGCATCCAGATTATATTATGGTTGAAACAAACCTTGCACTTGTAAACTTAGGGATAAATATCAGGACATAGCCATATTGTGTTTGTGATTGGATTCCACTTACTCTTTTCCATGGTATTTAAGAAATAAATCTCAATTTTCATGTCCTTAATCATTAACACTTGACTTATAACATGTTAAGATGTTCATTAAGAACCATGCTTCTTACTCAGGGAAGTCTTGGGAATTGCTCTACTTCTAGCTACGCCTATATAGCCCTAATAGATATGCCTTTAGATCCACTCAAGACCTTGATAAAATATCATCTAGGCATCCATAGCCCTGATGAAGATTACCAAAATCACCTATGCCTGAAAGCTTTTGATTTTGCATTGAATTCTTCATTTTTGTATTTTTTTAGACTTTTATGATTTTAGCAAGGTTGGAAACCAAGGTAGCCTTGTTTTAGGATTTGTTAAAATGTTTTTTATTTGGAAAATTACTTATGGATGCAACCATTATCCTAGGAAAGTATGTTTATTAAGTTTTAGTATGGGTATACCATGATAGTTTGATCTCTCACCCTACAAGTGCAAGTCTTCTTAAAACCAGTTTGAGGTCAAGATAATGGTCAGGTTCTCATAAAATAGTTGGTTTCTCCTATTAGTCTTTACTAGTTTTTCCATGTTACAACATTATGGTTTACATTTTAAGACCATGGTCAATATATACATGGGGTTCACACCTACATTTCTAAATTTTGATAATTTTCATGACAACTTCATACTTTGAGTTCAAGATTTCCCAAAAGGACTTACTAGAATTAAGGAACAAGGAAATAAGAATAAAACACAAAATATAAAGTAGGAAATCAAGAAATGAAAGGAAATAAAACAAATATATACATACTTATCAACAAACAATGGATATGAAGGAAAGAACTAGAAAGGAACTTAGTTAGCCTACCTACACTAAATCTAACCATCTTACAATTTACTCCATGAAGACCTCAAGAGGAACAACAGAGAATTAGTGCTTACTGTACTCCCCATTATTGGATAATTTTAACTCTAATCCTTATATATCTTTGAGTTTGAATATGTTGCTTCCCAATGTTTCTACAATCTAGTATGGGCCAATCCATAAAAGTGTAAATTTGCCATGTTTTCCCTTAGGCTCAGATGCTTTGTCCCAAAGGAGAACGAGGTTCCCTTGTTTAAATAGCTTAATCTTTCATATTTTATCAAACCATATCTTGACTATAATTTGATGTCTACTAAAATTAGCAAAGGCTTTCTCCCTTTCATCTTTCATCTAAATTATGTCTAACAATCTTGAGTTTGCTAACTCTTGACACTCTTCCATATATTCATGCATGAATCTGTATGTGGGTAGCTTAAGAGTGATAATAAAGATAGGTTATTGTCCATACTCCAATAAAAATTTTGAGGATATTAAGGCTTTCTTGATTCTTATCCTATCATCCCATAGTGTAAATTTGAGGAGCTTATGCCAGGTCCTAGGCTTATCAATAACAAACTTCTTGATTGCTTTCATTAGGTTTTTATTCATAGACTCATAGACTCCATTTAATTTGGGATAATGTTTAGATGTAAACTTAAAGGTAATGCCATTATCATAAGCCCATTCAGTCATCTCTATAGATATAAATACAAACCCATTGTCACACACTACAGAGACTGGAGTTCCAAACTTAGTATAGATGTTTTATTTAATGAAGTTGATTGCCTCCTCAGTCTTACATTATTTGGTGGCTATAGCTTTTATCCACCTTATACAATATTCTATGGTAGTTAGGACATAATTGTGATGTTTATATGAATTAGGGTTGATTACCCTAATAAAGTCTTATCCCCATTGAGCAAAGGGTTTGTCAACCAGGACTGGTTGTAAAGGCATTGTTGTCTTTGGTTACTTGGTGTTAAAGACTTGACATGAGTGGCATTCCCTCACATGTTTATGAGAATCCTTTAAAATAATTGGCCAATAATAGCCAAATCTAAGAATTTTATGGGTTTGGTTCTCTTAGATAGACTGATGGTGATATAAAAGACTTAGGATAAGTTGTTAAGGCTAAGGTCTCATTTGTATTAATAAATATGATGAGGCCTTATGATTAAAAATTTAGGCTAAGTTATGAATCCAAAGGATTATTATAACATAAAATTAGACTTGGGGAACTGAAGATTAAGCTAAGGTGTTAAGTCTAAGGTACTATTAACATAAATAAATACTATGGGGCCTTAGGATTAAAACTTTAGGCTAATCTAAGAAATGTTACAAGGACCCTTTGAAATGAATATTAGTCTTGGATATGAACTTAAAAAGGGGGAAATGATAAAGGGGACCAAGCATTTTTAGGCTAATATTTAGTTTTGTTTTTAAAAAATATGGCTAAGTTTAAAACATAAATTTTATACATAGGTCCAAAATGGATTTTTAAAAGGTTCCCATCAATATTCAAATTTGAATTGAGGGTTTTGCCAAGGTTTTGAAACATGAATTTATTAGGAAAAAACACCATGGAACCTATAACTAAAATCCATGAAGACCATTTATTAGCATGGTTAGTCAAAATTAAATCAAAATATAATAAGTAATATTGCATTTGAACAAGTGGATGATCTTCAAATTCTACAAATGATCTTAACATGCCATGCTTTCATGTTTAATTTTTAGGGTTTCTCAAGGGTCCCAATTTAAAAAAATTGGGGGTATGTTATCATAAAAACTTAGATTCAATCTTCTAATAATCCTTGATAAACTTGTGATAGTATCTAGTTAACCATAAAAAAACCATAGAGGCTCTTGAGTGTTTGAGGATGAGGCAAATTTGTCATGGTAGCTATTTTTTTGGGATCCACCTGAACCCCTTGGGATGAAAAAATATGCCCAAGATACTCCATTTTTTATTGGTAAAAATTGCATTTGGAATATTTTTCATAGATATTATAATTAGAGAGAAGTTGTAGTGCAAACTCTAGATGTTTGAGATGCTCAGACCATATTTTACTATAGATAAGGATATCATCAAAGAAGACTAGAATGAATTTTTGTAGATAGGTATAGAATATTTTATTCATAAATTCTTGTAATGTTGAAATATCATTAGTGAGGTAAAAGGGCATGACCAAAAACTCATAGTGGCCATCATGGGTGTAAAAATTTCTCTTATGGATATCATCCTCATGAAGCTAGATCTGGTGATATCTAGAGTAGAGATCCAACTTGGAGAAAAAATGAGATCCATGAAGCTCATAAAGAAGCTCATTAATAATAGGGATCAATAACTTATCCTTTATTTTTATGTGATTAATTTCTCTAAAGTCAATGCAAAGGTGTCATGACCCATCTTTTTTCTAGATATGGAGAATTAGGGAAGAATATGGGCTGACACTAGGGTGAATAATGCCTTGCTTCAATAGGTCTTGAATGAGCATTTTAATCTTATTATTTTGATAAAATGGGTAGATTTAGGGCCTAATGTTGGTAATAATGATTCCAAGAAGGATTTGAATATGGTGGTCCTCTAGCTGTGGGGTGGCAATCACATTGGTTTGGCAAAGACACATGTATACCTATATAGAATGATTTGTAGATCAAAAGGAGTAGTGGATACCATTTATGGTTGTATTTGAATCGAATGGATCTAGGAAATGATGTCATGTAAATTATTCTTAAGAAAAATTTCCATGAAATTTGAAATTATGATGCATAGAGACACTGGGTGTAAGCCTTTCAATGTGTGGTTTTTTCTAGTGTCTAAAAACTACATCCAAATTTTAGTAATATAGCATAATATGGGTCTAAGTATGCATAACAATTAAGCTCCAAAAAAAAATCACATCTACCTAAGGGCAAGGCCAACATGGTAGAGTGTGATTTATAATCTCTAATAGAGATACACACGTTATAACACTTCTATTTGCAAGGTAATGTGCCTCCATTGGCAATCATGAATTTAATTTTGGAGTAAGGATGGACACAATAATATGCCTATTTTTCAAACCAAGGGTAAATGAAGTTATGAGTGCTACCAGAATCAATGAGTATTATGAATGGGATTTTATTGAAGTAACTCCTACCCTACATGGTTTTTTGGGTGGTGACTCCTACTAAGGCATGAAGAGAGATCTCTAGTTGGTCTTCTTAAGAAGTAGCTTACATAATCAACTAAACTTATTCTAGATGATCTATTTTATCTTGAGCATCTTCCTAAACTTCAATTTTAGGTGGAGAGTCCACATGTAGTAGGTAGAGATTTTAATCAAGTGAATTTGTCATCACAACTATAATAGAGTCCCTTTTCTCTAAGTGTTTGAATATTTGCTTCAGTTAAATGCTTGATAGGAGTGATTATATAGGTTGATGTTGTTTCTAATCATTATGGAGTTATATTTCTAAATGAGCAAAATTGGATTTAAATCACTACTAAGTTTTGATCTTATCCTTTACCAACTTATCCAACCCTAGGACTTCTATTATCATGTTGGTTTAGAAAATTTTGACCTTAGATAGAATTGTATCCTTTAGTCTATTGATAAATCAACTCTTGAATAATTCATCATACAATCCCTTTATTTGATTGGTTAGTTTTTTAAGTTTTATTTGATATTCTCTCATGGTTCCTATTTGGAAAAGTTTAGTTAGTGCTCCAGTGAAGTCATAAAAATCACTAGGTCCAAACCATTAAAAAATGAGGGTGCAAAAATAGGTCTATATTAGCTCATCATGAGTCTTGATATACCAATGATACCATTAAAGGGATCCATGTTCCAAGTAAAATAATGCAAGCAAGACTTTATTAGCATCAAAAGTATTATGAAAAATAAAATATTGTTCTACCTGATAGATCCATTCATTTAGATTTACACCATTGAATTTAAGAAAATCAAGCTTCAACCCACAAAAATTGTTAGAAAAAGAAAACCCAATGTTTGAAGAGGACTCTAGATATCATCTGTTGTTCAAGGTGATATGTTGAATATTGAGGCTGAGAATTTTTTCATCAAGATCTTTGATTTGGGTCTTGAGGGTAGTAATTTAATCTTATACTTTTTTCTTATGTTCAGGTTACTACCATGGCTAGAATAAGATTTTTTTTTTGAAATGGGTTGGAAAACTAGAGTTAAGACATGTTTAGTAAGGAAATTTTTTAATTTAGGAAAAATCAAAATGGGTAAAGGTACTTTTACTAATTTCTTTGCATAGGAGTATGATTGATGAAGGCGAGGGTAATTTTAGAAGTGAAAATGAAAAAACTAAAAAATTATAAAAGAGGGATAAAAGAGAAAAAAAGGTAGATGAACACTATGGAAATTTTTTGAGGAAAATGGACAAAAACAAAATAAGTTATGGAAAATTTTGAAAAGGGGAAAATTGATATTTATGAGAATTTGGAGTGGAATCAGGATATGGGAAATCAAGGAAGAAAACATGGATAATGGAATTTTAGGTGTCCAAATAAAGTTTAAAGATCAATGGGGCTACAAATGGAGAGATTTTTTTTTAATTTTTTTATAGTCTACTAGGAATATTTTGAAATTGATATGTCAAGTTTTTGGATACTCTACTAGTAATATACATAAATATGATATAGCATTTTTTTGATACTCTACTGGTAATATGATAAAATTGATAAAAATAGGCCCCATTTTTCCATGGCTACCTAAGGTTATAAATATATCTCTTTGGCCACCAATGTCATTTTAGTGGGTACCACTCTCTAGAAAATTTCTATCTATGGATTTACCCCTAAACTCTAGCTCTTGGTTTTCCTCATGGGTGGGAACTAGTCAATCATGATGGGGCTATTGCCTTTTTCACTTTTAGGTCCTCTTAATGAGATAGATACTTTTGGGTTCCTATGGTATTCCTTATAATGATTTTTAGGTATTACACCCAAGTACTTCTCATAGTTATGTGGATAGGTATTTACCCTGATCTAAATTAGATTCTTGTGATACAGAAAAATAGTTAATGAATTATGCAGTAGAATTAAAAAAAAAAATAGAGAGAAAAAATATTGGAACTAGAAATCACTATGATTCCATATGAGAGGATATTTCTACAACAAATAAATGAAAATTCATGAAATAATAGATTTATATAATTAGCATAAACACTAAAGGGCTTATATTATTCACAAGCCACTTTGAGGGGGTAACCTCCTTTGAGCAAGACCAATATAATAAATTTATGGATGCATTTATTGGCCTCAAAAATCACTTATATACTAAGTCTAATATAAAAAAATACTACTTATCATGAGTGTGGGATAAAACAAAATGCTCACGGGATGACTTACGAAGCATATGCATCTATAGAAACTAATATACTAGCAAATTAAAAAGAATGGGTAGTATGGGTTCCTAATAAAATGATATTAAATTTATTGATATACATAAAGAAAACTTTACATTGGTCATTAATGATCTAAGTTCATAGGTAATGTGTCCCCCTTGGTAGCTTACAAGATCATTTAGGATGGTTTAGTAGTTGAGTCAAGTCATGTTGTATTGTCATCAAGTGGTCATTATTTATGGTCTTAATTTTGGTGTTTATCATTTTTTAAGGTAAGTGGGAAATCAAGTCAATGTGGAGGCATGACCAAATAAATAAGGTGGTAACCTTGCAAGAAACAAACATGACCTAAAACTGATCAAATTGGTCAAATAAGCAAACTAGTAAGTTAATTAGGTTGTTGTTCAAATCTTTTTGGAGAGTTTAAGGTAATTTTGACAAGATTAAGGTATTTTAATACGTTAGTCTCTTTGTTATTTCCAATGTTGAAGATGACACTTTATAGTCATGCACAAATATAAAGGTTTTTTCTTTGGAAAATGGATTTTTTAAATTCATCTAACACCTTGATCATGACATCATGTTGTAAATGACCATACATATCCTCCAAATGTTGTATATAACTATTTTTCAATGTTGGACCCTATTTATACTACAATTTATCATTATCCAATGCACAAATGAAGACTTTTTGAGATATTTGTATGAAAATAAGGTTATCAAATGTTTTTTAACTCTTTTACATGTCCTTATAGGTTAGGTGAAGATGAAAGGTCACCTGATTCACCATCTCCAAAAGTTTCAATGGGCAAAATAGTCAAAATCTTGAGAAAATCATGCTTTTGGTTGTCTTTTGTAGAAGGTTTATAATAATTTACAAGGTATAAACTATCTTAGAGTTCCTCATGGTCTTCTCAAATCCAAATCCATGTAGTAAGTGGAGCTACATAGTCAAAGAGTGTAAAAACCCACTCTATTTCTTCATCACTATTCTTAGAAGCTCAAAGCAACCTACATGTTTTCACTTGGTATTTGGAGGAGAGAGAGAGTTTGAGTCCAAGATTTTTTACATATGAGGGTAACATAATTCTATTCCATCTTGTTCCATTTATTTTTTGGTTAATACCCTTAATTATATGAACAATCGTTAAGTAGTTAAGGGTGTACAAAAGTGACTCAAAACCCCACTTGGGTTAGTTTTATTTAATTTTAGAGTTTAAAAGATAAATGAATGCATATAAATTATTTTATAAGGTAATTAAACACCCAATTTACCATCTCTCACCATTATCTAACATTTATTTAGCACATACAAGTATAAATGAGGTAAAATATCTAGTTTGAGGGAGTTATGGGCATGTTTTAAGGAAATTTGGACAGGTTTTCCTTAGTTTTAATGTTGGTATCACTTATATCACCTATAATAAACTTATAAAAAACACTTAATCCTCCTAAAAATTTCTTCAAATCACCCCTAAGCTTAAAAATAGCCAAAATAATGAGAAATAAGATAGGTTCATGTATCCCAAGGGGTTGTTGCATGGATACAAGCTAGAATACACATTATTAAAGTCATAGAGAAGTGAAATGAGGGATAAAAATGATATTATAACATGGGAAAATATAATTTATCACAAAATTTTCTATACTCCATTCATTTACATTCATCATCCAAGATGTTCTTTTAAACCAACTCATTGTGGTAGTCATTTTAACCTAGGGCATTGTTGTACGTCTAAAGAAGAAATTTCCTCATTTTTCAGGGTTTTAAAGGTAATATAAGGATATTAAAAGGTTAATAAGATCATACACATTTTTAACCAATTAATACACCAACCTCAGACATTTTTATAGTTTCTTTACCAAAAGCCCATTTGTAATTTACTCAAATACCTCATAAATAGACTATACAAAGAATACCCAAGGCTAAAATGGGTGATCCAATAAATTCTATGACTAAAATCATGTGAAAATTTATTTGATTTTTAATATATACTATCTATATTTATATTTTTGATCAATTTGGTTCCCAAGGCAAAAATAAGAAGAAAGGAAACTGTAGGTCTAATGATCATCTATAGGCTTGACAAAGGTAGAGTTAGAGAAAACATAGTGGTGGAGTCAAATAGATTATTAGGAGAAATTTATGGGTTATATAAAATTTTTCATGAAATATAATCTAGTTATAAACATCTCAATAAGTATTAATTGGATTTAGATAACTCCATTTGATGAGGTTACAGTCAAGTAGGTCTAACATAGAACTGTAGTCTAGTAGAAAACAAAAAAGAGGAGAAATGCCAACTATATGATATATAAAGGCATATGAGGCCATATAAAAAGGTTTTTACATTGATAAAAATTTTAAAAATGAATTAATATAGTTAAATAAGGTCTATTCTTAGACCTTAGTAACCAGTCTTAAGCCCATGTGAAGACGTACAACCTTGTATAGAAAAGTGTAAAAATAGACACTTGGGATACAATATGAAGTGTTATAAGGATATTTAGAGGATAGATAAATTGAAATTAGAGCCTAAATACTTAAAAAATTCAGAAGAGATGGTAATACTAGTTTAGGATAAAAATTCCCAATGCAAACCCATTTAAGAAGCCTAATTAACTGCATAAATGCCTATAAAAAGCAAAATCAAGCAAGGTTGTCATTTATGTGTGATAAAAGGGGTTAAGGGGTTTTATATAGTTAAAATTAATCATGATAAATCATATAAAATAATTAAAAGACACCAAATAAATAATTTCAATAGGTTTATACATCAAACTTGTATCTAATAACTTAAACCCCACCTACAGGTCTGTTTAGGAAAATCCAAAAGAAATGTGATTGTTATGTGAAACCTTGAGATTTATGATGTGAAAGAGAAGATATTAAATTTAATGATAAATTAAATATATATATATTAATATGGTTCTCAAGGTGATTTAATATACTAAAGGGGTGAAGAAGCCTAGTTAGGCCTATAAGGCCTAAATCTACACATACATGCTTGCATGTAAAAAATGAGGAAAAATTACAATGTTGAGGTGATGTGGAGTTTTTAGGAGGTTTATAACGTGAATAATAACTTGGATTAATATCCCATGAAGGTTAACACATTGGAGTGAATAAAAATTCAAGATATAGGACTATTAGGGCCATCAGTACTAAACTACCTTAAAACCCTATTTATGAGCTTATGAGAGTGGAAATAGGATTGGGGAATGGAATTGTGAAGATAAACATTAAAAATAATAATATGAGGATTCATAGACATCAATTAGGTGTTTGTTTCTATAACCAAACACTTTTACACCTTATTAGACCAAATCAACCTCTTCGAGCTCTTAAATAGGCCTAGCTGATTAAAAAAATGTCCACTTTCATCACATGGGATGTAAAACCAATAGATGCATGGGATCCAATGGTGTTAGTATGAATTTATGGACTATATTTCCTCCCAAATTATGTAATTTATTCTTAGGTTAGGGTCCATATATTTATGAACCATTGTTAATAAGGTTGCACACTCTTAAACCTTGCTTAAACACTTTCAAAGACCCAATAAAGGAAATTGACTTCCTAATCACTAAAAATAAATTAAATTGACATTAAAAAAACATTAAAAACATTATTCACTCCAATAGGGTCCTCACCATGAAATATTTTTGTACCTTCACCTATATAGTTGTATTTAATGTTATACTTTTGTAGGGTTTTAAGATTAAAATAGTGTTTTGGGACATATGAACTTATGAGAACCATTGGGGAGGTTAGTGTGTAAGGTAATATACCTTATAAAACCCCAAAATTCACTCTCTTACTCCAAAAAGTGCTCCTATAGTTCCAATTTCGAAAGGTAGTGCAGAAATGTTGATGAAAAGGTGATGTGGTCACCTAGGAAAGATAAAGCAACTTGGTTGTAGTACTTAGAAGCAATAGATCATATCCTAATATGGTTTTAGGGTCTAATATAGTATAATACACATTTTATTAGGTTATAATGGTTTTATTATATCAATTTCAATGGATAATAGCAATAAAATTAGACCTAATGGACAAACAAGCCTATATGGCTTCTAAAGAGGAATCTCTACCATGGTTAGGTACAAATAAAAGGTGACAATTGAAGATAAAAGAATTATTTAAAGGGATATGGTGGCATGAAGGGTTTCAAATGAGTCCAATATTCCATGTTTCAAGCTTCAAATTTGTAATTTCTCCTTCAAGAAGTGTATTATAACTCTTCAAAGAATAGCTCCTATGCCACTTGGTGAAGTTGATCCTGAAGATGAGTAACACATGTTAAAGAGGATGGAAAGACTATTTTTGTCCTCTTTCATTTGAAATTGTAAATAAATTGAGGTAGATGTAACTTGTTAATGCATATCATCTCTCTCTCTCTCTCTCTCTCTCTCTCTCTCTCTCTCTCTCTCTCTCTCTCTCTCTCTCTCTCTCTCTCTCTCTCTCTCTCTCTCTCTCTCTCACACACACACACACACACACACACACACACACACACACACACACACACACGTTATCCTATATATGTTACCTTGAATGGATTTCTATGGATCCTTTATTTGAGTATGTCAAAACCCTACTTAACTAAGCACTTGTACTATGCCTTTAAATGTTAAATAAATTTGATTCTTACCTTCTCATATGCTTTCAATAGTGTGATTGTGTGATTGTTGATTAATTCTAGTATTAGTTTCTTCACTTTGTCTCATTTATCCTCTCCTAGCTCTTTACAAATGGATTGTCTTATTGTCTTATTGTAGGTAATATGGTGAGTTTAAAAATCTTTTCATAGTTTAGAAGTGGTTTTTGGTCATTAGTGTCATTCTTATACCTATTGATTATCCCCACTATTTAATGCATTGTCTATGACCTCCATGTTGAAACACTCATGATTGAAGGTCTCTGTTGAGTAGTGTGATCAAATTTAGGTCTAATTCATGTTTTTAGTGCATTATAGTCAAGTGGAGGTGTTAATTTGGGGAATCACCTCCCTAGTTTAGTTTCATTTCACCTTTTTCCTTTGTAATCAATAGGTCTAGTAGTAGTTCATGGTGATAACATCAAGTTAGGTAGCCTTATCTAGGAGATTCACCTCACTAATTTGACCACCCATAACCTAGATATGTCTCCATGCTATCACTTGAGTAAGGAGGCTTGAAAAACCTCCTCAAGGGTGAAACTTTTGATGATACTAGGAAGGTAAATGGTGTTTTTGTCTTCCATTGGTATAATTTTTTTTGTCATTATTCACCTTATTACTTAGGCTTATAATATTATTTATCATTATCTTTTTTGGTTTATCCACTAACAAGAGAAACTGGAATTGTCTTCATAATACTATGTTACGTATTGGCATGCCCGATGGGACCCACATCCCACATTACTCCTAAGAGCATCTTTGGACCCTTAAAATCAATAAAAACTCATAAGTGACCTTATTTTTAAATTTTTTCACAACTTTCTCATGTTTTATCATTGACTATAGATGTCTAAATTCATCCACTAGGTATTAGTGAATCTGAAAGTAAAAATAACAAAATTGTTGTTGGAAAGTACAAAATCATCAAATAAAAGTTTGAAATTGTCTCTATTTTGGATCTGCTATGTAGAAATACAAATTTGGAGTGTTATTTTATGAAATCCTCTGGGTAAGTTATGAATTCATCTCATAGGTTGTCATTGTTCTTTGGTTTTTATACATAAAAGTAAATTCAAAACACTTAACAGTGAAATCACTACTGGTATTTACAAAATTGTTTTTGTCTTTCTATTTTTTCTATAGATTTTTGGTAGTTTTTTAGTCATGTAAAATAACTATGAAATCATTGAGATTAACAAAAAATCATAAATTTAACGTGGGAATTTTTTTTTTTTATGTTTCTATGTTTTTCCTTATAGGTTTCTAGTTTTTTAAAAAATGACATCAAAAGTTATGAAATCAGACTCAATTGTGAAATCATACAATAATTCATGAAATAACTAAGAAGAATAATGAAATCATCAACTTAAAGTGTTAAATCAACATATTTAACTAAAAAATCAAAACATTTAATGATGAATTCATTCTAAAACTATGAAATTACCCAATGTAAGTTCTCAAGCTTTCTACTGTTTTCTAATTTTCACTCACCAATAATTTCATAGTTTACCTTTACTGTGTAACTATGAAATTATTCTAGAGAGAAATATTTTCATGATTTTTGAGCTAATTTTATAAGTTTCCTTCATTCTCTTATCCTAATAAAAATTCTAATAAGTGTTTGTATATTTTATCAAGGGAGGAGAAACCATATTGCATCTTAAAATATCTTCATCACATTTGAAATTTGGTGTTTTAAAAACATTATCACACTTAAATTTAGTGTTTAAAACATTTGATTTTTTTTTTTCATTTCAGTCTTTTTTCAAGGCCTTCACACATTTCAATTTTGGTGTTTAAAAACAATTTACTTTTCACACTTTTAATTCTACATTTCCCTTTTTTAAATTATTTAGCAAAGTCATGTGTATGTTATCCCCTATTTAGGGTGATTAAAAATCATGACTAATCTAAGTTATTCATTGTAATCTAGAATTCAAGTCATGTATGCTCTCCCCTCATTTTCTTGATCATGGGTAACTTAGAATCCACTTTCTCCCTTCATTTTATTTTTAGATTAGCAATCATGAGTTCATCACCTCCTCACAAGTTATTTAGGGGTGTATGGACCTAAGTTTTTAATCTTGAAACAGCATACCAACCCCACTTGTTTGATGGGTTATACAATTTGATTGCACTATTTAATGGGATAGTGATTAAATAGTTAACTTGACCAACCAAATAAGGTCTTGGAGCATGTGATAGTATAGACATATCACTCTACTAAGAAATTTATGGATGGAGTGGTTATGAAAGTAAAAATATACTTTCATAATAAAATAGATAGTATATCATCTAAATGATGAATATTTTATTACACCCAAGTGTTTTTATGAACTTGGGGACCATCTAGAAGATCTAATTTGAAAATTTTAGATTAATTAACCCCACTTGACATGAAGTATCCTATTGATGCTAAGTTTTTTTTAAACTCTAAATTCCATGAAATTTACAAGCTATTAAGACATAAATGGGGGTTAAAAACTATACTTTTATTAGAGTTTATTTATTATAATAACACTTAATTTATCTCAAGAACTGGTATATCAAAAGATGTTTGTTTGATAACATGTAAAACTTATGTCAGTTATAAATATAGGAATGTATGATTGTATCCTTATTATTTTATGTAATTGAGTCTAAAACTATTCATGCAAACAAACAAGTTTGATACCAAAACACATGATATGTACACCATTTTTTGGAGTTTTAGGTTGCACCCAAGATAAGAAAAGGATTGTTCAAGTCCCTTACTCAAAGCTAATCCAACATTGGATTGACCTAAGACTATGGTTTATCTATTTATAGGTCAAAAATATAGAATTAAAGGAGATAGCTCCCCTGATATGAAAATATAGTGCCTTCCTAAGATATAAAATTTGACACAAGGAAACGAGATAAAAATGAAAACTAAACTAAAGTCTAACATATATGGTGATGCACCAAGTTGTTTAATGATCCACTCTCATCTTAAACTCTTTCATGAATAATAATTACGATAATGATTGATCTTCCCATTTTAAAATGTTTCAAACATGAGTTTTTTTCATGAAGGTTGGTGAGACCTACAACTTGAAGGGTATAAAAGTATAGGTTTGCATAAGACACTACAGGGTTTCTTTACACTTCAAGATAAATATCATTCAATAACACTTCACATAACCTGGAAAAAAAATAAAAAACCCAAAATAAAGGTACATTAAGGAAATACATATTATGAAAGAAAACACATGCTATGTAGATCAAAATTCAATGAGATACACTTAACATTCACTCCAAATCTAGACTTATTTTGTATTGCTTCAAGAGAGTTACATAAATATTTTGGTAGAGCTTTACTACACCCATTTGAGGGATTGAAAAAAAGAAATAAATTCCTATATTTATATGAATATTATAAGACAAGAGATAATTATTTTGGTGTATAAAGGGGTCAACAATGATCCCAATGTGGCCTGGAGCAATTACATAAGCATTATCTTCCTTTGTGAGAGTTGAAACTCCTTCAATAAGATCATTTTAACATAGAGGTGGATGTAAATCATTAAAATTATGTTAATTATAATTTTAACTTCCCCAAAATATCTACACATTCCTCCATTAAATGGTTATTCAATGCATATGGGTTGTGTAATAAGGTCATCTTAGACATTGAGCATCCTTGGCATCAATGTGCATGTAAAATTCCTCATGAAACTACCTTTTATTTTTAGTAGTTACCCCCATTTTTGGGTGATATTTCCCAAATTAATTTTATAATTATTATATAGGTTTAATCAATGTAATAATAACACCTTCCTTTCATTAGATCCTTTCACTTGTTTGATAAATAAGCATGTATGGTTAGCTTCCCAAAATTCTATTCAAGTTCACCATAACATTACTTTAATAATTATAATTAGGAATAAAATTCTCTTTATAGGACTTAAAAAACCATTATATTTATTTTAGTTTATTTTAATTTAACTTCTTGGAGCTTTTTTTTACCCATAACACAATTTAGTTTTGCATTACCAGGCCCAAAAACTAGCCTCATAGAATGACAATCTTAAAAAGATGACGATAGATCTTTAAATGGGTTCCATGGATTTTAATTATATTTAATATGAATAATAAGTCTTTAATATAATTACCTAATAGTTTATAATCCTTGGATAGTCCTTGCAACATATAAATTGATAAAAACCTTACTATTTTCCCCTTTTAGGAGGCATTCGTACACCTTCCATACTATCTAATGCCATTGGTTGAATCTCCTTTAAGTTGTCTACAAGATGCAAGTGTAAAAATAGTAACTTATGGGTATAATAATTTATTTTTATCCAAAAATCTCAAGATCAGTTTCTATTAGGGTTTAAGGGAGGTTTTAGGGGGTTTTGGCTTAGTTCTTGAGAATCTGAACTTGAGTTTATGATTTGATTACATAAAATCAAATATAACAAGCTACCTCACCTTTAAAAATCATTTATATTCCTTAAGTATACCATTATTTTCATTTGAGGGTGCTTGAAGATGCTTCCCATATGAAGATCTTTTCCTTTGAGAAGACTTTGCAGGTCTACAGGTGAGAATATGCATTGTGATGACTTATCTAAGTCTTGAAATATCTGAAAGGGCCTTATAAAATTTTTATAATGTCCCTAAAGAGGATTCATAACCTCTCAAACCATCACACTATACTCTACTCTACTAATTTTATAGTATAATCATAATGAATCCTGTGTGTCATTTTGTTTACACACCTTTGTTAAAAGAATTGATCTACACATTGGTCTATGATATATGTATGCCTCCTATATGATTAATAATAGACCTTATATGATTTATGTATTGTATCTACTACCTTCATCATGTTATTTTTCTTGTCTATAGTGTACATGGCCAAGTACACTGAGATATACAACTCTATGCCTTCATAATAGTCATGGAGGTTAATCATGGAGACCTTGACAAGGCCTATTCAAGTGCCTTGAGGGCCATCCTTCCTTATCAAATTCATTTTTCATGTGAAAAACCTCTATAAGTTAGTCCTTGAGCTCAATTTAGCCTTTTTAGGCCTCTTTCATATAATGCTAACACTACACATGTGAACCAATGGGCCACGGTAGTGCCCAAGGGACCTTGAAAATGTTTTAATATCTATAAATTTCAATTTAAATGTGTTTTTAGTTAAATTTACATCATCAGGTCAATTTTATGCTTTGTGAAGGGTTGGATTTATCCACACTCTTAAGGATGATTCATAGAATATGAATGTTCAACCCTAAAAAAAGGGTCATGAATGATTAGGGAATTGCCCTCCCCTCTCACCCTAAATAGTTTGGATTCCCATGTAAATACTCTATGGAGATATGAGTGTGAGAAGTTTGTGTTAGGGTTAGAGGCAATTTTGAGTCCCAAACTTCTTAACAATCATTCATATAGTTTATCCCCCCATTACCAATAAAACTACCATATATTTTTAGTGATTAGGTAGACTTAAAATCCCATAGGATATTTGGATTAGATGAGGCATGTGGTGAGGTAAGCATATAAATATACCCATCAAAATTTTTGCACATAAGTAAACTGGATTGAGCTAGTTTTCTGGGCACTTAGACTATTATCTCCACCTTATGATCCTTAAAACATATTTTTTGGACCTAAATCTTTTCTCCACTCTTCATTTTGGCCCTTATATGGATTAAAACAACCTATAGGGGTCTAAGGTCATCACTAATGTTTATTCACAATGATTGATTGCATGACTATGCTAACACACTTCCAAGGTTTTATATCATGAAAATAAGATTCAAAACTTAAGATGGGTTTTATGGGATGTTGGGCATCATCACATATTATAAACAGACCTTAAATGAGCCCCATTTTAGTTTTAAACCCCTCATAGTATGGATGTGCCATTAACCTCACTATTTGCTTGCACAAACTACCCTTGGTCTGAGATGAAACAATGAATATGTCCATTATTTAACTTAGCTAAGTGAGCATGTGAGAGCCTAATATAATTCATTAAAACATTATTTATTGAATTTGGGAGCCTATTTGTGCCTATAAGGGGTCCATATCTTCATTTTGGCTCAAAATAGCCTCAAACTACGTGTTAAAAAGTGCACATAAACTTGCATTTTGGGATATGGCTTGTAGTCTTTGATTTGAGGATGTTGATGACTCTAAGATGTGTCTAAAACAAATTTAACATGATTATCATGACTAGGTGGTGTTTATGAAACACTATCATCACATAGAACCTCTTTATCCATTTAACCTCATTCTTATGCTTGCACCTACCTATGCAGTTTCATGGCTATGATGATATCATCTATATCCTCAAGTGTGATGGCCATCAGGTATATATCACCAAAAAATTGGACCCTATCTCTTCAACTATTAACTAAGGATTATCATCTTATCATCCCTTTTTGTCATGACTACCTATTGACTTGTTACTAAGCCTATGTTAGGAGGGGTATCCTATAGGTGTTTGAATCTCATGGAATGGATGACCCATATCACACCCAATATCCATTTGGAATGATCAACCCATGGTTCTTATGTAAACTCTTGAATTTTGGATAACTTATCCAGATCTTTTTGGCATTTCTTATAGTAGCTTTTGTGGTTGACTATGGGTGTTTGACTTAGCACTCCCAGGTTGCCTCATGGCCATATGGGTTTAGAGTATGATGACCTCAATGGTGTGAATGGTCCCATTGAAATGTGTATTTACACTTGTAATGATTAGTATTTGAGGGAATGGTGGGTGAATGTAGGAGGTGATAGTGGAAACATACTGGAGTGAAAATGGCATGATAACACAATAGAACATAACATAATGGTAGTGAGTGAGTAGTGAGAAAATGTGAATATGAAATGGGCATGGATTGAATATAAGACCCCTATCAAGACCAACCCAAGTATACCCTAAGGATAACATAATGCATATAAAGGTAATCATAAATATTCTAAGGCAAAAATAAGGTGTTTCTAGTCTTTTAATAAAACATAGTATTCCCAAAAATACATTAAAATCTATGAAGAAACCTTAACTTTCATAAAAATGTGATTGAGTCTGATAAATGCATACAAGGAGGTCTACAAGGGTTGTGACACCATATGGAGGATTTTTAATATGTCTCAAATAATGAATGGAACTCACTACCATATCACCACCTCCTTCATATCACATAAGACACATTGGAATCTTGTAGATGTTGATGGGCCATATACACAGTCCATTCTATAGTGTATTTCAATCATATATATATGGGTTTTCATGGAGTGTTCTAAGGAAAAATTAGGATCATTTTACTTTTAAATGAGGTGGGAAGGTATTGAGGACCATGACACATCTATGTAACCATGAAACCTTGCTTACAACCACTAACAAAAGCTCCCAAAACTTGATTCTTGCACAGACTAGTCTAGAGACCATACATAGGAACTAGTCAAGGATATTAACATGGAATATGAGCTCAAATGAATGGATTCCATGATACAATCAACATATAAGGATGCTAAATAAATTTAGAGAATATAACAACTAGTTGTTTCTTACAATGGAATCAAATTCCCTTAAAAATCAATAGTCTCAAGATTTCCTATGCAAATGAGGAGGATGAAAGAAATCCTTAACTTCTTAACCAATGTTCATAAAATATATGCCTTCAACTTCTATAAAAATTCAATGAGTGACTATCCCTTTAAGTGCACTTTCCATTGTCAAAATCTAGGATCCCCAATCCACCCCTACTATATGGAATAACAATTAAACCTAAGCAGTCTTTAGAGATCAAAAATGAGATTTAGGTAAAATAGCAATGGTTTGGGCCCCTACCAAGTTGAAACACTATTATCATTTCACCATTGAACTTATATGAACTCACCTTACAACAATATGCCCCTGATTGAGCCAATTCATATAGTATGGATCCATATTATTGAGAAAACACCTGAAAAGTGTCCATTTTGCTATAAATATACTTATTTTGGCCCTAAATATATCTCAATGATTTTTTAGAGGGAAAATAGGAGATAAAAATAGTGTTTTGACTTAGTCACTCGACATAAGGGAGATGAATGGTCATAGATTGACATGTGTGGGCCCATATAGGAGGAATTAGTTATTAAACAAGGTAATGGTGGGTCTAATTGAGGTTTGAAATGATCCATGGTGAATTAGTGAGGCTCATGAGGTCTCAATTAGAGGTTTATGAGTGATCTAGTGGTCAATTAAGGCCAAAATAACACCTTATTATAGTTAAAACTATTGAACAAATTTAAATACATGGCTTTAAAAGAGGATAATCAACTAGACCATCATGTTAATGTATATGAAACATCTCAATAATAAATAAAATTTAATTAGATCACATAATATTCTTCATAATTATCCTTTAGAGTTCGAAATGTGTATACCTTCTGATAATTATCATGGCTAATGTGCTCTTAGACCTTTGTCAAACGACCTCCCTTTACACGGCTTCATTGCTACATCTCCCTTATGTTTATGATCCTTAAAGAAGTATAAGGGGAAAACCAAACACTTTTAACACCATAACACTACCTAACTTAGTATTTTTATAGGTCACAATGACCTACAAGAACTATTAAGGTAAGTTTTAAATGTGACTAGACAATGAACTCACTAGACATTCTTTTATAGCTCACAACATGACTAACAAGAAAGTTTCAAACATGGGCCATGACCCTAGGATATAGGTTTGGAAAATTTATAGGTATAGGACTATAAATTGACCAACATTTTTGGTGACTTTGTTGGCTTGACCAGCCTACTAGTCATGGATCCCAAAAATTTGATCACAACTTACTCATGATGACTAGACAAATGAAGTATGAATCTAATATGGATTCTACATTTATCTTGAAAATTATTGAATCATTGAGACACACAAGAGAAATAAAAAAGGAATAATAACACAAAAAAAAACTACCTAAACATCAGGATCAAACAATAAATAAGACATTGTGCAAGAGTACTTAGAGATAAAATATAAACATACCAACCTATGTACAAAGATCATGAAATAGAACTAGTAGAATAATTTGAGATACCTTCCATTAATATGGATGGGAAGTCTCTCTTCATTAAAATTGTCAAGGTCAAATGCATTTTTATCTTTGTAACATGTGATAACATAAATTCCACTCTAAATACTATCAAACTTGAAGTGATTTCCTACATTTGCATGGTTCTCATCCCATTTGAAGAAGATATCACCTTTTTGTAATGTTTTATAGGAGGATATCTTGTCAAATTAAATCTTAAATTTTTAATAATTTGACCACATGATGTGCATATCAATGTCCCTAATCTCCTCCAGTTGTCTTAATTCATTCAACCTTACTTACATAACATCATCATCTGGGATCTCAAATTGATGGGCAAGATCTGGTATAGGCAGTTCAAGGGAGAAACTAAGTTTTTCTCATCTCTCATAGACAAGGAATTATTGGGAGTGACTAATATACTTCTTAGGTTTCATCGTATCTACCGATAGGGGATTCCTTAAACTAGTATGCCACTCCCTTTAGCTATCTTCCATAGTCCTCTTGATAATCCTCAATAAGTTCTTGTTTGTGGACTCTGCTAGTCCATTACACTATGCATAGTAGTTAAAGGATGTTTTGAGATAAATTCCATGTGAATGAGCCCAATAACATACCTTAGTACTATTTAAGGCCAATGCATTATCAAAAATTATTGTGGAAGGTACACTAAATCTAGTCATAAGTCTATCATACAAGTCTAAGACAAAATTTTCATTGGCTTCTTTGAGGGTAACTACTTTAACCCACCTTGTGAAGTAGTTTGTAGTTGTAATGATCCATTTATGTCCTTTAATTGAAGTGGTTGTATCATCCTTATGAAATCTAAGCCCCACTACATGAATGGTTATTTTACATATATGGGTTGCAAGGGAAGGGTAGTTAGTTTCTAATTTCCAATAAACATGACACATTTTGGACACGTCCCTACCCAAGAGTGTGTATCTATAAAAAACATGGGATAAAAGTACCCAAATCTTATGATATTAGAGGCTATGGTATTTGAAATAAAGTGTCCACCATCTATACATTCATGGAATTGTTCAAGTAACTTATCCATATGGTATGATTCCACACACCTCAAAATCATGCCTCCTATGTCTCTCTTGAAAATTACTCCATCCATCAGAACATAAGGTATAGTTTTTAACCTAAAGTTCCTCATTTTGGATGTATCTAACCCCATGGGACATTAACCTAATTGGATAAATATGATCAAATAATTTTTATAACTAGAAGGTGTGTTATCTACAACTACTTGTTGGTTATCATGGACTACCAACACTTGGTATTTACCTTACTTTACCTCTACTACAAGGTGCTCACATAACCCTCTACCCATTACAAGTTTTGTGACTCTAAATTCAAGGTCATACACCATGCATTTTTTCACCCATCCAACACTTTTCTCATTTAGGTCTCTCTTGAGTATAAACTCTTTAATGCTTGGGTGTACTACCATTAGTATGATCTTGATATTGGATACCATGTGCCTAAATTTCTTCAAAATTATCACAACTAAAAGTACATGTTTTTATACAAAGATATACCTCTCATAATACCCCTCTAATGCCTAACTAAAGAAGTCAATAGGCTATCATATGCCTTGATCATTTTACTGCATCAACATGATAGAGATTACATCCAATGTAGAGAAGGCATACAAGTAGAATTATTTGTTAAAATCAGGGTTAAGGAGCATAGGGGCATTATATATGGACCCCTTGATGGCCTAAAATCTTCTCTTAACTTATTTTATCCATGTAAACTCATTTTTATTCATCAAAATGTGAGTAATAGGTTTGATTAGCTCTACAAAGCCTAGGATAAACCTTATTATAAAATTAATCCTCCCTCAAAAACTCTATATACCTTTCTTATGAATGGGCAAGGGTAAAGATAGAATGGACTCAACTCTTTTAGGGTCTATAGAAAGACCATCCTTTGATATTAAATGGCCCAATATTCTACCCTCATGAATACCAAATATGCACTTTTTAGAATTCAATGATACAAAAAACTTCTTGCATCTTTCAAAGACTAATTTCAAGTGAACTATGTGGTCTACTGGGTCCTTTAAGAAAATAGTGATGTCATCAAGGTAGATGATCACCATGTCATTTATTAAACCCTCAATGGAAACATCCATTTCCATTTAGAAAATTTCACCTAGATGTGATAGTCTAAAGGGCATTTTCATGTATGCATAAGTGCCCCACTTTATGGTGAAGAAGGTATTATGCCTATCCTCCTCTTTGACCATGATCTGATTGTAACTACAGTAGCCATCAATCAATGAGAAACTATGAGATCCTACCAAATTTTGAAGAATCTGATCCATTGAGGGTAGTGAGTAATGGTCTTTTATAGACACCTTGTTGAGGTCTCTAAAGTCAACACATAGGCATATTTCCCCATTCTTATTCCTCACTAGCACAAGGTTTTCCACCAATTAGGAATGTTTAATGGGGAATATTATCCTTGATTAAATAATCTTGAAAAAATCCCTTCTCATCAATTCCTCTACTTTTGGATTGATAGGCCTTTATTTCTACCTAACTGGTTTTGCATTACTCTCTAGTTCAATGGTGTGTGATGCAAGTTTGGGGTCAAATACCTTCAAATCCTTGTATTCTCATGAAAACACATTTGAATAGTCTTGTCATAAAGTAATAAATCCATCTCTCTCTTCTGTTATGTTGATCTTTCCTAACTTTAACTTGTCTTTAAAGATCTCTAACCTCTCATAATGTTCCTCCTTGGCTGAGATACATGCCTTATCTCTTCTCACTTGGTTATCTTCATTGAAGATGATTTCCAATTTCACAAGTCCCTTAGGTAGTTTTTTAGACCTTAGATGCACTATATGATCATCATATTGGTGTTGTAACTTGTTTTGATTCTTTTGGTATAATTTTGCCTCTTACATGAGAAAACACATAATTTGATCATCACTATCAAACACCTACCAAATCACCTCATTATAGAGTAAAACTAGCCTAAATATGACCTTGATTTTGGCTTAAATTTGACTACCTTTTACCCCTTTTACAATATTATACTGGGATCTAATGGATACAAGCCTATTTTCATGTTGGTTTGCCTCCCTTGGTATGGATTATATGTTGAATGCCAATAAATATTCAATGAGGTCCCATACATGGTGATTATAGGCTTTCAAATGATGATTATTTACTACACCTATGACCTTCACTTGTTTCACAACAAGATCACTATCACCTTTGACTTGAAGGAGTTTGATACCTCTCCTTCTTACCTCTTGATATTCAGCTATGTTTGAGGTGTAACTAAATTGAAACCTTGTTGATGAATAATATTTTTTATTTGAGGGTGAAATCAACAATAATTCAGACCCACTACCATTCTTTGACCTTAAGCCATTAAATGATAAGGTCCATAAACCATCTTATTGAGTTATGATTGTTAGGGATGGTATAACAACACTTTCCTCATGCATATAGTACACTCTTAAATTGACCTCCTCAATGTTACTATAAGGATAAAATCCATGATTTTCAACTATCAATTCATCTAATTAAATGTTCAATATGCCCTCAAGGTGATCATGAGGCTCTTTTTCACTAGAATTCTCATCTTCATCAAGTATAGTGTAGCTGACATTTGTAAGGTTAGGTATATATGGATTTAGATGGAACCTAGAGATGATTTCTAGCCTAAAAATTACCCTAGTCCCATATATGATCCTAAAGACCATATATGACTATTTAGAGGATAAGTAACCCCTAATTTTTATAGTAAAGTCCCTATATATGCATAGGTCAAATTATGGGGCTAATTCTATAACCATTACATCATGAGTGATGACACAATTTAGGTAGGCTGGTAATGTAATCTTAAGGTCTTTCAAGACACCTATTATTTTAGCGAGAGAAACACCTAACTAAAGAACACCCTTTTAATTAGGAACATACTTAATCTCAAGTTTTTCTACTATGGCTTTAGGCATGACTAAGGTTAAAGCACTTGAATATATCATACAATTATGCACCAAATAGTCCCCTATGATGATTGACAAGTAAAATAGAGGGGGTTTGACAACCTTAGGGGGGTAGAAAACATTATGAACTGATCTTGATTAAGAACTTGAACTTCATGAGGCTAAATACTATTGACAAAAATAGTGCTCACCTTATCAACTAACTTGTTCACATGAGAGAGCCTAGAGAGATCTTACTGGAGGATATCTTTCTATCCTAGAATAGACAGAGCATCATTTATTAACATGGTGACATTGGAAATTTTCATGTGATTCACAATATTGAAAGGAATACTAGTGCCTTTGGACTAAAAATTAGAATTAGAAGTATCACTTAACACTTGAGTGACTTGAGGAATAAAAGGAGACTTCTACTACTCCCCATGATGCTGAGGAATTTGTTAAGTTGTAGGGGCCTTATTGGTTGTGTTTGAATTGGTAAGATGTTGACTAACTTTTGAAGGTGTTGAAGAGACCTTATATTTCCCCAAATTTTCCCCCACCATCATCCTCTTCATCCTTATATGGTTTGTAACTAATATATATGAATTTTGTGTAGTGTACCCCATGTTTGCAAACACATGTTCTCCTTCTTGAAAATTTATGCAAGTGGTGTTAGTTGGTGCCTTACTAATATTTCCTTACTATTGAATTTGAGCTTTTGATGGTGTCATAGAAGGAATATTACCTTGATTCATTAGAGGACCTTATGGTGGAGGAGGCATTATGTCATGGCCTTAGAATGGAGGAACATGTTTCCAACTAGGATCTTGATACATTTATCCACTTTTATCCATTAAAATATCATTTGACTTCCCTCTCAATTGCCATTGACCTTCTTATGCAAAGTTATTTTGTGTGGGGACCAAGGCTCTTGAGGTACTTACAAATGTGGGATTATAACTGTTATAAGGTCTAGCCTATGTAATTTGGACTTGGGCTTATTGATTTGATGGATAAAGGGGTCTATTGTAGGATTGAGAAGGGTATTGGGATTATAATAAAGCTTGGTATGGTCTATATGAGGTTTGTTACTACCTCTGTAAAGCCACTAGCTTGTTATTTTGTGTCTTCAACATTCCCTCAATCTTTCCAAGTCTATCCACTTGAATATCATCAATATTTTCCTGATTATTTGGATTTTTAAATGGATCAATGGTAGGTAGAGTTGGCTAGAGCTCAAAAAAGAGGGGTATGAAATTTCTTGGCATGAGTTTCCCTACTTCTATCAAATAGTTTTTTTCCATTATATATATCTCATAGGCTTAAAGTAGAGTTGTCCCACCCATATATTGGATCATGACTAAAATATATAAATTCAATGCTCTTAAGTAGTAAATAAGAATATAATTGGGTGTGGTCTTGATGACAAGGATTCTATACCAAGTTTTTTGGAATGTATAGTTGAAATCCATAATAGATTCTTGGGTTTCCCTCTCGATTAAGGTGAGGTTTTAAAATAATGACACATGGTCACTTTTATCCTCAAAATTCTTGCATAGACACTCACCAAAATCATCCTAGGTATTTATTGAAGAAATATCTAGACCCCTATACCATTACAAGGCTTTATCTTTTAAGTATGTGGCTAGTAATCTCATGGCTACATTCTCCTGAGTAATGTTATGTATTAAGCAAAGGTTTGCAATGTTAGCTTTGTGCTCTATAGGATTTGTGGGGTTTTATCCTATAAATTATGGTAGAATATTAAAAAAGGTATTATGGATATCATCGCACTACTGAATTTTAAGAGGGCTACCACCATTGAAGGGTATAAAAGATTACAACCTAGGCCTTGCCATTTGTATTGGTGAACTTTTAGTGGACTGAGTATGGGTAGAATTTATAGAGTTTGGAGATGTGGGATAATTATGGGGTGTTATGTTTGGGTTTGAAATATGTACCCTCTTCCTCCTTGTAATTTCTAATGGAAACTCAATAAAATGAACTTGATTACCTTTTGAGGTAGACTTAGTGGAGATTCAGTGCATAAACTTGCCCTCCAAACTACTTATGACTACTCTTAAACTTTCAAGTACCCTCCCATGTTGGTAAAATATCCCAAGATAATTTCCAAGTGCCTTTATTGGTTTCCCACTAGGTGTGCTAGCATTTTTGGAGTTATAGGTTGCACCCAAGTTGAGAAAAGGATTATTCAAGTCCCTTACTCAAACCTAGTCCAACATTAGATTAACCTAAGACTATGGGTTGTCTATTTTTATTTCAAACCTATATAATTAAATGGGTTATATTCCTTGATATGATGATGTAGTTCCACCTAATATATAAAATTTGGCACAAGGTAATGAGAGAGAAATGAAAACTAAACTAAAGTCTAATCTATATGGTGATGAATCAAGTTGTTCAATGATATACTCTTATATTAAACACTTTCATGACTAATAATTAATCTAATTAGGATATTTTTTGATATATAATTTTAAAATGTTTCAAAAATGAGTGTTTTTCATGAAGGTTGGTGAGACTTACAACTTGAAGGGTAAAAGAGTATAGGTCTACACAAGACACTAAAAGACTTCTTGACACTTCAAGAGAAATCTCATTCAATAACACTTCAAAAAAAATTAAATAAACTAAAATACTTAAAATAAATGAACATGAAGTAAATTCATATGATGAAATTAAAAACACATGATGCAGATCAAACTTCAATGAGATACACTTAACATTGACTTAGAATCTAGACTTGTATTGCTTTAAGAGAGTTACATAAAGATATTGGAAAAGCTTTACTACACCTAGTTGAGGGATGGAAAAAAATATCTAAATTATTAAATTTATAGGAATAATAGAAGATAAGAGAGAATAATTTTCATGTATAAGGGGTGATCAATGAGTTGAATGTGGCCTGAAGCAGTTACATAAGCATTTTCTTCCTTTGTGAGAGTTAACACTCCTTCAATGAGACAATTTTGGCATAGAGGTGGCTATAAATCCTTCAAATAACATCAATTATTATTTTTAATTCCCCATAATATCTCCAAATTCCTCCGTTTATTAGTTATTCAACACATATGGGGTGTGCAATAAGGTCATCTTAGGTGTTGAATAGTCATGGCATCAATGTGCATGTAAAATTCATCATGAAACTACATTTTATTTTTAGTAATGACCCCAATTTTTGGTTGAGATCACCATAATTATAGTTAAAATACTTTTATAAGGTCATTCAATATCCTCACACCACCTTCCTTTCACTAGATCCTTCCACTTGTTTGATAAATAGGAAAGTATGGTTAGTTTCCCAAAATTATATTCAAGTTCACAATACCATTAATTTAAAAATAAGTCTTAGGACTAAAACTCACCTCATAGGACTTAGATAACCCTTATAAGGATTTTAGTTTATTTTCATTGAACTTATTAGAGGTTTTTTTACCTACAACACACTTTAGTTTTGCATTACTAGGCTCAAAAACCTTCCTCATAGACTAACATATTTGAACAAGATGATGAGAGTTCTTTTACGGGGTTTCATGGATTTAAATGATGTTTAATATGAATAATAAGTCTTGTAGATCCTCCCCCAATACTTTATAATCCTTTGTTAGGCCTTGTAATTTAAAAGTTGATAAAAACCTTGTTATTTTTCCCTTTTAGGAGCCATCTGTACACCTTCTATACTATCCAATTCCATGGTCTGAATCCCCTTTAAGTTATCTACAAGTTACAAGTGGAAAACTATGCACTTATGAGTAAAATAATGGATTTTTAGCCAAACCTCTCAAGAATGGTTGTTATTAGGGTTTAATGGAGTTTTAGAGGGTTTAGAGTTTTTGGCTTGGTTATTGAGAATATAAGCTTAGGTTTATGATTTTATTGCATAAAATCCAACATAACAAGCTCCCTAACCTTATAAAATCATTTTTATGCCTTAATTATATACCTCTTTTCCTTGATGAGTGTTTGAAGCTACTTATTTTATGAATATATTATCATTTGAGAAGCTTCTATAGATTTATAGGTGAGAATATGAACTATGGTGACTTCTCCTTGTCTTTGACTAGACTAAAGGGCCTTATAAAAATGTGAAAATGTCCCTAAATAGGATTCACAACATCTCAAACCTACACACTATAATTTGCTGTACTCCATTTATAGACAATCATAGTGAAGCCTGAGTGTCATTTTTTTTACACACCTCTACTAAAAGAATTTATCTACACATTGGTATATGAGCTATTTATTCATCGTATATTATTTATAAAATACATTATATGCTTTAGGTATTGGATCTACTACATTCATCATGCTAGTTTTATTCTCTCTAGTGCACATGGCCAAGTGCACTATGATCTATAACTCTCTACCTTCATACCAATAATGGAGACCTCTAAGAGGTGTATTCAAGTGACTTCATGGCCCTCCTTCCTTATCAATTTCATTTTGCATGTGAAAAACCTCTATAGGTTGGTATTTGAGCTCAAACTAGCCTTTTTAGTCCTCTTTCATATAATTATAACCCTACACTTGACAAATAAGGGGCCATGATAGTGCCTAGGGGATCTTTATGATTTTTTCATAGTTATAAATTGGAATTTTAATGTGTTTTGAGTTGAATTTGCACCATCAGGTCACTTATATGCTTTGTGCAAGGTTAGAGGTGTCCCCACTCTTAAGGATGATTCATACATTAAAGATGTTAAACCTTTAAATAAAGGCCATGAATGATTATGTAATTGACATCCCCTAATACCATGAATAGCTTGTGTTTCCATGCAAAGACTCCATGGAGATATGGGTGTGAGAAGTTGGTGTTAGGGTTAGTTACAAGCAGTTTTAAGTCCCAAACTTATTAATAATAATTCATATAGTTTAGACTACCATTTATTATCAAATTATAATATATTTTTATGGATTAGGGATAATTAATTTTACTATTATATATAGATAAAAATAGGCATGTGGTGAAGTGGGTGAGCATATGAATTTACCCCTTGAAATGCTTGCACATAGGTAGACTAGTTAGAACTAGTTTTTTATGCACATAGACTATGATTTACACTTTGGGACACTTAAAAACTATTTTTTGGACCTAAATATTTATTCCACTCTTCATTTTGGCCAATTTATGGGTTAAGATGACCTGTGAGGGTCTAAGATCATCACTGATGTCTATTTATAATGATTGCCTATATGACTATGCTAACACACTTCTAAGGTTTTGGATCATGAAAATAAGATTTAGAACCTAAGAGGGATTTTAGGTGATGTTAGGAATCATAAAATATTATAACCAAACTATACATGATTCTAAGTTTTTTGTACATTCCTCATAGTATGGATGTGTTATTAAATTCATTATTTGCTTGCACAAACTAGCCTTGATCTGAGATAAAATAATGAATATGTGCACTATTTGCCTCAGCCAAGTGAGCATGTGAGGGCCTTATCTAAGTCATGAAAACATTTTTTTATGGAATTTGGGAGCCTTATTTTTCTTGAAATGGGTCCATATCTTCATTTTGGCTCAAAATAGCCTCAAACTACCTACTAGAAAGTGCATTTAGGCTTGCATTTTAGGATATGACTTGTAGTCTTTGATTTGAGGATGTTGACAACTCTAGGAAGTGTCTATAAAATTTTTAAGGTGATTATCATTACTATTTGGTGGATATTCAACACTATCCTCACTCATAACCTCTCTATCCATTTAACCTCATTATTATGCTTCCACCAACCTATGTAGTCTCAAGGCTATGGTGTCATCATATGTATCTTTAGGTGTGATGGCCATTAGGTATATATCCCCAAAAATGTATACCCTATCTATTTATGTTTAATATACCATTTATGAGTTCATATGAGGTGTTTTTACTAATATTAGCTAAAGATTATCATCTTATCATCCCTTTTCATCATGACTACCTATAGGCTTATTACCAGGCCTATGTTAGGAGGGGGTAGTCTGTAGGTGTTTGATTATCATAGCATGGATGGCCCATATCAGACCTAATATATATTTTTAATTCTCAGCTCATGGTTTTAATGGAAACTCTTGAATTTTGGATAACTCATCTATCTTTTTTGGGGTTTTGTTATAGTAGCTTCCATGGTTGATTGTAGTTATTTGCTTTAACACTCCCAAGTTACCTCATGGCCATATGGGTTTAGGGTCTGATGATCTCAATGGTGTGAATGGACCCATTGAAATTTGGATTCCTAATTTTAATGATTATTATTTGAGGTAATGGTGGGTGAGTAGAGGAGGTGATAGTGGAAACACACTGGAGTGAAAAAGGCATGACAACACAATAGAACACAACATAATGGTAGTGAGTGAGTAGTGATAAAATGTGGATATGAAATGGGCATGGATTAAAAACAAGACCCCTCTCAATACCAACCCAAGTATACCCTAAGGATATCATAATTTATATGGAGGTAAGCATAAACATTATGAAGCAAAAGGAAGATGTTTTTAGTCTTTTAATGAAACATAGTATTCTTTAAAATACCTTAAAATCTATGAAGAAACTTAACTTAAAAAAAATTGTGACTGAGTCTAATAAATGCATATAACGATGTCTAAAAGGGTTATGACACCATATGGAGTATTTTTAATATGTCTCAAATCATGAATGGAACTCACTACCATATCACCACCCCCTTCATATCCCATAAGACACATTGGAATCTTGTAGATGTTGATGGGCCATATACACAATCCATGCTATAATGTCTTTCAACCATACATATATGGGTATCCATGGAGTGTTATGAGGTAAAATTAGGATCATTTGACTTTGAATATAGGTGGGAAGGTATTCAGGACCATGAAATATCTCTATAACCCTAAAACCTTGCTTACAACCCCTAACAAAATTACCCAAAACTTGATTCTTGCACAGATTGGTCTAGAGACCATGTATAGGAACTAATAAAGGATATTATCATGCCATATAATCTCAAATTAATGGATTCCATGTATAATCACCATATAAGGATGCTACATAGCTTTAGATAATATGATAACTAGTTGTTTCTTACAACTGAATCAAACTCCTTTAAAAATTGATGGTCTCAAGATTGTCTAAACAGATGAGGAGTATTAAAAAACTCAACTTATTAACAAATATTCATAGAGGATAGGCCTTCAATTTCTATACAAATTCCATGAGTGACTAGCCCCTTGATTGCACTTTCCATGGTTAAAATATAGGACCCCTAATCTACCCCTAATGTAAAGAATAACAATTAACTTGAGGGGTCCTCTGAGCTCTCCAATGAGGTCAAGGTAGAATATAAATTATTTTGGGCCCCTACTAAGCTAAAACAGTGTGATTCTTCCACCATTAAACTTCTTTGAACTCACCTTACTAGAATATGCCCCTAATTGATCTGATCCATATAGTACAGATCTGTACTATTGAGAAACCACCTACAAATTTCTATTTTCCTATAAATATCCTTATTTTGGCCCTAAAATTTATCTTAGAGATGTATTTAAGGTAAAAATAGTGTTTAAACTAGTGGTTTGACCTTAGGGAGATGAATGGTCACATATTAGGATGTGTGGGACCATATATAAGGAATTAAGCATTGAACAAGGAAGTGGTTGGTCTAATTGAGGTATGAAAAATTCCATGGTGAATTATTAGGAATCATGAGGTCTCAATTAGTGGTATATGAGGGATATAGTGGTCAATTAAGGCCAAAATAACACCCCATTATGGTCAAAACCATTGAACAGACTCAAATAAATGGCTTTGAAAGAGGCTAATCAACTATACAACCATGTTAATGCATATAAAACATCTCAATAATCAATAAAATTTAATTATATCACATAATATTATTCATAATGATACTTGAGAGCTTAAAATGTGCATACCTTCTAATATTTATGCATTACTAGTGTCCTCTTATACCTTTCTCAAACTGCCTCCCCCAACTTGGCTTCTTTATTGCATCTCCCTTATGTCGATGATCATTAAGGATGTATAAGGGGACAAAAAAACACTTTAAACACCATGACACTACCTGACTCAATATTTTTATAGTGCACAAGGACCTATAAGGACTGTTAAGGCAAGTTGTAAATGTGACTAGATAATGGACTCACTAGACATCCTTTTAAAGCTCCCAACATGACTAACAAGCAAGTTTTAAACATGGGTCATGACCCTAGGCTATAGGCTTGGCTAATTTATAGGTCTATAAATATAAATTTACCAAGACCATTCACATTAATAAGTGTTATGTTGCCTAAATTTGATGAAACCATTTACCTTAGACTAAAAACTTTAATAAGTCATTTGTTCCTTAAAATTATGAAAGATGTTAGCTAGACCATTGTTCATTTAAAAATTCAAGTTTATCAAATACAATTTGAAATCCTTCTTTCAATTTTTATATCTAAAAATAATTGGTTTATAATTGAGTCTTGCCTACAACTTGGGCTTGAGTTTTTGACTCTTGTGTTTAGATTGTGTAACTTAGATCAATTTTGAATTTGGTTTGAGACCTTTGCCTAGACCAAGTTTTCATCATGTATTTCATAAGTATGAGTTTAATTTTAGATAAAGACTAAATTTTTCCTTATTTCCAAGTTTCACCTAAATCAAGTGTGCCTTTTGTTTCAAATCAAGATCCTTAAACTTAAGAGTAGTTCCAATTTCACATGCCTAGACCAAGTTCTCTTTCTCCTAGACCAATTTTTTTTCCAAGACCTATTAGAAGTTTCATGTTCCAAGACAAATTTCGTATTCCTAGGCCAATTTTGTTTCCAAGACCAAGTTAGAATTTTATTTTTCTAAGATGAAGTTTTCATTTACCTAGACCAAGTTTGTTTCCAAGACCTAGTTTAATTTTCATTTGACTAAACTTAGTTTGTTTTTTGTTTATCTTCAAACTTTCATGTTCCTAGATCAAGTTAAAATTTTCATTCCAAGATTCAATTTTTATTAAACCTTTTTTGAAAACCAAACTCCAAAATTTCCTCTATTGACTATTTTTTAAAAAAACCTAGAGTGTTTTAGTGATAGTTTAGACCAATTTATGATTGTTAGTTTTCAAGGAAAGAGAATTTTTAAGCCAAGTTTGAAACATTAGACCAACCATTATCAAAAGCAAGGAACATTGATTTAACCATGCCTCGATAAACACATATTAGAGATATATATAATCCATATTATGAGAACATTATTACAAGTGACCTATTTCACTATGAACCTCAAGGTGATAATGTAACATATAATATGGATCCATATCCCACATATGCATCCCTTAAATAAGGTAGGGGCATGACCAACTCATGCAATACCTCACAAAAACACATCCTTTTTAAGGACAATAATAAGACCCCTTTGCATAATACCATACCAACATGTCAACTAGTATTGAAATGGTTTAATAAAAATAACCATATTATGTGAACACAATGTCTAATACTAGTTACGATATATAAGTTTTTGATTTCCATATTTTAGAGCATAAATAAGATACTTGTTAAATAGGTTGAGTTCAATCCTAAATTCCCTTTGGATTTCCCATAAAAAAATTTAAATTGCCTATTTAGGGCACCTAATTATGCACCTCTCATCCAAACATTTGACCAAGCCTCTACTAGTCAAAATCAAGCCCTTGTACCTGTACCTAACTAGGAACTTGTTAAATTTTATAAGGGAAAATGTCAAAGTACTGAGTAATTTGTGAAAGTGCAATGGGTTTAGCCTACCAAACCTACCTTGATTTAATTATAAATTTCAATTTCATCACTATTTTGATCATGTCGCTTATATATTTGGATCCATAAAATGTGCTAAAAATTATTTTGGTAGGATCTTTTAATGTGCATATAGATCTATTTGTTTAAACCATGTCACTTGTAGACATGTTAAATATTCCTATAAATGAATAATAATCATTAGATTCTATAGTAAACCCTTTCCAAATTGTATTAAATAACACACATGTGTTACCTAATCCATACCATGTATAGTCTAATTTATCAAAAAAAACCCCACCAAAAAATTCCCAATACATCCACCCTTTAAGTACTCTAATTAGATTACTATAATAGGGGGCAAGTACATATAGCTTATAATAGGAAACTATCCCTCCATAGCCATGTCCTTCCTCAAATATATAACAAGGAGTAAATAATAAACCATCATCAAGTACCCCACCATAATATGCGGTAACCAACATTACACCCTAGTAGGTTTAGACCAACAAACCACCAAAACAAGTGGTAAACCAATCACCTCAAACACTATCTAATCAACAATGTCTTGTGGCCAGTCAACAATAAGTTCCTAACCAAAAACACATGCCTAATCTACAACAAGTGCCTAACCAACAATAATTTTTCAACCACAAATAAGTTCCTAACATCTAAAAAATGTATACCAAGAAATAGTTAACTTATATATAATATATACCCTATCTAGAAACATTATTTAATTAGAAATTTCTTATGACCAATCAACAAGTGCCTAACCAAAAATAGGTGCCTAATCTATAGAAAGTGCCTAACAAACATCAATTTTTCAACAAAAAATAAGTTCTTAATGTCTGATGAATATATACTATGTAATATTTACCTTATACACAACATATGTCTTATCCACAACACATGCCTAACATGTAGTAATTTAAAAAAAAAAAACCTTCAACTAATAAGTACCTCATATAAAATAGGGGTTGACTAGCCATCAATAAGTTCCCTTCCAAACCCAACACACATAATTCATTCCCCAACACCAAATACCAAGTCATAGTTCCCTCTAAATCAAATTTACACTACCAACCCTAACACCACTATTTATAGACAACATATACCACATCAATAATATAACCTTAACCAATGAATATATATTCCTAGTCAAGTGAACAACCACGTAAACATTCTTCAATCCTCCATTCTTCCTTTATAACCTAGTCAAGGTAATCCATTTTGGACCGTCCAACCCCAACCATGACCATCCATACCATCAACATTCCTAGCCCAAGAGTTGTAATAGGTGAAGGATTCAATTTCCATTCTTTAGATATGGAAGTAGGAAAATAATTTTAAATTGAGTGAGATACACTCTTATCCTTTCAACATGGACTATTTTTAGATACCATTTCCTCTATTTTTTGAGCTACCAAAGTTTAATAAATACAAGGGTAAAGGTGATCCAAAGGAAGATTTGAAGGAATGATATGTTACTTATCATTTAGTGGCCTTTAGTGATATATATTTACTTCTTTTTTTCCTTATAGTCTAGTTGGATAGGCCTTGGAGTGATTGCTCTAACTTCTAAAGAATTTAGTACCTAAATTTGATGAACTCTTAGATAAATTTTTGCAACACTCCTATAATCTAAAGAATGATATTACCATGTTTGGTTTAAGACAAGATCAATATAGACCTTTTGAGAGTTTATAAATATATTTATAGTGATGGATGACACTTGCTAGTCACTTCATACATAACCTACTAGATAAATAATTGGTTTTAATATTTACCTATAATTTATAAAGTGATATATCCTATCAATTGGAGATTTAATGTGTCTACACATTTGAGGAGATTATTTAAAAAATCATACAAAATGGGAAAGACCTTATCAATAAAAGGGTAATTTATTTGTACACTTTTAACGAGAGCTAAAACTAGTACAAAGGTCCAAACTAGAGAGAGAACCAGTACCAAGGCCCAAAACAAAACCAAAACTACTACCAAGGTCTAAACCATACTTAAATCCAAATTTAAATGTAAGATCTTATGCCAACCAAAAATAATGTGTCTAACAATCCCAAGGTTTATAACCACAACAAGAACATTATGGGTAATGGAGTTACTAAATCATGCCATGCCTAAATGATGCAAACATAATTTACTCAAATGACTACACATATACAACCAATACCAAATATACATTCACTCCCACCTCCTCTTTTGAAAATGCCCCAACCAAGCAGAGAACCACCTATAAAGATAATTTTTAGTGACCCTAGAGATTCCATTGAATCAATATTTTAGAAACTAGGTACCACCAATTTAATTAGTTGGCCCATTCCAAAACCATTCCCTTAGGGTGTTCCTTTTCATGACTAGTATAAAGAGCATGAGTATTATGAGTATCACTGATTCAAATGGAATTCCATATGCTAGTGTATATAAATAATACACCTCATCAAGAATATAATATAAAATAGAGAAATAGAATTAGCTAATCAGGTCCCTACTTCTAATCAAAACATGGGAATTTATCAAAATCCTTTCCCACAACATAATGCCAATAGTCAATAGTAACTACAACATCAACAACACCATAGACCACCACCACACAAAAAAAATAGTAGCAATGATGGAAAAAAAAATTATAGAATGGTAAGAACCAAGGTTAAAATGACTCATCTAGCCAAGGGTATTACCATGTTGTCATACATAACTATAACAAGGTTTCAATACATATCATGGGTGGTCACATAGACACTATTACCATTAATATTAGACCACCAACCAATCACAAATGACCATTACCAAATCATACTCAACCCGCACCATATGGTAGGAATATTACTATGGTCTGTGTTGGCAATTAAACTTATAAGTACCCAAAGATTACCATCATAGGACCTTCTCCCCATCCTTTTAATTATAGTGATATATTTCCCAATACGGATTGTGCAATATTAACTCAAAGAATTAAAGTTACCATTCGAGGGCTACAACTTTATTCTACTAATGATTATTTTTGAAAACCCATGCCAACCTAAAATAATGCAATTACATATGCCAAAGAGAAAATATATGATATTGTGGAATAATTTCAAAAAATGGCCACACAAATATCTATTTTAGATTTGTTGTGTACCTCTACTATCCACAAAAACATCCTTACTAAACTTATAAGTTAATCCCAAGATCCTAATGACATTACACAAAATAAATTCCAAGTTATGGTAAGACACTTATCTCTTGGCCACCAATTGACCTTTGACCAAAGTGACATATCATCCCTTGTCCCTTTCCATAATAACCTATTATATATTGAATTTGTAATATCTTGACACAAGTTTAAACATGTCCTCATAAATAATGGATCATGCCTCAACATTGTATCTCTAAGGATAGTCAATCATCTTGGATACATGGCATTTATACTTTAGTTAGATATCATTACCATCAAGGCCCATGATAATTAATAAAGGGAGTCATAGGGAATAATTTGTTTGCTATTTGTTATAGGTTCCTTAACCCATGACACACTTTACCATGTGATGGATCTATATTTATCATATAACTTGTTGTTGGGATGACCATGGATACATGAAATTTAGGAAATAACTTCCAAATTACAATAATATGTCAAGTTCCCCATTCTAAAATGGAGTTGATTGTTTCTATAAACTTACATCCATATCAGTTCTATAAGCATTTAGAAGTTGAATATAAGATCTATAATTATCTCTTAATCCTAGTCCCTACACCAAATAAGAAAAAGGATCTACTTGTTGAATTTATAGAAGCCAATTATATAGACCTAGATATCCTTGCCGCTACTTCATCTTCACCCCATCTTAATATAGCCAATAATTTCACCATTTCTAACAAAGCTCCCAGTGAATACCTCATGGATAATGCATTCCACATAGACAACCTTCCACATGCCCCTAAATCATATGTAATACCTAAAACCAATGCCTCCACATGGAATGGAAATATAAAGGAAAATTTAATGCCCAAGAGCCTATTATTTTCATAATGACCACTATCCAAAAATAAGACCCACTTGATTAAGATGAATCTTAGCTTCATATGGATGATCTAGCTGATTGTTACCAAAGCAAAAAGTATTCCTTTCCTAACTATATCATGAATAATCAAGTGTGAAGGTAGATTCATGGGTAAAATCAAAAAGTCACTATTGAGCCCATATCCATTACCAAAAATAATTTAACTTATCGTATTGGATTTAAAATACATGGGTGTTACCCTACATATATTATATGTGTTCCTACACTAATGACTAGTGATGATGATGTCGATAATGATTTTGAGTATAATTGTGTATATAAGGACTTAGCCAATACCAACCTTTTTAACCCTCATGTTGTATGTACCATTACACCTATCATTCATCTTTCCCCATTTTTCCTTTATCACCATCAACTCATCAACTATGACCAATAAGAATACATATTATCACTAGGTGAGTTAGAAAATGATGAGGCCATTTGTGACTTCATGGGCCTAAGAGACCATAGTCCTCTAGGAGGACATAAGCAAGGTTTTTCTATCACATTATATCCTACCACCTATTTTATAGAGTAAGTGAACTTCTTTAGCTAAAAACAAAAGGAAAATTAAACATTGAGGTCTCAAGGTGAAAACCTCTTCGAGGCATCTTCAGACCAAGGAAGACCAATCACTCGGTGAAAACATATTTTAGGCACCATTAGATGAGAATATCAACCCTTCCTCGATTGAATCTTGGTATACCACTAATATAATGATCATATTTAGGTTAGATATTAGTGCATAAGAATAATGGGATATTGAGCAGATTGTCTAAGAATGTCTAGAAGTATTTATTACATGACCCTTGCCACCATTTGGTGATTTTGATTCATCATTTCTAGGTTAACTTAAAAATATAGTTATATTAGAGGATTATGATATTTCCAATAAATTTAATGCTTTGTCAACTCTCCTTGAATATTTTTAGACACTTCTTGTGGAGGACACTTCTGAAGTCAATTTTAGAACACCAAATGATCCAAAGTGGATAAAACTATGTGCATCCCTCACTAAAGAGGAACATGAAGTACTTATCTCCTTAAGGAGTTCATTGATATTTTTACATGGGCCTATTTTGAGATTCTACGTCTAGATATTTCCTTGATTGTACATAATATTATAATACATATTGATGCTAGGCTAATTAAACGTAAGTTGAGGAAAATGCATCCTCATATTTCTATATTATATAAGAAAGAACTAGAAAAAATTCTAGAGGTAGGATGCATTTGTCCTATTTACTAATATGAGTGGATATTAAACATTGTTCTAGTTATCAAGAAGCTAGATGGTATCAAATTATGTACAAATTTTTGTGACATCAAGGATTATCCAAAGGATGACTTACCTCTACCAAATATTGACATGATTGTGGAATCTAAAGCTGGGTATGAGATGTTTTCTCTCATGGATGGTTTTTTAGGGTATAATGAGATCAATATCACACTAGAATACAAACACAAGACCATGTTCATCATTACTTTAGGAATGTTTTATTATCAGGTAAATCCTTTTAGCCTTAATAATGTTGGTGCCACATACTATCATGAAATGACTATAATTTTTCATGACATGATACATGATATTATTGAGGATTATGTTGATGATATCCTATAAAAATCTAAGACCAGATCAAGACATCGAAAGGTGTTATAAAAAATTAAATGCCTTTGTGAGTATAAAGTAAGGTTTAACCCTAAAAATTACATCTTTGGATTCACTTCAATAAAATTTATAGGATTCATTATCTCTCAAAGGGCCATTGAATTCAATCCAGCCAAGGTTAAGGCCATTACTAAGATGTTTTCACTATCTACTTTGAAGAAGTTATATAGTTTTTAGGGTAAGATACAATCATCAGGTACTTCATTTCTCAATGAGCTAACAAATGCCATCCATTTACCCATTTTTTGAAGAATGGAACCAATTATCATGGAATGTTGATTTCTAGAAAACCTTTGATAACTTTAAATAATACTTAGCCAATGCACCTATTTTATTAACACCTATGATATTAAATCCATTACTACTCTATTTGTCTACAACTTAAAATGCTCTAGGGTTCTTTTAACCCAACATGATGAGTAGGGAAAGGAACATGTTATATACTACATGAGCCACACATTGGTTTCATATTATCACAATTATACATTGATAGAGAAAGTTTTTTTAGCCACGGTATTCACAACCCAAAAGTTGCATTAATACATGATTAACAATAAGACCATCATCATAGCTAAAGTATATTTAATTAACTATCTACTTTCAAAAAAATATTTAGAAGGCCACATGACTAAATGGATCATGATCTAATTGAATTCAAGATTGAGTATGTTAATTAGAAGGCCATCAAGGTACAATTACTTGTATACCAACTTATCAAATCTCCCCTTTTTGACACAACCTCTCATTTAGACCAAATCCTTATTTAGATGTTATTTAACACTAGATCCTTGAAGGGGGCATCCATGGCTCATCAACCACCCTCTGAGGCATCATCCTATGAATATTAGATCATAATAACCTATTCTTATCAACACATCACTTTTCAAGCATTAAAATTTTCAACACAATGACTTTTTAATTCTTTGAGAAAAAGTTATTATGCCTATGTCTTGTATCACCTCCTCAAATAGGGGGAAAATGCAGATACTCTATTTGTCCACATTATGTGTCTAAATGGACTTTAGAATAATTTATATCAAATAATGCAAATTAAGCTTATAAATCACTGAACATCCCAAATTAATCCACACATTAGATGGAAATTCCCATAATATGTCAAGGCTTCTCTATTTGGGGTATTAACTTAATTATAACCTCTCATAGATTCATACTTAGTTAGGTTGTGACCTAGCAAACTAATTTTTTTTTAATAATTGAGTGGGGCACTTAACCCAATTCTTGAAATGACCAAAATCCTAAGCATAATTAATTAACCAGTAAAATCAGATTTTATTCTTAAGTGAAAATTCCATGGTGAATTAGTGAATGTCTAATGTTTAAAAATAAAAATTAAATAGATATCAAAGAATATGAGGTCATGATGATGTCATTATCTTCAAATTTAATAATAATAAAATATCAACATAAGTGCCATAAAATTAAAAATGTTGAGCCATGCCTCCATAAATGCATAATTATATCCATCATTAATTGCATTTAGACGTCCAAACCTAACCCTTATTAAACTAAACATAGTTTAGAGTTAGTTGAAATCCTATAAATACAAGTGCCATGACCATTATTCAATAAAATTTTTGTGCAAACAAATAATTCAAATTTATTATTAGAAATTTTCATTTCCAACACAAGGCAAGAGAAAATTTCCAAGGGAATAAGAGGAGGTAATACCCACAAATCATCAAGCATTTTCAAATACCATTTGATCATAATACTGATCACAAGTCTTCTCTCACACCAATTACAAGAGTCATTCTAGGAAGGTAAATGGTGTTTTTGTCTTCCATTAGTAGATTTATTTGCTTTGTTTTCATTTCTCACCATCACAATTAGTCTTAGAATATTAGTTTTCATTGATTAATTTGGTTTATCCACTAACAAGATAAAATGTCATTATCTTTATAAACCTATATTATAGTTTGTACTAAGGGTTTTGAGAAAGAAGCTTTGCCAAAAAACTAAAAAATTGATACAGATGTTATGTTTGGTAATGGATATTTTTTATATAGGTTAAAGTGGGAAGGGATTTTTTGAACTAGGGTCCCCAAACCCTAGGATAAAATCAAGTACAAAAGATACAAATGGCTATCCAAGACAAATAGAGAAACAAGGACCAACACAGTCCAAAAACATCTAAAAATATAATCTATATAGCCCTAAAACAACATATAAAATAATCTAATTCTAGGATTCTTGACACATCTTCCCAACATGCCTTCATTTTCTTGAGATTCATTTCTATTTTCATCAATAAACTTTCATGATCTATTATGTGTTGAGCACTACTTCTCTCCCCTTTTTTCCCTTAACTTTCCCAACATATCCAAGCTCAAATAATTTTTTAAGATGTACCCTAGGATTTTCCATGTTTTGAATGCATTCATACATTACGGCCTTACTACAATTGACTAGAAAACTTATCTTATTTTGGTTATTCTTATTAGCATGATCTAGTAACTCCACTGTAAAATTTAGTCACTAAATCTTTTTGTCCTCTTCTCTCTCTACCAAGGTTTGAGACATTTTATCATTCCCCTACTGAATCACATTAATCTTTCCATTTAGATCCATAATCTCATGCATGAACCACCTCATTAAGGATTTATAGAGGTTAATTTATTCTATGATTTTGTCTATATTCTCCTTGAATATGAGTGACACCACTAGATTTTTGAACTCCCCATATTTATCATTTTTATTATGTGTTAACTCCCCTTTCTCTAGAGTTGTAGTCCCCTCCTCATTATTTTTATCAGTCATTATTTTTGCCTAATCCTACTCTTTTTTCTTCTCTCCCTCTTTACTAGTTTCATCCAAATACTCATTGTCTTTATCCATGATAATGACTATCTCTTCTCCTCTCTTTTCATACATCTCCTACAAGATCTTACTCCCCTGGTTCCCCTATTTATCTTTGTTGTGTTCACATGTTTTAGATGCACTTATTAGATGATTTAATGTTGTCCTATTCTTTATCAATAGTTTTCCTTTCTTGACAATTTCTTTCTCTATGATTTTTTTATTACTTCCCAAAATTCTATTTGGGCTACTTGGATATTTGATCCGTAATTTTTTTATCTTCCTTATATCCACCATCCCCTCTTCCATATTATCTTTCTAGTTCTAAGAGATTTTAGGCATGATTTCATTCATTACTTTAAATTACTTGAAGATAATGAAAATTAACACCTCATGTCTTGGAGTGGAATAATTTCCTTTCTTGAATTTCAATATAGAGGTCTCCATAGATTTGAGAATAAATAAAGGAAGGCTAAAAGGCAAACCATGCCTAAAGTAATTAAGCATTATAAGCATAGACCATATCACCAAATTATATATACCCTATAAAGTCATGAACTAAAATAAATGAACATCTACCTTAGTGAATGGCCTAAGAAGAGATTACATATCAAAACAATTATATAGTTGCACCAACTACTCATCATCTTCCAGAAAAGAATCTTTATCTAGTTTGAATTCTCTTGGAGTGTAATATCTCTTAGTATCCTCAATATCAAGGCCCATAATATGAGAGATAGGTTTCTCTATGATGTTAAGTGTAATACCATTAAAGATAACAGACCTTTCCTCCCAAGCCTTTATAAATAGGATAGAGAGATATCTATCAAACCTTTCAACTCTTTCCATGAATATTTCAAAGCCCCCTACCTGTAAGTCAATACATACTCTTTTATTTTTTTAACTTATAGTTGGAATTTATGTTTCATCCTATTTGGTAGGCTGATTAAATTCTTCTTGTCTTTACTTGAGTAAATTTTTCTATCTCTATCCTCTCAGATCATCCAAAAAGGGTAATATCCATGTTTACTATTTTGGCCTTCTTTGAGACACTTTTCCCCACCTAGATGCTTCTTTGTATAACAAATAAAATTAGGGTCATAAGGACTAAGTCCCCAATTCATTTCATACAAATTCACATCCCCTCTATACATTCAGGAAAGCATCAATATGTATAACATTATTAAAATAGTTATTTATTTCATTAGTAACTTTTAAAATCAATTCCCTAGGGAGGTATTCATGACTAAACAAAGTTTTGAAACCCACATTTATGACTCCCCTATTTGTAAACTAGTCAAAAATCCCATTCTATTCTTTGTAAGTATGTTGGATACACACCTATTGGAATAATTAATAATGGCATGTTTGATAGACCAACTTATGAGAGTTTTACCATTCAAAAAATTAACAATGTTCAAGGAGTCATCCTCCACCAAGAGATTTTGATAATTAACTTTATTTTCCAATTTAATCCCCAATAGTGAAACTAGTGCTTTAGTCCAATTATTCATTTTTAGACCCATATCTCCTGCATAAGCAATAATCAACTTACCTTCAAAATCTTTAATAATACCACCTCCCCCTACTACTCCTAGATTAACTTTGAAGCTCCATCAAAATTGAGATTCATCCATCCCTTTGGTGGAGGTTTCCACTTCATTCTTTTTCTTATTTTGTCCTTGGGGTCTTGTTTCCCTAAATCTAAAATGTCTATTTGCCAATTTTGAACTAGAATTTATTCATAGGAGAGAAGATTTTTGGCTTTCTTGATTTGAACTAAACTATAGTTTTATTTGATATAAATATATATTCTTTTAGATATAGCCTTGATGTTGCACTTAATATCCTGAAAGATTTTGTAATTTCTTGCTCCTCAAATCCCCCATATAGTGTGTGGCAGAGTTAAATTTCATAGTTATTTGAGATGAGAGTTTTTGAAAGGATAGATCTAAGACATCCATACTTCCATCAGTGAACCAGATTTCACCCATTAAATGTTAAAAATTTTCAAGAAAAAACTCCAAATTTTCTACATGAAAGAGCAAGTTACTAATAAATCAAACATAGTTTCATTTTCCTCTTCACACAATACATATTTATTAGTAATAATGCATCCTCTTTTCCTCAAATTATCTATAGTCAAGATTTTGTTTTGAATATCAACCCATAAGAAGAATCTAACTTTTAGAGTAAGAAATTTGTCCCACACCCCTTTTTAGTTAACCTCATCCTCTTGTTCCTGAGAGATAAGATCATATCTTGAATTTACTTTATATTGGTTGTCAAAATAATCCTTTAAAACCAACATGTATACACTATCTACCCCTAGGATATGGATAATATGTAATACATTATTTAGCTTAGCTAACTTTAAATTATCATTTTGATTTATGATGTCCAAACTTAGTTTTTCCATTGTTTATCTCCCTCCCTTATTTTCCAATATTTAGTGACATTATCCCCATATTTATGCCTCAAAATTTCTTAAATATTTAAATCATTGTCCCTCTAAATAAACATCAACTCCATGATTCAATTTTCCTTCCAAAACTCTATTATCCTACCATCACCTAATTTCCATTTAGACCCTTCAATTATTAACTCTTTGTTAGAAGATAAAAAATTCCAAATGTGAGAGCCTCTCACAAACTGATCCTCACTTATAATGATGATTGGATATGTTTAAGATATTTAAAGGATATAATTTTACCCTAGAATTAATTTTTAGTCTCCAAACAAATTTTGAAATTATAGCTTTGTTAATAAGTTAAAGATTTCTAATGCCCAAACCTCCATTAGTTTTTTTGTTACAAAATTTATTCCATGATACCAAGTCAAATTTACTTTTTTACTCAATCTGAAACCAAAGAAAATTTATTTGAATCTTGATAAGTTTATCCTTCACTCCCTTGGGAAGATTAAAAAAAGATAGAATGTAAACCAGGAGACTTTGTAAGACACTCTTGATCAAAACTACCTTCCTAACATGAGATAAGAATTTACCTTTCCATCCTACTAGCCTCTTTTGGAATATTTATATGAATGGATTCCATGCTAAAACTTGGATTTGATTACTAATACATAGAATTCCTAAGTAAGTGGAAGGAAATTCATTAATCTGGTAACCCAACAATGCATCTATCAATATCCATGTTTGGTAATGGATATTAAGATCCATTTATAGATGATTTCATGGAATCTTCAATAAGTTCTTTGAAATTAAAATAAAGAGTTATTTAATTAACAAACAGATAGATCTCTAATTGACATTTATTGAAGCTATCAAGGGTCGCATAAAAAAAAAATTCTTCATTACTTTTGTTCAATGTGATACATGCAAGAGTAATGGTTATTCTTTAGGGCTTAGGGTGTATATTTGTCTAACTTGAAAAACCATTTTAAAAGATAATATTTACCCATTTACATCAATTAACATAACATGTAAATGAGTTGGTCATATTATGGAGTCATGTCATGCATGTAAGGGTAATGTAATTGTTTGAGAAATTAAGAATAATAATATAAATCATGTCAAAATATTTTTTTATACATGCAACATTCATAATCCTAGTTTTTCACCTTGTAAAAATTCCACGTGATGTTCTCTTGGTAAGCCATGTGACCTTATAGTTTTTAATTTACACCTTGTATATTATCAAAGATTATTTTTTCATGAAATATACAATATTTAAAACCACCACCTTTGTAAACCTCCAAAAAACTCCTTCAAATGTCCACATGATAAGTCAAAAGATAGTCTTAAATAAACCTTGAATCCTTTGTGATTTCAAATTAAATGTGTGGGATTATTAAGCTAATTTTTCATGAAAATATGAACTCCAAAGTTTGCCAATATTGTGGAAGATTCCTACTAGTCTTCAAACCTCCATGTGATGAATCACTTATAATCCTAATAAATCCATATATAGCTTCTTTCACTCATCCTTGTAAACTACGGGTTTCACAATACATATTTACATGAAAAATGCCTTTTTCAATACAACCATACCTCCAAACTACCATTTTAAAGTCTATTAAAATCCATTTAAAGGTGATTAAGGTTATTTTGAGGAAACATTCATGGTTTTGAGTAATGACTAGTGGTTTTGATATATTGTAATGTTGATAATCATTTTTTTACATGTAAAGTCCTCAATCTAGGTCTGACATGCTCGTAAAACACCTACAAGAATATCTAAAACCTTTAAAATACCTCCTTGAATCCTCTACATTGAATTCATACATGCAAGGTTGTTTCAATGAGAATAAAAGTTGTGTTATATGTATAAAAGGTGGTTTTAGAAAAATAATACGTGGTATTAAAGGCATATAACAAAATACAAATCATTCTTAGTGGAATTATACATTATTACATTATATGTGAATAGGTGAAGGAATATATAAAAGTGATTTTAAGGTTAGATAATAGTTTTGGTAGGATAAATGAATTTAAATCTTTCATTATAGCTCCCTAATACTCATCCTTTATATGCTAATAGTTATGATTGATCATACAAAGTGGTTTCTCATTATATGCATGAACAAACACCCCAAGAGGTATAAAAAATATTTTTAGGAGTTATTAATGATATTAAATTCATAAAATAGGTAAAAAATTATTCATTACATCCCTTACAATTCTTGTTTGTGTTGGGTGGTCTCTCAAAGCTTATTCTTACAATAAAATTTTATTTTTGAAGCCCACCACCTTTTGAAAAAATATCATAAAATCAATTTAAATTAAATAAGTTGTCAAAAAATTAAGATAATATAATTTTTTCTGGGTGTTTACAATATCAAGATCAATAATTTGAGATAGTTAGATTCATAGTTCTTTCAAACATTATATCATGTTTCTATTCTTCAAAATTTTCTCACACATTCAATACAACTATTTCATGCATGTAGAGGTACTTATAACTACATTAAATATATAAGGTAGTGATATCTCTATTACATTTTTTTATTCTCATATAGAATTTACATTAATTGATAACTACAAATGGTCCAAAATGTGTTAACAATAAACTAGTTATAAAATTGTGAAATCTCACATAATGCAGAGCAAGTATTGTAATACTAAATTGATAGACAAGAAAATATTATTATGAATTAAATTAATAAATAAATAAATATGGAGATTATTAATGTTAATTGATATATCCTGATAGCTCATGTTTATTTCTCATATCACTGAGATAGACAAACTAGTTATTGGTTGGCCGAATCAGAACATGTAAATGTGTGCTTCACACTATTTATAAGAAACATGTAAGTTGTTTATATATTTCAAGTGCACATTCTTATATTTAGTTTCATTGGTTTAAAAATGTCCCTATAAACAAAAATACTTGTCTTCTTCATAACCACTAAAATTCACTTTTTCTCTCTCTAACTTTCTATTTCTTAGTTGTACTTTTTATAAGTAACTTGAAAATGTCATATTCACTTTTATAATTCATTAGAAGAAAATAAATATAAAAATAAAATTATTTTACTAAATATGTGGTTATTAGGTGGTTACACCCTCATAGCCTATAAATAGTATTATTCTCATTGTAAAAGGCTTCATAACTTCTTTTATTCATAACTTAGGAAGAAAGAATTATTAATTTTGTAAAAGTGTTTCATTCTAAAGGATTTATGTGAATTTAATTAAAATAGGCTTGAAAAGTGTGTATTTTAATATTTTTTTATTTTTAATATATATTACATATTCTATGAATTTATAAATTCATTAAAATATATTATTTATATATTATGTGTAAATCATCTTGGCTTTGTAATCTTGGTTTTAGAAACCCTAGAGAATAGATTATGTGTTGTGTATAATTAATCTAGTCTAAAGAAAGACTTTTATCTTTAAGGTAATCTTGTTTTTATTTTATTAGTTATTTTACATTTTCATTTGAATGCTGAAAACAAGATTCCAATCCAGACTATTTGACATTAAACAAAATCCTATTTGAAAGGAGGAAATCAATACTTTATTTTCATTTCCAACAAGAAATACATAGGAGTTCCATATAAATTTGTGTCTTGAATACCCTTTGGTGATGAATTTCCTTACTCCATTTGAAGTTTATAGGTTCCCATCATTAAATTATCCAACCCACTCCACTTAATCTGGGTCATCTAGGTGGTTTTATGTGTTTATTATACTCATTATTTCCCATTATTCTATCTATTTCTTTCCATTCTTATATTTCTACCTTATCCTATTTTATTCATTTTCATACATTTTGATTAAAGGTGCCAAAAACCAAAAAAACCCATCATATGTGGAATCTACCCCTCTTAAACATAAAGGAAAATTATGAATAAACTCATGGTTTATACCATATTTCAAGGTTTATGTCATATTTAGTTAGGTGAGTCACATAAATAATTCAAGTAATAAATATGACATGAAACCTTGACAATAGTTTTTGACAACTTTACTAGGGATCATGGTTCCTTGCACAATCAATTTTTAGACATATCAAGGATCCTCCCTTAGAATAGAGGTTGGTGACTCTATTTATAGAATTAACTAGTGCCTACATATTTCTAATTGAAGAAATGGCATTGATTCACCCCAACCCCAATTTTCTTTGTGTTCCATGGGGAAAATGTTTTGGGATGTTAGTTTTGGCCTAATAAAATGAATTAAGTTTAGGATTAAGGAAGAGATTTTCAAAGTTTTCTATATAAAATTATCAAGACACAAATAATCACATCCTTAATTTCATAGTGCCTTGAAACATCTTGGGAGCTATATAAAAATATGTTTTTTATGAGACTTTTTATTGAAACTATAATTATAAATGTTTTAGATTAAGGTAAAAACGGGTTTTGAAGGGACCCCAAAACCCTGAAACAAAGATAGAAAGATGAAGCATTTACGACCATAGGCAAAACCTAAAACCTACTACAAAGAAGTAACATAAATAGGTTTTATATGGACCTGAAACCACTGGTAAGACCACAAGTCATGACCCAGGTTTTACATAGACTTGTCTACACCATAGTCAAAAGATTACAAAAAACTAGGAAATAGGACTAGATAACACAACCAACTAGAAGAACTAGGCTATTCTTCCAGTTCCAAAATCATTTTCACTACTTCCTTACCTTTCACAGTAGTATCCTGAATGGCAGTAGCCACCGACATGGCTCCCTCTTGCATAGATTTCTTTCTTGAGCTCTGTCTCGTCTTCTTGTTAGGCCCCTCCAAGGATTTGATCTCCTCATTAGCTCTTTTTCCAATATTAATAGCTGCAGCACAAATGTTAGATGTAACTTCCTCCATTTTCATTCTACTCTCCTTGATGAGTTCCCTTAGGTTGTTCTCATAGTCTTTGAGCTTGATGGGGATGTCTCTCATCTATTTTTCCATATTATTGATTTTGTTCCAATCTGCCTTCTGGTTGTCTTCCATTATTTCCATTTTCCTTTTGAGATCCATTATCTCCTTAAACATCCATGAATCGAGTTGGAGGATAGCCTCTACTTTCCAATTAACCCATCTCGTAGGTGTGTGCCTTCCATCATTCTACTTTTTATCACTCCACTCTTCTGTGTTCTTATTAGGACTATTCCCACCTTCTTCAATGTGGTCCTCTCTTCCCCTTTGATTCTGCTCCTTAGTTTCATCTTGAACTCCCAAGTCCATTTCTTGGTTGACAGCTTGAACTGTGTTTTCCCTCTCATTTATCAAAATAGGGTCCTCAACTGGGTCATCCAGGAACTTATCATCCTCAAACACTTGTTGGTTTTCCTCAGAGTCATATTCACTATTTTTAGACTTCTCCTCTATGTTTACTCCTTTTTTCTCATTCTTCTCTTGAACTTCTTCTTCCTCATTAGAACTTGAATTCCTGCTTTCTGTTCCTCCCTCTTCCTCCAAGCTTTCCTCCCCAGACTTATCAGTTCTCTCCCACTCTGTATCCTCGTCAACATTCTAAATCTTGACACTAGGGGGCTTGATTTTATCTTTCCCTTTAACAATTTCACTCTTGTTACTTTGTGAATCCTTATTTTTCCCCAAATAAGGGTTCATAACCATGGCCTTGTTCTTGTAGTAGCCTTCAATTATCAGAATTAATCCTTCATGTATAATAGGATGCATTTCCTTCTTCCTGTGAGCAAATAAACTTTGGACCAAAGAGAAACGTAGATAAAAGGGAAAGGAAATTCTTACTTTGTGTCTGAAATGATTTAAGAATACAAAGTGGAATTTGCGGACTCTCTTGCTTCTTCCATCGAGTATGAAGTACTCCCGAATACAACATAAGACATCCCTCCAAATGCCCTTAATCTGTTCCAATTCAAAGAAATCCCCATTCTTTTCCAGCTTCTACTCTTCAACGTCCGTCTTAGGGAATTTGCAAAAGGCCTCATTTAAAATGCTAGTCTGCTTGGAGAATTTTATTCCTTCCATAGGCAGCCCCGTAACCTCTGCTATAAATTCCTCTGTTAGATTCACTGTGATGCCATGCAGAGTGACCCTATCATCAATCAAGTTTTTGAAAAAAGCCATTGTAATATGAGGTTTTGAACCATGGAGCCTTTCCATGTAGTTCACAACCTTCCCTTTCTACAGGATTTTCCAGCCATCTTGTTTTGCTCTCCACTCTTCACAGTTTTTGGGTTCCTGCTTCCTTGGTTCTCCTTTCCTTATGCGAGCCATAATTACAAATGTTGTTTAATGGTTATGAAACATATAAGATGGATGCATTATGAATTGATACTTGAATAATAATATCCTTAATAGATTCAAACCAACTATTGATGCATGTGCATTATTGTCATATTTATTCCAAATATATAAGCAATAAAAAGAGTAGACAAGAGAGTTTGTATCATGATTGAACAAATTATTGAAACTTATTCTTCTAGTTAATTAACCAAGTATTGAAAATTGACTTTGTGTTTTATTATATCTATACATATAAAAATTAGATTTATCTTGATGAGGAACAAAGTAAATGACATAGAAACAACACAATAAGAAGTTATTGGAATTGAAGATGGCATGATCCTATCCAAAATGTTGAATAAATAAGTTTCAAACTATGATATAATTATAGTAAGTGATTAAGTAGTGATACCTAATATAATAAAGATCCCTAAATATTTAGAATATATGTTATAAAAGTAAATCCATAATCAAGCATGTCAAAACATTAATAAAGAGAAAGAGAAAGTACTTCCTATAATGTATGATTATTTAAATTTCACAATCATGGAAGAAATTGAATAGTTGGAATAAAAAGTGATTGATCAACAAAAAAATGAATAATATTTATTCCCCCTTTGCAATGAAGAAATGTTTTGACTAGTTCACAAGATTTCTCAAATGTCATAGTCCTAGGAGAAAATGAGTTATCTAAAGAAAAATTGATTGAACCACAAACATAAAGGAGAAATAATGATGAATGTGAAGTTTTTCATTTTTAAAAATATGATAACATTGAACTAGTTATCTGTAAAGAAGAATATATTTCTTGTCTCGATAGAACGGAAGATTCAACAGTTAAAGTTGAATATTTTCTTGGTATTTCCCTATCATATTCCATTATTGAGAAGTTTCTAAATGATTTGAATCCAAAGAAAGAAATCCCACATGTATTGAAGATAATATTCATGTAGAGGTTGAAATTTATGAATATGTGAAGATGGAAGAAGAGGAATAAACCCGAATATTTATTACAATTGAAATGGAAACTATCAAGGTAGAATAAAGTGATGAAGATGATGACAACTACTCATTAAATGATGATTTTGTCTTTACCATGGGAATCAATTTAATAAATAATATCTACACTAAATTCATTCCAAAATATATTCCTATTGTTTTTATAGCTCATAAAGAAACATGAAACACACTTCTCTTTAAATTGGATTGTGTATCTAAAATAAATGCATTCAAAACCATTCTAAAATATATTAAATATTCCCAATACTACTTTGGAATGCTCATAAAATAATGGAGAAATTACAATCATTCCATTTAAAAACTTGGAGACACTATTAATATATATATTAATGATTATATAAGTATTAACAATAATTATAAGTTCATCCTCTTCCCACTTACTTTGGTTATTATTATTGAATCTGTTCGGGCCTCATACGCCAAATCCATTGTTTTGAAATTTAAAGCAATTATCTAGTAATTTAATGTTTTTGTATGATATTTATATTTTCATATTCTCCCTTGTAAAGAATTATGTTTTCCTTATTTTGGATTGCTTTCCTTTCCCATATCTTTTTGTCTTGTGTGTGTTATTTTTCAATAAACGTAGTAGTATATTTGTTTTTATCCTTCTCTCCATGTGTTGTTATTTATACTTGAATATGTTTTTAGTTGTGTTTTCTACCTATAAACTCTTAATATAAAATCACAATATTTACATAAGGAGGTCAATATATTCATTACTTTAGAATGGTTGAAAGAATTACTTTTTGGGAGAAATACAACAATTGTTGTTTGATGGTTCAATATTCACATTTATCTTTCCTCAAACCTATCATTTGAATCCAAATGAGAAAGATATTTATGATAAATTATCATGTATATATTGAAATTATTATTCAATTTTTTTTAATGACATGTAGAAAAGGAACTTGAAGCATTTTGGTCAATTGCATTTCCAAACTAGGATACTTGACATTGTATTCACAAGATGGCATTTTAAGTAATGAAAATAGTGATATGAAAATTTTTTCCTCAATTGGTATGATGGATAGGTAATTATTTTCATAAATATATTAAAGTGAATAGATAAACATGTAAATTATTATAAATAGGTTATTTGGACCAATAACAATTGTTCATTTCTCATACGATTGATATAGGGAGCTATTTGTTAGTTGTTTAGATCAAGACATGGTATCTTGAAATACAAATTATTTTTAAGAATATATAAAAAACATGAAGGAATAAGTCACTAAATATTCTATATTTATCTTGAAATCCTATAAGGAATATATTTCTATAGTCAGAGCTAATTATTGTTGTAAAATTTTACATTTTACGAAAACACCCTCAATCTCACTCTTTTAGGCAATTTGTGTTTTAATGACAAAGATAATGATTTTTTTTAATAAAATGAGATGTTAAATATTTATCCAAATTATAAGGATTATTTTTATGTGTGGGGTTTTTACCATCATTATTTGTATTTTATATAGTGCATTGGTAGAATTAATTATATATAAGTTGGAATAAATTAGCAGGATCAAAATGTGTTTCAATAAGATAGATTTTTTATTTGAAAACAATGATAACCCCAATTAAAAACTAAAGTTTCAATAAGTACATGATGCCTATGATATCTAAAAATTTCCCAAGATGTGAACATAATATGATAGGGTTGGTACCAAGGGTTTTGAGAAATAAGCTTCACCAGATGGCCAAACAATCAATACAGATGCTAGTTTGGTAATGGATATTGAGATACCTTGATATATGATTTCATGAAATATTTAATGAGTTATTTGAAAGTAAAAAAAGAGTAATTTATTGAAATATATATAGATATATAATTTATTTTTCTTGGAGTTATTACGGGTTGTATCAAATGTTTATTCTTCGTTAATTTTATGTAATGTGATACATGAAAGAATAGTGACTATCCTTCATGGCTTTGGGCACATATTTGTCTAACTTAAAAATTAATTTGAAAATATATTTTGTATATATTTACATCAATTTTAATAACATGTAAATGATTTGGATATATTTTTAATGAGTCATGTCATGCATACAAGGGTCATGGAACTATTATAGAAATGAATAATAATAATAATAATAATACAAATCCTATGAAAAGATTCATTTTACATGAAATGTTAATAATCCTATCTTATGACCTTGTAAAATTTACATTTGATGTTTACTTGGTAAGCCATGTGACCTTCTCAGTTTCAATTTACACCTTACAGGTTGTCAAAGTTTGTTTTGCATGTTATAAACCATATTGAAATCCACTACCTTTGTAATCCTCCAAACAAATCCTTCAAATGTCCACATGACAAGTCAAAAATTAGTCTTAAATTAACCTTAAAACCTTAGTGGTTTCCAATTTCATGTGTAAGCTTATTAAACTATTTTTTCATGAAAATATGATATCCAAAGTCTGCCAAGCTTGGGGGAGACACTTAGCAGTCCTAGAATCTCTACATGGTGAATATTTTGTAATAACAATCTATCATTTTATGGCTTCTTTGATTCATCCTTGTAAAATTCAAGTTTAAAAATACATTTTTAAATGCAAAACACCTTTCTCAAGGCCACCATACCTCCAAAATACCATTTTGAAGTCCTTCTAAATCCATTTCAAGGAGACAAATGTTGTTTTGAGATATGCATCATAGTTTTGAGTAATCACTCATGTTTTTGATATATTAAATCCTTCATAAGTATTTTTTAACATGTAAAATCCCCCTTCAAGGTATTTTGTTCTTGTAAATGCCTCTAAGAATCCTAAAAACATTAGAAAGACCTCCTCCAATCCTCCATGTGGAATTTATACATGAAAGGTAATTTCAAAAAAAATAAAAGTAGTGATAGTCATATAGAAGGTGTTTTTCGAGAAATAATATGTGGTATTGGAAGAATATAATAAAATACAAATCCTTATTGCCATAATTATCCCTTCTTCTATTGTATACAAATAGGTGTAAGAATATCTATAGGTGATTTTGAAGTTAAATAACAGTTTTGGCAACATAAAATAAGTAAAATCATTCATTAGAGATCCTTGATACTCATCCTATACATATAAATAGTTTTTATTGATCATATGAAGTGGTTTCTCATTTTATTTGTGAATGCATGACCCAAGAGGTATCAACAATATTTTAACAAGTTATTGATGATAATGACTATGCAAAATAAGTTCCAAAATTTTCATTGCATCCCTTGAAATTTTTGTTTAAATTTTGTAGTCTTTAGAAGCTTGTTCTTATAAGAAAACTTAATTTTCCAAGCCCACAATGTTTTTAAAACTCTGATACAAGTGCTTTGCATGTAAAAAATTATGAAACAATCAAGATAAGTTTGACATCTATTGGTGTTTTCAATATCAAGATTAGTATTTTGAGATAGTTAGATTCATAGTGATTTTAAATGTGATATCACATTTATTTTATTCAAAATATTATCACATATTCAAAATAAATATTACATACACATAGAGTCATTAACAACACCATTAGATACAAATGGAAATGATATCTCTCTTAAAATAGTTTTCTTCTCTTATTAGAGTTATAATAATTGATAATTACAAATGGTCCAAAATGATCTAACAAGAAAAAAATTATAAAAATATTAAACCCCACATGATGTAGATCAAGTATCAAAATCTTGAGTTTGAGAAAGTGTTAAATAGACATAAAAATATTATTATGCATTAAATCAAGAAAACAAAAAATATGGAGAGTAGTTAGAGTAAGTGATTTAGGCTTTTAACCCATGATTATTTATCATATGATTGAGATAGGTGAATTGGATATTAATTATTCAAATCAAAATATACAAATGTGTGGTTCAGATTATTTTTAGGAAACATGTAAACTATTAAAATATTCATAGTGCAAATGATTGTATTTAGTTATAATGGTTGAAAAAGGTCCCTCTCAAAAAAAAACTTGTCTTCTTCTTCATAACTAATAAAAGTCACTTTTTTTCCTCTAACTTTCTATTTCTCTATTGCACTTTTTATAAATAACTTAAAAAGTTTATATTCAATTTTTTAAAGTCATTTAGATAAAAATAACATTAAAATAGAATTATTTTACCAAAAATGTTTTTATTAGGTGGTTAGATCCTCATAGACTATAAATTAGTTGATTCTCATTGTAAAAGGATTCAAAACTTCTTCTACTCAGAAATCAAGAGGAAATAATAGTTGTCTTTGTACATGTTGTTCATTATCAAGGAGTTATGTGAATGTTATGTAAACAAACTTGAAAAGTGAGTGGATTATCTTGTGGATCTTGATCATTTTTTGTTTATAATATCTATTTTATAGTCTATGAATGAAAAAATATGTGCTTTCTAGATTATTTGTAAATCCTCTTGGTTTTGTAAACATAGTGTTATAAACCTTGGAGAGTAGAATTTGTGATGCGTAGACCTAGTGATTAATCTAGTCTAAAGAAAGAATTTGAAATTTTAGGCAATATTATTTTTATTTCATCAATTATTTTACATTTCCATTTACATGTTGAAAATAATATTCCATCTTAGACTATTTGACACTAAAAAAATTCTATTTGAAACAAGGATATTGAAACTTTGTGTTCATTTCCAATAATAAATATAGAGGAGTTACATATAACTTCATGTCTTTAATACTGTTTGGAGATGAAATTAATTCATCAATTTGAAGTATATATTTCTTGTCTTTCTAAAAATATAGGTTTCCATCATTGAACCATCCCAATCCATTTAATTTGGGTCACCTAGATATTTTTATATGTTTATTATGCTGACGATTCCCCATTATTTTATATATTTATTTCTATTATATTCCAATCCTATATTTCTCCTTTCTCCTATTTTTTCTAATGTTTTTGTACTTTTTGGTTAAAAGTACCAAAAAACTTAAAACTCCATCATATGAGGAAGTTGGCCTTCTCAAACACAAATGAAAATCACACTTAAACTCATGGTTTATCCAATGTTGCAAGTTTTATGTCATATCTAGTTAGGAAAGTCATGAAAATAATCCAATTAAACAATACAACATAAAATATTTCCAAAAAATCTTGAGTTGAATAATTATATGACTTCTAAAACTCATAATATTGTTTATCATGTTAGGTGGGTGGGCATGGTGTCGAATCTAACCTATGTGGATAATCATAATAGGGTTTATCTATAATATCAACAAATAAAACATCTCTATCAAGGAATAAAATGGTTTAATTGGGAAATTTATTTTAATTTAGATATCTTTAGTATACAATAATGATGTTATGAGTGACTATAGCCTCTATGAAAGGAAAAATATGGTGATGGTATTTATCTGGGATACATCCTTGGTGTAGGTCATATAAGTGTGGATAACATATTTGGAGGGATAAATCTTGATGTACTAAGAAATATGGTGAACCAATAGGTTCCAATCATAACACAGTAATTGGGCATGCTCTAAAGAGGCTCAAAAATAATGATAAGTAGATGTGAAGTAGAAAATATAATAGACTTCATCTCAAATATATAAACATCAACTAAAGGAGAAAAAATGTTAGGTAAGTTGAATGGAGATCTATATTGAATGATGTTACTTAGTTTAATTATATAAAATGAAGATTTCTCAAAATAGTGCTAAAGGGAGGAATGGTATTGGAATATTTCCACATCATTATCTTGGGAATAACAAAATAAGTATGGGTATTCTAGGGTGTAATCATCACCATAGTAAGGAGAGGTGATATATATGTTAAGGTATTCTACCACTATGTTTATATAAGATGTATATGAAGTGCGATTCTTATAAATAACCACAAAACTAGGAAACTCATTAGTCAACTTCTTGTGAGAATGAGATTGTAATATGGGCAAAAACTAATTTATGATGTTAGAGGGAAGATCCAATGTTTTGATTTTTAAACTAATATCATCAGGGTCATCATCATCATAATTAATTAGGTTAGGTGGAACATTTACCTCATTATTAAGGTGACCACTATAACCTTTGTTTGAGTTGATGGGATAATTAAAATGTTGATATTCATGAAAAGGAATGTTAAGTAAAATTTCAATGGTTATAATTTTAAAGACACCATGTTATTAATTTTTTTTTAAATTACAAGGGTTAGTGTCACCTTTAATATTTAAAATAACACCCTTGTAAATAAATTTCATACATTGACATGTGAAAGAGGCCATGAACCTCATACGATGAGTCCAAGGGTAACCAAGAAAGATTTTATATGATAGAGGTAAATTTAAAATTATAACCTTAAATCTAACCATTATAAGGAGATAAAACCATCCTAATGGATGCATTTTTATTTAGTCATATCCTTAACACATGCTTTGGATATAATTAATATTACATTTTGAATATCCTAAAGTTTGGTTAAATTATAAGGAGGTGACATAAGTGCTAGAGCCTTCATTTATCAATGCTTCTTTGGCTTGGATTGACCTACTTGGGCATTAATGAACAAAATAGGTTCATTCATATGAAGTAGGATTTAGTCAAGGATCATATATGTGATAGAAAACCTTAATGAGTGAAAATTTTCCCTAGTTTTATCAACCTGGATGGACATCTCTTCACATTGTTGTAAAATACTTTCCTCATACTTGAGCAAGGTAGCTTATTGCCCCATAGGTGGTAGTTTAAAAATGTTCATATCAAAAGAAGATAAATAATATGGTTTTTGTGATGTGGGGAAATATTAATGATATCAAGGAATCAAATTTAAGATGAGAACTTATAAATTTATTCTATGGAATGTCATTTGTCAAAGCTAATGTGAGATAGACAAGGCTATGAATGAGGGATTAAATTATGAAGTGGATTGGCTATAGGATAAATTGACCTAGACTAAATTTTATTGGGAATCAAAACATGTAGTCTTAGACTTACCAGTATAGTTTAGGTAGGTTGAGCTAATGGTAACATCCTAGTTGATGCAGTTGGTTATAGAGAGACATCAAAACCATAATATATTATCCCAAATGATATAATAACATCACAATTATAATTATAGTAGATTTTGTTAGGCTTGTTGATATTATTAGAGATAAAACTAATAAATAAAACGTATTGTATTAGTCTAGATGATATAATTAGACTTGGTTTCAAAATGAAATATTTTACTAAGTCAGTTGATATAGTTGAAACAAATGTAGTTGAGGAAGTATACTAGACCATCTTGGTTGATATAGTTGGGATGGTAGGGAAGTGTACCAATTATATTGATACATTTATGATGGAAGAAAAATTTAACAAGTTGTATAATAAATTTGGTCTATCTGAAAGCATGAAAGTGATAATTTCTTTAAATTAGATAGCTATAAAAATATGTGGAAGATTATTTTGAACTATTATTTAAGTAGGGTAAGGAATATGAGTCTTAAAAGGATAAGGATCAATTTAGAACACTTATCACTTCATGTTTTTCATATTCAAAAAGTTTTACTCATCGTTAAAATAATTAAGATTAACCATGGTTTCAAAAACATTAGTAACTTGCCAAAAACATCAATGGCTAGGTGGGTAAGGGTTTGATTTTAATTGTTAAGTTGATTTTAATTGTGGTTTGGAAGTGGAATGATTAGATGGTAAGGATATAATTGACTCGGTGAAGTGCATCATGATTTAAATTAAAGTCATGATTCTTGGCTACCTTATCATAGGTTTGGTTCCATTCTTTAATCATGGATTCATGATCAAAGTTTAGACCAAGCAAGAATTCAAAAACTAGATGTTTAACCTACTTGCAAGTCTCATGGGAATGACCCAAATTTATGTGAAACCATGATTTTTTTTGGATCATATAAATGAGAACTAGGATGGGAATTTACAAATCTTAGTTAAGGAGAGAGGATTATGGATTTCATAATTTTTAAATTGTGAGAGAAGAGGAGGATGCTAAAAGGGACTTTATTTTATAGGTGGGGAAAGGGTCACTTCATTATAACTTACTAGAAAAATGGAATTAATTATTGTCTTGGAATCATAAGATTCATATACACCATCATTTAGAACATTAATATTTTTATATCTCACAATAATTTGAGTTCCAAGTTTGTGTTGGGAAGGATCTAATTATCTTATAAGGAAATATTGACATTATCTTTATATAAGGATTCATTTAGTGAATTTGGAGAAATATTTTTAAAAATATTTACAATTTGGCATTGAATACACTAGTGAAAAGGTGGAGGAGGTTGTCTTATAACATATTGTGTTCAAATTTGTTGACTAAATATTTCCAACATTTGATAAAATCTTGGATAGTCTCATTTTATGTTTTTTTGTAGTTGAAAAACCAAACCAAGTTATTTTAAATAAAATCATTGGATTAAAATTCCTAAACCAATGCATTAAATAAATCTTCCAAAATAGAAATGGAGATATAATTAAGTTGATTTTACCAATCTAAAGCATTAATGGATAAGGTTTTGGTAAGTAATTTGATAGTGAAAAAGGTTTTGAGTTTTTTATAGTCTTTATAAAGGTTACCAAGGGTCTTCATGTGCAAATTAGGATTGGTTGATCCATTATAGGTGTTCATAGGAGTGATGCTAACTATGTCAATATTTTCAATTTGAGGGACCATGGGTTCAATTTTTAATGTGTTTGATGACTTTTTTTAAGAATTGGTGGTTGTGGAATGATATTACCATGAACATATCTATAGGGAGGTGGGAAGGTAATTTTATTTTGGCACTCCCCACTAAAGCTGTTGAGGTCGATTTTGAATTTTCAAAAGTTGGTTTTATATTTTCTTCATCTGAGCAATATTATTATTCATTTAACTCATTACATATATGATGTTTTAATTAGGATAGAGAGTATTTTATTTATAATGAGAGGCTTATGTGGCCTATTGTGATGTACTAGACATGTTATTGGCATTTGCATTAACATGGGTATTTTGGGTAGGACTACTCCAAAAAAGGCCCACAATGTTAGTAGAAATCATATGCATGGTAGATGAAGAAGGAAATGAGGAATTCACAAAGTGATTTACCCCATTTATTATATAAAATTTATGAGGAGTAAAGGAAGATATTACACATGGAGTTCCATCATGAAATGATAGATAATCATAGGGTCCTTGCCCTTGTGCTTAGGAATTTTTGGAGATATATTATAAACTTGTCTATATAATCTATGTCACATTATTATTCAGCATCATGATCTTGGAGTATTTGACCTCATCTATTGGTTTTAGTATTGTTATATGAATCATATATTTTAGATCTAGTGGAATTTACATGAAAATCAATTTTAAAGTTGGTCTTGAGTCATGGCTAAATTATAAGGCATGTAAGCCTTTTTGGACACTTTATTGGGATTGATTAGTTTTTTAGCATTATGAGAGATACAAAATATTTGAAAGTCATGATGAGTTTTATTTTTATATTGGTCCAAAAGGTGTTCCATAGTTAAATAAAAAAGATCAACTATACTGAGATAGTTGATGTAGTTAATTGAATAAGAATGATAAAAATATATTATATTGGATTGGCTAAAAAACCTAGGAACTAAAATAAGAGATGTCAAATGGTATCAAGTTGGATGGTATAGTATGGTAATAGAAAATAACTGTATCAAGATGGTTGATACATATGATAAGAGGGTGATATAATTAAAATGTATTGGGTTGGCCGATGTAATGGGTAAGAAGGACATAATTGTATTAGATGGCTCATGTAGTTAGAATTAAACTAACAAGGCTAAAATGTATTGAACTAGCTGATGTAGTTGTAAAAACACATTGAACTATATTAGGATGACTGATATAGTTATCACACAACATAGAATGATATTGGTTGATAGATACATTTTAGAAAGCAAAAAATCTAGGAATTTATTGAGTATTAGTTCTTACATTAGGTAAAATACTATTTACTTTGGTTGATTACCATGTGGTAAATAAAAATTACAATTTTTTTTATTACCTAGGTTAATGGTTAGTTTTTTATACCCATAAATCCATTAATGTGTTACATGTTATTTTACCTTCCTATTTATTAGGAAGTTTTTTTGGCTATGTCTTTGGCTATATAATAGACAATGTATTATTTTTTTGATATGTTGAATATAATATATCATGTATTTAGTATTATTTTAATGTTATTTATATGTATTTGGATATATTATTATTTTTTTAGCTACATATCTACATAAACTTTTACCAATTTCAATAACTAGTATTAGAGCAGGGGATTTATTTGATTACTTCATGGAGTGTTAAAACTGTTAAGGGGCTTCTCCAAATTTGTGGCTACCCCTAGTAATGAGAGATATTATTTATATGTATAAATTTTTAGCATATTAGAATAGTAGATTCTTCATTTAATTACTTTTAATGTAGTTTCTTTATTAATTCATAATAGTGTGAAGATCTACATTGCCATTTTTATCTGAGATCTACCATCTATATGAAATATTCTATAAACTTTAAATAAAATGTGTGTGTATTTTGTTGAAGAAGTTTTTTTGGAGCCAAAATTCTACTATATTACTTTTTGTATATCTATGCACTTATATCATTAGAAATACACATACTTTTGTGTTATAGCTCATGGTCATTCTTGAGATCTTCCATCTATTTTAGGATTTTATTTATGTATTTACATCACATTATATTTCATTAAACTCAACATGAAAGATATAATTTGAGTCATCAGAACCTTAGTGACCAAGAAGTAAATAAATTTATTTAAAATATTATCAATTCTAAGTAAGTATTTTTTTCTATCATGGAACTGTATGTTGAGGTTCATGTAAAGATGATATGAAATAGCAAATAGTTTTATGTCCATGTGAATTTATTTTCACCATTTTGACAACTCAACATGTGGTTTCATACATAGCCCATAAGATTTCTGTGATAATATTTTTTACCATTATTTTTTCCTTATATAGTCATATTTATAAGTTGGTCAAATATAAATAATATTTTATTATTTTAGTTTAGTGGTTAAAATGATATACATGATAGTCATTTGGTATTCATTTAGTCATTTAGGTTTTGATAAAGTTTATTTCCTTTTAGGTATAGTCAACCCCTATTAAATAGTTATATTAGATTATATTTAAAGTTGATTTTATGTCCAAAGAGTCAAAGTTATTTTTTCTATATTTATTGTTATTGTCAAAAATTTGATTGTGTCATATTGTAATCACTTCAAAACACTTATACAACTCCTATTTTCCTAGTACATTATAATTACAAGTGTTTCATACTAAATACATGTATAAATTATTCATACTCTATTTCACTCTAAGTTCAAATAAATTAAAATATGAAAGTAGTGCAGTGACTTTATTTAGAGGGAGACACTAACAATGCACCACTTCTTGCACCAATTTTTCTTCTAGATTCATCAAAGAACAAATGCCATAGACCATCCATGGGCTCACTAGGATTGAAAAACTCTAGAATGAAAAAAAATTCCTCATGTAAGCAATATACTCATAGGCCTACTTTTTCCATGAATTTATATCGATCACATTCATGATGCTTAGCTCCCCACTCATCAAGAAAGAGACCAGGTATGCCTTCAAGGGAAACAATTGGTTCTTGATCAACATGGAGATCTCCTTCATAAATAAGAGTGAAATTACCATTATATACCTTAAGCACATAAGATTCTATATTAATCTTGGTAATTGTTTCTAATTCTATCTTGACTTTGGTTCCATACCTAGTCCTAAAAATAATATATGATGAATGTGACGATAGATATACCCCAATATTGGATGTGAAGTTTGTAGATAGACATAAGTAAAAGTGAGATATTATTTATATTATAGTAACATCTTGAGGAATTAAAAAATTGGGGAAATAATACAAATTTAATTTCAGGCCTTTGATAATACTTATAGTCTTGGTGGCTATCCCATCCAATTATAAAATACCTTTGGTGATTGACCCATATTTTAGACCTAGCTTATCAACCACTTGTTTAGGGATTATAAAGGTAATAACACCACTATCAATCATAAAATTATGAAAAAAATAATTACCTATGATGAGATAAATATATAAATTAGGAGTTTTATGACTTTTGACTTGTTTCCCTCTTTTAGGCTAAGTTTAATTCATTAGGATTGTGCTCCCTTTCATTGTTGATCTAACTACAAAGTTTAAATTAGATAACTCTTCTTGAAGTAGATCTTCCTATCCAAGAATGGCCAATATCTCCCAAATTGGTATATTCATATGTGCATTCTTAATTTTATCAATAATGTTGATATAAGAACCACCAACCTTTGGCTTTCATTTAGGAGCAATAACACTATCTTGAGTTTGTGAAAATTAAGGTAGAAGAACACCTTTCAAATTCTAATTTTTCTACATTTATTAAACTTTAGGGGATGTATTAGGTTTAATTTTCCATTGAGACAATTGAGAAGGTATGATAGGTCCTTTAATTTCCTCTTGATTACCTTATATTACTCTCTTTTTAGCCCTTGCATTGGTTGTCATAGGAGTATTAATGTTACTTATGACTCTAAATAGATTCATTGCTCAATAATCTAATTGTTACCAATTTACAAGTGTGGAATCATTTTTCACTTGCCTTTGATTAACTTCTCCATATGGTGTCACTTTAAATTTTTGATATTGATAAGATTGAAAACCTTTAGAACTTAAACACCTTACACCATTAGAGTTTGATTGGACACACTATTAGAATACATAATCTGATTTTGGAGCTGATCATAAGGAAGACACCATGACTAATATTGGAATAGATTATTTTTCATAGGAATAATAACATTTTAATAGCTATCATAATTTGGGTTATATCTATTTTAATTCTTAACATTGATGATTTATCCTTGACCTTGGTAGTTTCCTTGGAAAGGAGGTATATTACCCTAATTGAGTTGGTTATGAGGCTCCCAAGGCCTATATTTTTTATCTTGTTACCTATTAATTCTTATAATTTCATTCCAAAATTTTATTAGAATATTATTTATTTCATTTAAGTCATTAGAAGGAATAGGCATAACCTTTTCTTGATTGTTTAGCAAAGGAATAAGAGCCAATATGTGGAATAAAAGAGGTATATAAAGATTAGAGGGATGAAATTATGGGAATAAAGGCATGAGAATCATTGGATTGATATTAAAAGCTTAGATAAGACCATTCTCATCCATTATTTCCACCTCAAATACATCAGGTAATGTGTTCCCCTATTGATCTAATCATTAATGCTATGTCGCTATTTAAATCCCTCAAATAATAGAAAAATGCATAGTTTACAATGGGGTTGACTATGGTTGGGATACTATCCCATATTATTGAAATATATAGTTTAAATAAGCCATGAATCTTGAGGATCCCTCTTTATAGTAGTCAATTTATCCACCAAGAACAAGTGATCACTCATGTCTTCAAAATGCTTGCATAATTGTTCTCCTAAATCATCCTAAGTAGTAATAGAATTATTCCTCAAGCCTTTATACCACTAAAGAGCCTACCATTTTAATGAAATGTATAAAAACCTAATTGCCACATTCTATTATGTCACAGGATGTATAGAAAATATATTATCAATGACTCTTATATGCTTAATAGGAGTGGTGAAATAATCTCCTGTGAAGTATGGGATGATTTTAAGGGAGGAAATAGAGATTTCATCATATTGAGCTAGGTTGAGGGGGCTACCACCATTCAAATGAAAAAAACATGATTTTTAGGCACTACTGTATTTAAAATTAGAGGTAGATACAAATTTTATATAGATAGATTTACAATAAAAGACCTCTTTGGATAAGGGTGTATAGTAAAAAATTTATTTTTATTAGTTCAATAATAAGGTAATTCTAAAAACTCAAAAGAAGTACCTTTAGTAGAGGATATTTTAGTTACCTTTGGTATGAAAAATAGAAACTAGTCTTACAACCAATATTCTTTAAATATCTTTCGAGTCACCATATGTTGAATATAGATGCTATAATATTTGAAATTATGCTAATACCAACACTAATATTGATCAATATTCTTGAATTGGGTCACACTAGGCATATAAAAAACTATTGTCACTTTGAGTTTCACCCTTTGAGGAGGTGTTTTATGTCTCCTCACTCAATTGAAATAAAGGTAATTATTTAATGTTGTGGGTTGCCTATGACTAAAGAGAACCTATAGGGATGGTTCTTTCCTTTGATTCTACACCTATATTATCTCTTCACCTACTCAAATTTCAAGGAAAAGGGAAAGAGAAAACTAAAAGTAATGGAAAAATGGGGTGATGCACCATATTATAGATCTCCTCCTCTTATATATTATTTCATAACAAAGCTAAAACAAGGTTGAATCTGATCACACAAATCCAAATAGTCTTTCTAGCATAAGTATTTCAATATGGAGGTTATAGATGATACATCAATTAATAGGGACAATCAAAGGTATAGAAAGAGAAACTAGCGAAGTTATTCCAAACTTAAGATTTATAAAAATACTTGAAACACACAATATTACTTTCAAGAATATGAATTATTCATGAAAATTAAAAATGAAGAGGACAAATTCAAGGAAAGCAAACATCTACACTATCATTTATCAATAATTCACCATAAAACACTAAATATGAGATGAAGAAGGTATAAATAGCTTGTATTCCATTAAAAAAAAACAAAAGGTATAAATTTTAACATTTATTCACCATAATAACATGGAAGATCCTTTACAATGTCTTTTTTAGGAGTATATATAGGAGAAGAGAGAGAGAAGGTGGATGTGTAGGATAATTATGACTATCATCCATCATAAAACTAGTTACAACTTCAATGAAAGGTGAAAAAATAGTCCTATTATTCTTATTATACATGTGTTGGATTATATTTATGATGGCCTAAAGAGAGGTGGTATAGAAGTGGCTCTTGGCCTTCTATGACTCATCCTTATTCTCTTTAAACTACCCTTACTTGATTGAAGAGTAACAAGCTTATGTCTAGATAGATGGATTACTTACTCTCCTTAGCATCTTTATATACCATTGTTAACTCTTTAAATACATATTTAATATTGGTGAAAGTGAGACTTAAATACTATCACTCTTCATACTATGATCTCTATCACTAGAACCTAAAACTTCATGTCTACGCTTATTTGATCCAATGAAATGTAATCAAGACAACTCTATCCATTCATACAAGGTCTAGTATTTATTTTAAGACTACCAAAATAACTTATCAAACTCATGGATGTATTATATAAGATCAGGTAATCTATGTCTAATATTATATACCATCTTCAAGTGATTATCTATCTATTAGGTCTTCACAACCTACTAACAAGAGGTTTGGAAAGGTTGTAGGTATTCATGTTATAAAATCCCTATATAGACTTGAGAACTGTGTAGGGACCTTATCCATGTTACATGACTTCAAAAATAATTTTATAGGTATATCAGGTCCTTTTAGTGTCTTCAATATCATTTTTAACTTGAGACATGATTGAAAAGTTGATAAAGACATTTCTTTGTCTTTGAAGGTTCTTTCTTAACACCATGGAATTAGTAAACTACCTATATATTTGTTCTTTAAAACCTATTTATAGTCAAGAATTTATTTTTTTATGACTTATAAAGTCTTTCAAAATTTTACACAAATGTCTTCAATGGTGCTTTGAATATTTATATGCCCTTAATGACCTCTACAAGGTTTGTAACTTCACTTTCCTTGTACAAACAAGGGAATAGTCCTCATTTAGGCATGATGTTTAATTTAAAACCTATATTATCACCCTAAAATAATATATAATGGATTATATAATATCATTATACCTATTACCAAGCTTTAAAACCTTAATTAACTATTTAAGAAGTCAAAACACACTCAAACCCCATGCAAACCAATCAAAATAGGTAGTTGTAGGCTTCTTTTCTATGTATTTCCTTCCACATGTGACAAATTTTTGGTTGAATAGGTAAAAATGAGGTGTGAAGACATAATTAATGTGTTTTAAAGTAATTTCATGTGCATTTGAGTCAATTTGGAGTCATCCATAGTCATAAAGCTTTTTTAGGGCAATAAAGGCAGTTTTAAGGCCTCCAACTTCTTAACGATTATTCATAAACTATAAGCCCTTAATTCATTGAAAAAAGACAATAAATTAGAGTGAATAGATCTATTCAACACACCCAATGTAATTTTTTCATATACACTTACTCAGTCAACTTATCATGTGAGAAAAATGACCTTTTTGAGTTTACAGACCTGTAGGTGCTTATACAAGATGAATGTCTTGAGCAAAAAATTGTTCAAATTACTTATTTTGACTATAAATTAATCCTATGGGTTTGATACATGTTATATGATGTATAAAAAAATTTCTAAAAATATTTTGATCCCTAATGGCCTCTTGTAACTTATTTAAGCCCATGATAAGGGTTTGTAGGTAGTTTATCGATTTTGACCCTAATGGCCTTATATGAATGATTTATATTAATCATAGAAGGTATAAACATTCTAAAAATATTCCTAAATATCAAATAAACCTTTAATTACCTACATAAACTTCATTTTCAATACAAATCATGCATTTATTTCCTCATGTTCTAGTTTACAGCCCTGTAGGTGTGCATTCCAAGCTCAAACCTCATTACCACCTTATTCATGGATTGGCTCTTATACGTACTATGGAATTTAAATATCTTGGGAAAAATGTGGAGTTTATTTTTATTATTTTACTACCCATTAAAGTGATAAAAAAACATAGGACTTTCTAATAAACATACATTCTAAACTTGCAGACTTGATATCATCTACTTGGCCATGCATGCATCAGTTATCTTCTTACCATTTTGACCCTACATTAATATTTTATTCATTATGAAAATTTAAATTAGTGTATTATGGATATATCTATGTTAATTTTAACTCTCATATTTGAATTTTTTGCATAAGCTTTCAAATGACCTTGATCTTATTCTTTTCTCCCTTGCTTGTACTCTGTCTTGGAGGATATTAGTGTAGGGGAGAGCCTGTTGAGCTTGTTTGAGGTTGGATATATTGTGAAATACATCCATATAGTGAATTATATATCTCAATTTTTGTTTTAGGTATTTTACTTATTTATTCACACTTGAAACCTTGTCTAATACCCTAACTCAATGGCCTTCATGGCTTACTACCTACAACATCCTATGAAAGATGATTATGAAAAGTTTAACAACTTGTTGGATGTTATTTAAGTGTCTTTTACACTTCCCCATTATTTTTTAAATCCATATCACATATGAATTACTCCCTATAACATCAAATATACTTACCCATAGGATTGACCATCTCTCATTTGGGGTTTATATGCCTTAACTAGTACTAGAAATCCACTTTGGAGATGAGTATATTCTTGGATAAACATATAATGGGATGTGAAGGATTATTATAAATTAATATCATGTACCTTACCATTTTCATAATCCCCAAACCGCCAAAAGTATCAACCTAACCCAAAACTTGCATCTTCTCAATGTTTGTAGACCTATACCTTCACATTTCACTTATTCATGCTTGGATGATCATGTGGAGATGATTTAGGAGAATATATTAGACCTAAAATGTCTATAAAAATGTATCATTTTCATTAATGATATCACAAATTAATTCAACCAAGAGAAAATTGAGATACTAGGGTTTTAAAGGGTTTTATAGTAGTTAACTTATTAATGATGATTTATAGAGTTTTTCTCCTAATCTCAAAACTATTTCCATGAATTTTAAGGGAATAAGAGTGGTATCCTTTCCATAATATAATTTTTACTAGTACATGTCCTATTTTATGAAACAAAATTATCAAAATGATTCTCCTCTTACAAGTGACCTAATGAAGATATCAAGTGGTTTTTTCCCTTTTCAAAGTTGTAATCCCTATATTAGCATGGCTTTTAGATTAAAGAGGCTAGAGAAGGTTGTGGAGAGGTTTAGGATACCATTATTATTTTGAAAACTATCTCAATGAGTTATCTTAATCAAGATTAAATATGTATATTTATTATAGACTTGTCCTCATCAAGAAAGAATGTTCATTCCTATAAAATTCCCTATTGTATCTACATAACAGATGTTAATGGAGTTCCTCTTAAGTTTTACACTGATGGTGTAATGTACCAAGAACATTATCTACATTATTTTCCTATAATTCATAATGTTAGGTTATGTTTGGAGTTAAAGTAATGACAAAAAAAGTTTTCAAGAGTGAATTCACATTATAAATGGAGCTTTGACACCTATTGGTTGGATGTAAAGACATAATGATATATAATATGTTTTTTAAAAAGTGTCAAATGACCTAAAAATACCCCTTTTGACCTCTACCATCGTATTTAATATTCACACTTGAAATTCCACAAACAAGTCACTTTGACATAAGCAACAAGCAATAGGACCCAAATAAGTGAAACCTTAATCTCTCCAAAATTACCTTAAACTTTAAAAAATTCTTGTAAAGACAAAATTTCTATTTTAATAACTTTGCTTATAGTTCACTATCCACTATGGAACACCATGCCATCTTAGAAGATCACTATATCACTTTTTTCACCATGGATTAATTATACTTGAACTTTTTCAAAACAACCTTAAAATATCCAAAGTTACCTTAAAATTAACTAAACTAATTATAAAATAATTCATGGGTGATAATGTTAAGGTTATTGACCAAGTGTCATATTTGAAACTCTTGATAATAATTTATTGAGACCTTAAAATAACTTGATAGACACTATGATAATACAAGTCAAGACCACCAAGGCATGACTCTAAACAAGACTATTTAAAAGGTTAGATGACTCATGTACCTAGTTTTGAATATAAATTTGTCAATGGTGATTTATTATCTAACATTCACCATATCTAATAAAAAATAAAAATAAAAAATAGATCGAAATGGCAATGTTGTTTATGATTAGGTATAGTGCATGTTGATGGAAAATAAGTTTATCATACTACTTTTTGATGAAATTTTTCCCTCTTATGATATTTAGGGTTATATTTTATTTATATCTTGTTTTTTTTAAGGTTACCTAAACCCTTGATGTGGTGTGCCTTCCTATTATGTTTAGACATTATATTTTCCTAGTGTTTCATTTACTTATGGTTTGTTGATTCATTTTAGATCTCCTTATCCCTAATTAAATTATGAATTTCATTATGTGTTATATATTATTTATATCCATATTATTAAATTTTTAAAGTTTTTTTATACCATATTATAATCCATGCCCCCTTGTTGTTGTATTTATTTTTCCTTTATAGGGTTTTTTTTAGTATCATATCTCATTTTACTTTGTCATTCATTATATTATAAATCCTATGTATCTATGTGTCTTTGAATTTTTTTATGGATAGTAATATAATGAAAAGTGATTCAATTATTCCATGATATTTAATGTATTTATATACATGGTATATTACTAGCTCATGTGTGTTAATATGTATCATGATGTTATTAGTATACAAATGTTTATCAATGTTCACATGATTCTTTCTATTGATATATTCTATAATACTAGAATATGGTTTGATACATGATAGGATTATATGTGATGATAATTATTTATGTTTTCATATCATTTCTATTGATATATTTTCCTTAAAACATTCTATGGACATATCTTTCATGAATTTGGGATTTAAAATAGTGTGATACCTTATTATTAGGTATAAAATGTTATGACAAGGAAAAATAGATACAATAATGTAATTCACCCTCATAATAATTATAATATTACTTAATATCTTGATATTATAGTGTGTTTAACTAAATTAAGAATAATAATAATTAAAATATGAAAAATTATAAATTTATAACATAGGGCCATATCTATAATATAAATTCTAAAATAGTAAATCAAATATTCCCTAAGTGATAAAAATAATAATGAAACATAAATGAAATTAATTTTAAATTAAATGGAATATATTAAAATAAAATGTCATGAAACAATCATAATTTGGTAGAATATTTGGATTGTGAAGTGCATCAATGGTTTGAAAAGGATGAATCAGCTTTGTGTGAAATCTAAACTGCTCACTATTAAAGGATAGATTCAACACCCATTTTACTATCATCAAATATGCCTTAAGTATATTTTCATGATGAATATTCCATAGATATATTTATGAAATGAATACATGTTAGGATTATATATCCATAGAATACACCCTAGGTAGATTTAGTTTTTGAATATATACTACTATTATAACTGATGAATCTATACTAGGCATCAAATTTATACAATGTACCTTTCTAGTTACTATATTTCCCTATGTATATTAAAATTATAATGACATATTTTTCTAAGCTTTTGATTTACCAAATTTGTGATATAAATATTTGAATCTATGTATTCTTCCTCTCTTGACCTAATTCACCATAACACACATGTAAAAGAGAAGAAATAAAAGTAGTTGTCTGATGAAACCTCAAGGGATTTTTAGCTATGTATCCCAAATGATATAATTAGACTCCATTTAGTTCTTTATAATGTAAATTGAATCTTGATCAAGGGTTTAAAATTTGTCTTCCATACATTGATGATATAATTACATGAATATTCACCTAAAATCCTCTTTGATACAAGTGGATTATCTCAGAATGGTATGAAAAGGATCGAGGTATCAATGTGGAAGGCTCTATCATAAGTATAATAGATATATAAAATGAATGGTCTATCTTGAATTTATATACATAAACATATTATATCCTTGGATGATTAATAGTTAACATTTTTTTTAAATGACTAGGAATGATTTTTTTATATATGGATGCTTAGGGTATGACATGTGTAATGGTTGACAATGGACAGTAATGATATATTAAATCAAAGTTGAAATACATTAGGAAAAATATAAATATCAAACATACACATAGAAAATAAATTTTGTGGCATACCAAATTTACATATGGAAGATTCAACAGTTGACCTATAGCCATTAAATCTATCCAAAGAGAGATAAATGCTCATAAATAGTGTAAGCCACACATAATATAGTCAGATAAAGCTCAAAAGTTTAAATATATGAATTTTTAATACATATATAATCTAAGAGGATGAAGAGAGAATAGTGTGGGGTATAAAGTGTCCTAAAATTATCCAAATATACACAATTTTACTATGTGAAAAAATGGATAAAATACATTATAAAAAAAGGCATTATACTAAAATTGGATATCTAGGTAATGCCCTTACTTTGATGTGCATATGAGTGTGAATGTATGTGTGCATAAAGGTTTTAAAACAAATAATTAAATCATGTGCTTTACTTACTCATGGAAGGAAGGATGAATAAATGATGCTTAAGATAGGTTCCATCCAAATGGATTAATTATATCTAGAAATAAGAAACACTTGAAAACAATGGCCAATAATAATAAGTTGTCAATGTCATATCAATGTGAAAATGTGGTAATTTTAAAATTTTAAATTGAAATGGGAATATAGGAATGATTACACATCTTAATATTAAAACCATGTTGATACCAAACCAAACCCTATTCAAATGAGAAAATTTTAGAAAAGTTATAGACACAGTTAGCACATTTGTAGAAGTTATTTCAACCTAATCAAATTATTGATCAAGTATAAAAATGGACCATTTATGGTGCTCTCAATTTTCTCAATTTTTCTTAAATTCACTCTATCATTTTAAATCAATACATTTTTTCTCAATATTTTTATCAATTCTAAAAATTTAAATAACATATATAGGTTTATTTTCATTAATAATTATGGAGCCAAAAATTGTTTAACCCTAAATTTAGATATGTGGAGTATCTATGTTTAAGGGGATTAGATTAAATTTTATACAAAGGTGATGAAATAACCTAATGATTAAGACAATTAATAGAAAAATAAAAAAATAATATTTTTAATTTATATAATTGAGATTGATAAAAATAGTAAATTGCATCTATTAATCTATATTCCAATAAATTAGAACAAAAGGTACTTAACTAGTTTAATGTGCACATGTAGGTTTGGACTAAAATAGGTTAGAAATGGAATAAATAATAATCTTAGAAAAATCATAAGATTTTGGGAATATTAATTTTGTGGCCTCAAATGCATACATTTGATCTAGCCAATTATGTCAAAGTGTCTAAATATGCCATATATATCTTATACAAAATACTAAATGGATCTAGATGCAACCAACTAGATCCTTCTAGGTTTATTTTCACATTTATTTATATTACTTAAGATCACATGCATAGGATATTACTCTTTATCAAATGATCAAAACATATCCCTTCACCATTGGAATGACTATGGTAAAAATAGGTTAGTGGGATCATAATGTCAAGTTGATCCCAAAAACCCTATCTCAATGGGTGTTTCCTACATAACCAATACTACAAATAGGGCCTCATACTAACGTATTTTCCACCTACATGTTGGATGGTGTTTGAAAAAGGGTGAAATGTGTGATAAGTAAAGACATGCAGTGACCTATATTATAACTTAAAAAATATGGTTTGTGGGATATTATTTAAATGATTTAGACCTATGGAAATACTACTCCTATTACTAATTTGAAAATAGGGAAAAATAGTGTATGTTTTGTAACTTGAATGCCTGATCGAATGATTCTTGGTATATTTCCTTGTGATTTATATGTGATTTCCAAGTGAAGAATGAATGAAGGCTGATATTATATATATACCAATCCATTTTGTAAATATCTTGAATTAAAGCACTTTAGCTGACCTTTTAGAAATATTCCTTTTATAAATTTGATGACTTTTGGGCACTAATAACTTTTTATAAAAATGGACACTTGCATCAACATGCATCCGTTTGTGACATAGGATCCAAGAAGCTAGAAAATAGTATAGGTCTAAAACTAGTAGTGAAGGATAATAATCAATTTTAGATATTTTTTCATAGTATATAAGGTTTGGTCATTAGAATAAAAATGGTCAAACTGAGAGATAATCAATTTAGCACAAAGAGATATTAAACTCAAGTATTTCAATAGTGGGAAGGTATATAACTAAAAGGTATAATAATGATAGGATTTTCAAAGTGTAAAAGATTAAGGTACTATATAAATCATATTTTTGTATTTACATTTTCCCCCTTTTAATCTAGTAATGAAATTACTAGTTTAAATGAAAAAAATGTGTACCTAGGTATGTATGAAACACCTTGGCTTTACATGAGCCCACCTTGAGTGATTTTATAGTGACTAACATGTAACTAAAAGAGTGTTATAATATATAATCAGTGTATGTAATCTGAAATTAAAATAATTTTAAATTATTGAAAATAATAAGAGCAAGGTTGGGATTACACACATGTGTTGATACCACCATATTTTACTTTTTAGAATTTGATTTGAAGGGATGCCTCATTATGAATAATTGAATCTAATATTAAGATAATTTTGAACCTGTAAGTGCATATACATATACATACATACATACATACATACATACATATATGTATGTATGTATGTATGTACACACACACACACACACATAGAGAGAGAGAGAGAGAGAGAGAGAGAGAGAGAGAGAGAGAGAGAGAGAGAGAGAGAGAGAGAGAGGAGAGAGAGAGAGAGAGAGAGAGAGAGAGAGAGAGGAGAGAGAGAGAGAGAGAGAGAGAGAGATTATATGAAATATGCATCTAATCTTTGTGTAAAGGTGAGTTGCAAAACAACCACTAAGTTTATTTCATCTCAATCATGCAACCCAAGTGTGTGCATAATATGGTAATTGTGAGTGATTTAATAAACTAAATCTATATATATTTTGATCTTGGAAGATTTAATCAAATCCAACCTATAATTATATTAAAGATAGATGATTTAATTAAATCTAACTTATAAGTTTGGTAAGATTGATCTATTTAATCAACTCAACCTTATAAAGATGAACCAACTACTGCAGTAGATATTCTCAATAATAGTCTATAACAATCTAACCTAGCTATGATAATAATCCATAATAGTATTTAAAATATAAAAAAATTATTATATTTTATAATTTTAGGTGCCCTTTGCATGGAATATGCACACCATATATATCTGAAGATGGAATTTAGGTATAATAACTATACCAGTATATAAAATGTTGCCTAAATATGTATCTATTTCATACAACTGTAAAATCTACTAAATTGGTATAAGTGTGAAGGGAATGTTTATATGACATTACCTCACTAAACCTAGATAATTTGAGAAGTTCAAATTCACATCATGGAAACTTATATAATCTTATTTACATTTATGTTTACTTTTCAGGTGAGGGATTAGAAAAATATGTCTTGCAAGCACTCATCTAAAATTAAAGAGTTAAATGCATCATGTGTTTTAAATTTTATGTGTTTAAAGAATTTAAATGTGTTAGAAATCACATAAATCATATGTGACTATTATGTGATATAATTATATAAATATCTGGTAAATGTAACCACTCTAAAATATCATCATTCAAATATTCATAGAAATTGATTCATCCTATTATGAGGATGGAATACTATAAGATATGGGGTTAAGAACACACCCTATTATAATATAAATAGGATATATTTAAAACTATTATGTCCATATGGATACATGTACTAAGGATAACTTTGTGTAGTGCTAAAGATAGGAGAGTATGCATCCTCATGTGGAAATCAAAAACACAGGGGATAATAGTATGCCTAAATGAATACTTTATATGTGTAAGATATATATCATATTAATAACTTAAATATATATGTAAGGTATGATCCCCTAATGGGAAATCAATACTGGGATAACTAGTATGCCCCAATGTAGAAATTATGACCGAAGATATCTCAATAAACTAATGAAGCACACACAAGTTATATATCCCCATATATGCATGGTAAGGATCATGTAAATTTAGGAACCAAAAATTATAATTTCACAAATATTAATTTACATAGGTAATGTCATGGTAATTAACAATGTAAATGTATGATATATATCATAGTTACAACCATAGAATATCACATAGTCTATTGTATACATCACACAAAATTATTTAGATACATATAGAAAGTCACCATGAAAGGATATATGATGCACCAAACATGATTTCATGATGAGAAAATATGACTTAGATGATCCTATATGCATAATTATATTGTAAGACATTGAAAAACAACATGCAAAAGTGTACTCATGTAAACAATCAACCAAACATATGCATGCATGAAAATCAAGAATGTAATAATCATAATATAGATATCCAAGTCACATGTTAGATGTAGATACTACTAATATATGATATTATAAATTTAAACTGGCTCAATATAATAAATGAAAATCAATAAATATATCATTGTAAAATTAATTATATGAATATGCATCTTTTATAGGCATACCACCAATGTGATCATGCCTTTCAAAGTTTGGTCAAGAGAATAGCCACATAGCATCTAATGGTACATAGTTATATATAACCTATATATCTTGAATATCACACACTCAAATAAATATTATGAGAAACATGTGTGTAAAACATGAATTAGAAAGTCATATAATATGAAAAATAAACATGATATGTATCCATCAATAAATTAATTTTTTATTTTATTTTTTCTAATGATTTTACATTTTATTTTTTATATAAAAAATAAAATGGGAATACATAATAAAAAGCAAGAAAATATCAATCAAAAAAATATAAGTGAAATGAAACAATTAATAAACAATGAAAAAATAAGCAAGACTTGTCTCATAAACAAACAAGAAGAAGAAGAGGAAGACTTCAAAAAACCTATAACTTCCCTCATAACTCAATATAATGCTAGGATGTAAAATCTCATAATACATGTTTTTATCATTTGTAAATATACTAAAGTGTTTGGAATGATATAAAAAAAACAAAGGGGTAATGGCCAATGTAATGTAAGAAGTAATGTAAACTAAGGGGATATCAAAATTTCAAGGTGAAAAATATGGAAAATGACAAATATGTCAAATCTAGGAGTGAATTTAATTATAGGAAAGAAGACACATGAAGAATATTACATATAGAATAAAAAATCTATGTATAATATGAAAACTATAGTATACTAGTGATATATTAAATGAAACATAAGATATGTACTATAATGACTAATTAATGATCTAATCTATAATATAATAGTAAAAAATATCATAGTTATATGTCTCACTTGAATTATCAAAATAATAATAATGAGATGTGTAATAAACACAATATTCCTCCCAAAGAGATATATGTGGAGAGTAAGATGGAATAGCTACTAATACCTTGATATAAGAATGCATAAGGATATGTCATGGTAATATAGATTCTTGGATATGATCTATAGTAAGAGGTTGAAAACCAAGATTAGGACATGGATATATATGGAATGTTAGAATCAAAGGTGTTACTATTAGATATGTATCTTAATGATATCTTACAAGAGACAATAATGGTGTCATAAATATATAATGTATTAATAAAAAAAATATGATTTTTGTGAGATAATCATCATGGATAAGGGTTATAATAAAATCTATCATTTATTTTAAATAATTGAATATACTAGTCCATATATGTAATATGTAGGTAAATTTTAACAAAATGGAAAAAATTACCCACATTCTAATGATTCTAAAAAAATATGTGATGAGTAAGAAGCAAAAAAATAATGAAAGAGGTGACATTTTGAAAAAGGTTTATATAAGGGTGAGAGGAAATGGCAATGGGATCATAGTGAAGGATACAAGCATGGTTCCTTGGGTCATAAGTATTTAGAGTAAAGAGAAGATAATAGGTGACAAAAAATAGGGGTAAGTCATTTTTAAAAGATAAATATCAGATTTTAATTAGAGATTTAATAAATTATGGGGCACAATAGGGGGCCTAGTCTCCATAAGGTATAAAATTCTAAAATACCAAGATATAAAAATCTAAAACCAAATTTTATGCAATGAACTATGAATAATAAAAACCTAGAACCACAAAAATATCCTCACCAATAAAAGAGAACTAAATAATACACAAACTAAGATCGAAAATATTGAGCTATTAGCCTAGCCATCTTACCATCCCCCTACCTAAAATTCATTGAATCATCATTTTACCATGAGAGTACACCTACCATAGCTAGAAAGAAATTTTTCCATAGTCAACGGAGTTCCCTCATCGATAGAATTCAATGTGTCTAACTAAAACCTTTTTTCTTTAGTTCTCTTACCTCTTTTACCTCTATTACCAAATTCAAGTTTAGATCGGAGGCAAGGATGCTAAGAAATAGACAAGATCTCTCTGGAAACAAGTTCTTCTTTTTCCTCATATGCAACTCCAAACTGATATAAATATTTTGATTGAATAAATTACTATACCTCTAAAATATCTTGAATTTGAGAAATCACCCCCTTAATATTTTGACAAACCCCATCTCCATTCTTCTTAAGAGAAGAAGGCTACTCTAAAATGATTCTTAGGAGACCCTATTCTTCTTCCATTTCCTCCCCCTTAAGGTAACAACACTTATCTCCCATTAAAATATTCAAAGGAGATTCCATGCCAATTGAAGAAATAACTAAATGAAAATGAATGTTGTTCACCAAATCATGGTCTGGATAGCCAATCTTCCAAACCAATTTATTTAAAAAATAGGAATCAATCCCTTTTTAATAATTTTGAGGACAAACTAAACTTTGAGACCAACTTGATTACACTTGACAAACATATAAGGAAACACTTCAAAATTTATAAACTAAGTCCTTATTACATGAGAATAAGAGATATTAATGTAATGCTAAAGTGGTTTAGATAAATCCACCAAAACACAACCCTACACAAACTATTGATGTTCCTTCAAACATTGATCAGTTTTAACAAACACACCAATTTTAGTGACCAACCATTGAAGAAACCTAGAATTATTAAAATCTATAGGAAGATTGTAGAGTCTAACCTAAATTAGAGAATTTGAAATAACCACTATAGTTGAATTAAAAAAGGTAATATAAGGGCACAAGAACAACCCCAACTTCCTAACAAACCAAAGGGTCATTATTCCAAACAAAGTCCCTCTCTTCTTT